>CM034154.1:173310236-173832730 GCA_019776745.2 Taxus chinensis | reverse complement strand
CAACGAAGTGAATACAAAATAAGAAATGAAATTGCGGTTACTAGGCGCCACTAAGGATCTGCAGGAGCTGTTTAAATATTCTCAAAAGTTCTCGAAATTGATGCCTCCAACCCCTTTCTTTTTGCTTTATTGTGGTTCAATACTGCATATAAACGACCATCTACATTTACTCATACATTTAACAGCTTGAGATATGAGAAAGTATTGACATTTAGTTTTTGGGCAGGTGTTAGGTGAACCTTGCCCCCTTGCTTGTAAGTTGTGGGGATAATAACATTAATAAATCATGTTTTAGGTGAACCATGAACAAAACAAATTACAATTTAAAACAAGAGCCAAGTAGCGGCTAGCCCCTGCCTCTAAGCTATCAGTTGTATTAAGGATTGCAATGTCTAATGTTTTGGACAGTTGGAACCAGGACGCTGCAACATATGAATGAGAAAATGTAAGAACATGAGCTCGGTGAATAGTTAGAGAAGCGGATGCAAGAGCTAGAAATGGTCAACTAACAGATGGTACTAGTTTATTTGCTTCTATTTGTGACCTAAAAAGCAAAGAGTTTGATATTCAATGTTAGATGATATCACCTATTTTGCAAGTGTAACAATTACTTGCTATTCTTTGGTAGGTGCAAAGACTATTCACCGGTAAGGTCGTTATGAATGTCAATTTCTGGGGGGAAGGTGACCCAAGTCATGCCATACTGTATTCACGTTGTAAGTGAACTTTGCTTCACTGCGTTTCAATGCTTTTTCACAGAATGGAGATCTCTATTTTCATGTTATAAAGCCATGTTTCATATGGCAATCCTGTGTTTACTAGGTATTCTTGCCAATTCGTGAGTTTGCTTGTATTCCTTACTGAATCATGTACGAGGTCTATTTGCAGGCAATTGAATGTTTTTTGTTACCGTACAATGCCGCATTGCAAAATGACTGTGCCACATATCATCAGCAGCAAAAAAATTCGATCATAATTAATTCACAAAGAACTGCTGTTTAGCATTATTTTGCTAATTAAGATAAGAGAAGAAAAAGAGAGCCCAAGAAGATTTAGCTGTGCTAGGCAACACACAGCCTGGCTTCTCACGAGGGCCTCATATAAGCATTGATTAGCATTGCAGAGACATGATTATGTGTTATGCAAAGACATGCCTATGTGTTTGTTATTCTTGAGCAGTGGCATGAAGTTTGAAGACATTAGTAATACACCAGAGGACGTGGGAGTCGATTGTTTTGCCAAACAATTTGGTGATCCGAAGTGCATGCTGAAGGGGTGCCAGGCATATGGTATGCTTTTTTCCTTAAAGTCAAGTGCTCATATTGCTTGACTCGTGTAAGGTATATTTTAATCATCTAATGGCATATTGATACTATTTCCGGGCGGGTTATTTTGAGGGCTGAAAGGGTTTACAGTCGAAGGGAATTGTTGACCTCCTCGGAAGCTATGAAACAGTTTGTCTTTATAAACACAGGTGTATTGGGGACTGGACAATTAGCATCTGGGAACCATGTCATGGATCCATTGGGTGATACTAGAATTCATCTGGAACCGTATGAACTACCCAAGAAAATGGCCAAGGATGTACACTGTGAAGATGTTGGACAGGATATAAATGATATGTATATAGGATTTTTCAAGCAACAAAAATGATCGGTGCAATGCGCAAGCAAGCCATTTTTTTGGGGTCAACAGATCCGCCATCAATACACGTTCATAGCAATTATTTGCACAATAAAATCCCAACATGAAAATGCCCTAAATCGCAACAGCCAAAAAAACACAAGCACTGAGAACGAAATGTATAAAAATGGGCTCTTATCAAAGCAAACTACGCAACTTACCGGTTTAATTGTGTCTCTGAGTCTTCACTCCTGCCAACAAAGAATCGAACTGCGGAGAGGGAGAAGAAAATCAGAGCACCTGTTTACACTTTCTGAAGAGCTACCGATCGAATGTTATTGATACCTGGTGATATCAGAGCCGTTTATATTAAATTGATAAAAATAAAAATAAATCTTGTCAATGGAGTTTCTTAATGAGATTTCTGGCAAATGTTTATTTGTTATATTTGTGGTACAATCAGTGTTAGGTGTATTTTTAAATTATTTTTCCAACTGATTATTTTGGACAAATTATTTTTCGAACCAAATATTTTACTAATAAAATTTCGATATTAGTTATCGATTATTGATTTTTTTAAAATTTATTTGATTGTTTTCTCTTAAAATTTAATATCGGATTAATTTATGATAGCATATAATTTATTTATTCATTTTATGTTCTATAAGTCATAACATTTAGAAGGTAGTTTTTTTTTGTTTGAAACCCGGCAGGTCATAGACCGCTATATCCCACGATTGAGGTACAGAGACTTCTTCGGCTAAGAGGCCAAGGAGTAAGGGGTTTACATTCCGCCAAATTCGCTCAGGCAGATCCTAACCTCATCCCTTTGCATCTTTCACCATTAAGTCAAACGTCAGTCGATAAAAGGTAGTTTTTGAAAAATACTTCTGTAAAATCTAAAATTTAGGAATTTCTTTACAATGTTCACAACCTTAAATTTAACTAGCAATTGCACAGGAGTTGCAAATTACACCGGATATAGAGTAGAGATTCATTTTAGTGAAGATGTTATATAGAATAGACATTTTTTAACAATGAATCACCTTGTTGAACTGCTTTATACCTGATATGGTGTTCTCAATGCCATACATTCTTAAGGGGTTTCATAAGTGAAATGGTGATATGGCCATGAAACATATATTTTACTTACTAATTATATAGACTTAATATGTAAAGGTTTTCATCATTTCTATTGATTGGTTTTGACTTTAAATGATTCTATGGATAAATCCCCAAAATATTATAAGCATATGTTTTTTTTTTTAAAGGATGTATTCCATGTTGAGTTTAGTTTCATTTAAATACTTTATTACTACTACCAACTCAAATATAATATCCATTCATGTTTTTGTATATATCCTATTTAGTTTAATTACTTCTATTTTCAAATTCTTGCTCCCACTTAAAAAATTCTCAATTCTCATTCATTTAAACAATAATAGTGGTTGTCCCACTAACATAAAAAAAAAATAAAAAATACCATAATTGAAATTAAAAACAATAATATATTTTTTAATATTGAAAACATCAAAAATTATTTAAATTAAATTGATATTACTTCACTTTTTAAAATAATAACCTCTCTCTCTCTCTCTCTCTCTCTATATATATATATATATATATATCAATTTTGAAATTACCAATTTTTTTACAAAAGTTCTAATTAAAATATGGTATGCAAAGCACAACATGAAATCTCAAACAAATTTCGCATAGTGATGTAAATATATAATGCATGTAACAACTATTTACATTGGAGTTTGTGGGCTCAAACTTGACCGCCTAAACGGACGCGTAAAACAGACCAATACGGTGGTGACTAGTGAATGAAAATATGAATACCGCGAAAGATTGTCGCTTGCTTGAAATCGTAGCCAGAAAATATTTCCCTGAATTAGATGGTGGTGTCTAGGGAAGAAGGATGTAACATGTGAAGATTTGGAAAAGTGTGACAAAAAATATAGAATGCTTATAAAAATTGAAATCATTGTTATAAGTGTCTAAACAATTATTGCGGAGATAGTGCATTTAAACTCTTTTTTGTCGAGAATTATCTTTGATAAAATAAGATTTTTAAAAATATTTTGCATTGCCACTCATTGTGGAAGCCCCACCTCTCCTTACCTCTCACTCTTCAACATTAGACACATTACCAATAATTTCTCTCTCATTAATGGTTCATTTGAAATAGGTTCACACATTAATGAGCCTGCAATTGAAACCCACTTAATGGAGCTTAATAATGTGTAAATTGTTGATTTCTATATTTATTGTCTTGATAAACAAAGAACATTTCAAGAAAAGTGGTTTCTTTTTAAAATCGATGGACTCGCACTTTTATTTTCGTAATTAGGCGCTATTATTACAGGTTCCTTGAAAGAGCAGGGGATAAGAAAACACAATCTTCATCTGGGAAATGCATCCTCCAGGCTCTAATGGTGAAATTATTGACATGAGTGAGATAGAAGCAAATCCAAATATGTGGAGGAATATTTGTCTTCACCCACGGCCTTTTGCGCTTCACCTCTCAATCGGTGTGCCCTCTTTCTCATTTGAATTCCCTCCTCACTACCTACTCGATCTCCTCTGCACTCACCAATTCATTCTCTTCCTCATTTCTCCACTCTTTCACTCCCACGTCGATCTTCAACTCCTCTGTGATTAGACCCGAGTCTGCAAACTGATCGGAACGCAAAGGCCACACAACCATGGGCACTCCCACGTTGATGCTCTCCACCGTCAAATTCCACCCGCAGTGCATTAAAAATCCCCCCGTCGACTTGTGAAATTAAATCTCAATCTGGGGCACCCAATTCCTCACAATGAAACCCACTCTCCTATGCACCTCTCATACCCTTTCGAAAGAAAATTGCATATCCAATCGGACAACACTTATGTGGAAAAATTGAGACCTTCAGAAATCCTAAGCACCCACCGATGGAAGATGAATAAGATGGTGTTGTGTAGTTATAGGCAACAACAGATTTTTAAAGCAGTTAATTATGCAATTGTTACATCTACTACAAGTAATGACAACATCAACATGCGAGCTCACCTATTTATGGCGCAGCCATCGTGAGAGAGGAGGATGCCAGGACAAATAAATGTCGTGACAAGTGAAATAGTGAGTTGTATTGTTGATGGAGTAGACAATAGGTAGCTGGGAAACCAGAAAGGGCAATCCAAGGGAAGCTGTTGGAATTTGACACTTTCCAGCCGAGGCTTCTTCAAACGTGGACGCCTTCTGGTGAATTAACTTTTTACTTAGTCAATTTTTTAAAAAAAGTATTTTGTCCATTGTCTTTTAATAATATGTTTATTATTTACGTTAAAATAAATTATAAAAATTTGGCTTGCTTGTTATCCATTTCCTATCTCCTTCTATGCCTAAGCTTCATTCAATTACTGAGAATATTATAATATAATATGTTTTTAAAATAATCCACAATACTATGAATAAATAAAAATTATCTTAGTCTTAATGCAGTATTAATTTTAACCTACAAATATAATATAATATGTTTTTAAATCCACAATATTATAAATAAATAAAAAGTATCTTAGCCTTAATGCATTATTCATTTTAGCCTACAAATTTGGGTTAGTTTATTAATTATTGAGGTTAGTTTATTAATTATATTTTAAAAACAATCATTTTTGAATTCACTTGGTTCCTATGTATAGACAATTACAAATAATGATTTGAATGCACTTGATACATGTATTAATGATTTACTTCTCATTTTAGCTTGGGGAAGTTGGAAGTCTAAAATCTAATAAGCGAATTTATATTTAAAACCCACCAATTAAATAGATAAAAAAAATTGAGTGTTTATATAAACTTTACATATATAAAAAATATTCAGTTTTTCTTTCAAAATTTAAATTATTTTAGTGTTTACATAAACTTTACATATATAACAAATATTCATTTTTTCTTTTAAAAGAAGTATCTTTGCAACTAGTGCAATTGCTAGATTATATTGCAACTGAATGTCGTTGGTTGATGCAACCTACAGTTGAAATTATATGTTTTAAAAATAAAATATTAAGTAATTATAGGGAATCGAGGTTAGCCTAGCGTCGAGGAGTTCAAAGATATGTTAAAAGATTTTGTTGTTAAAACTAACACTTGCTCCGAATGGTGCACATAGACCCCATTTACTTTGAGGTTCTTTATTCTTTTATTGGTGTGTCACACAATACAATTGTATTGTATATGTTATATTTGTGCATGAATGTGTGTTTGTTTTATTTTGATGGGAGTGTGGTTAGTATCATGCAAAGTAATTTATTTATTTATTTACACAGATATATGGATGTCTTAAATGTCTACGAGCTCAAAAAAAAATTATGGCACAACAAATCTTGTTATTTTTGCTTTCTATTTTTTTTATCATCTAGTGTTTGAATTGATATTGAAATCTCTCGTTTTCTCCACTCTCTCCTTGGTGAATATACCATGTAACATGTTTGCCATTAAAATACTTGCATATTTGGTTTAGATGTCATTATAAGCATTACACTAAAAAATAAAGTGTTTTTCTTATTCCACTGCCCCATTGGTGCAAAAGACATAAACTCTCTCTTCACATACCTCTTTTGGCCTTTTCCACCTACTTGTTTCACACCGAAGCCGATGTGAATTGTCCTTAACTGAGCTATGAGAAAGTTTGCTCTCTAAGGGGTGTTAGCCCCTATCTGGTCCTTTTGTTGATGATCACAATCAAAGTTAAATTCATCAAGGTAATATTTCTATTTCCTTCTCAACGCTTTATCCCACGTAGACTCATGAAATTTATAGATATCAAAAACACCTTTATTTCCCTATTATTATTGGGGCATGCAATTAATTCAATGTGTCATTTCCTCATCCAATTGTTGTTTTGATTCATCTAAGACTTGTTTTGCTTGCACATGATCTCATTAAAGACCACTTTGGGCCATCTACTTGCCTCCATCTGCCCAAGTTTTTAAATATCTTAAGAGACCCACCATAGCAATGGCTACAATTGGTATTGCACCTGGTTTAGCTAAAGGAATCTCATATGGGACTGATACTTTGTTTGAACTTTCTTGTGATCATGCATTTTTGAATTCTCTCTAATTGTTTCCATTTTGAGTTGAAAGTGTTGTTGGCCCATAGTTCACACCCATAAAGCACCACCACAATTACTAATAGCCCAAAAAGAGTGTGAGTAGTTTTCCAATCCCATAACTTCGCTTTTGTAAATATATTTTGTAGGGCATACAATGCTTTCATTATTATAGGGCATACAATAATGAGTGGATATTAGTGATCACTGAAATAGTGTGTGATATTGTGTAGCAAGTGTATGATAATGTCAATTGAGATTTAAAAACGACTATAAAATAGCAACAATAATTATTTTTAATTTGTATTTTAGTTTTAGATTTATGTGTTGTGTAATTATTGATTACCCTTAAGGTTTTTGTGTTCTTAAGCATTACAGGTATAAAACAATAAGTGTAATAGTGGTTAGAAAAAGTGTTTGAAATTCCATAAATGTGAGTTCTAATTGAAATGTTATTAGCCATTGAGGATATAACATCGATATTGAACATATTCTTTAACAAGTAAATCTAGAAGAACAATTTATACATGTATATGATTCTGTATTATGTATAATAATGTTGTGCATAAAATTGCATGTGTAGGTTGTTATTTGTATCCTCAAGTGTTATTATAGCAAGTCAAAGAAATTGTATAGCTTTTTGAATTTATATCATCATTATGTGCAAGTTCATTTATATCTTATTCATCAACCTGCATAATACTTTTACATCAAATTACAATAGATTTAGTTATTATGAGCTCCATATAAGTCACCTCATTTTGTAGTCAAGTAACAATTTCTAGAACTTTGTCACTCTTACCTTGAAAGATGTGGGATATGGTGATTTTATATGCACCTATGTTTTTTGCAAATAATTGCAAAGAATTTAGTGTTTCTTCTTCTTCTTAAGTGTGAACCCTTTTTTTGGCTATGCACTAAATGAAATGTATGTTAAAAAAGTTGTTTTTATACATCATATACAAAAGGACTTTTTAAGATAAGGTCTTTTCTTGTTTTCTGGTTTTTACATATTTATTGGACCTCTTTTGTGCGTAGCAAGTGAATGAAAATGTTGAAGAGATGTAAAGACTAGATAAGTCACACACTCATGAGATTGTGATAAATGGTAGCCTTAACTATCAGTGTTACTGATATCTATTATATAATTTTTCAAGGTTGTGCCTTATGATTTATGTATTTTAATGTATATGGCATTTTAAGGGCAATTAATGATAAGTTTCCCTTCTTATTGGTGGGATAGGTAAGTATAAGGGGTTATGAATATCCCATGCAGGCATTGAGTATTTTTGAAATCAACGAGTATATATAGTAGTAAGTCTCGGGGTTTAGAACCTGGTTTATAAATTTTAGAAACTATTTGGCCAAGAGCTCCATTGACTAGCCATATTTTTGTATGCCTAGATTTTGATTCTTGACAATGAATACTTGAAAAGAATATTTGACACAAAAGTTTTACACAGAAACAAGACTATGCTTGTGTATTTTATTAATATCAAAATCAAAAGAGAGAGCTGCAATATTTATAGATATTGGATAGCTTCTATCTCTTCCACAATATATGGAACAATATCAACCAAACTAAACAAAAATGCAGTAATAGCTTATTGCCCCTAACTATCCCTATTTCCCCTCATGGAAATCATCCGAGAGCAAAATATGCAAGATAGAACACGATCCCACAAACCAAGGGATAAGACAACTAAAAGATAACTCACTACACTTTATCTAAGCTAACTTAAGTAATTAAAAAATTACTTTATTACAATATCACTTTAACTCATATGATGAATAAAGTGTTAGTTTATTTCCAACATTCCTCGGGCCCTTAATTCAGCATACTCTGAAGTGAACAAGAGAGAAAAACTTTGAATGCATTAAATTTTGACGTGCAAGAGACTTTGTGAAGATATCTACACGCTGATGTTATTTTGGACAATGTTGGAGTTAGATGTTGTTCTAAACATGTTCGTGAATGAAATGTACTTGCACCTCAAAGTGTTTGGTGCGTTCATGAAAAACTGGATTCCGAACAAGTTGTGTTACTCCTTCATTGTCTACGTGTAGGATTATTGGATCTTTCTGCGATATTCCCAATCCTTCAAGTATACGTTGAAGCCATATCGCTTCATATAAATCTCCACATGCTGCACGATATTCTAATTCTGTGGAGGATCTTGAAACACAAGTCTGTTTCTTACTCCCCCATGATATTGGTCTAGATCCCAAAAAGAATACAAATCTTGAAGTGGATTTCCACGCATCTATGTTTCCTGCATGATCTAAATCTAAATATCATGTCAAAAAGAAGTTATTGTTCTTCTTGTATTCTAGGCCATAGTCCATAGGTCATCTGATGTACCTCAATATCCACTTTGTTGCTTTCTAGTGAGAAACCATTGATTCTTGCATGAACCGTGAAAGATAGTTGACTGCATAGTTGATATCCGGCCTAATATAAGTCAAGTAGATGAGACTCCTGATTAACTGTCGATAGAGAGTTTCATTTACTTGTGGTGATGGATTTGTTCGAGACAATTGAAGTCTTGTCTCCATAGGTGTGGTAATTGGTTTAGAGTTTCATTTACGCATGGTGCTCGCCACGTGTGGTCGGGATGAAGATGCGCCTCCCACGTGCTGTAATATCAATCCATGTACATGTACAAATACAATTATTTCAAAAATTTAACATATATAAGTAAATCAAGTACTCCAAACTTTTTGTAAAACACATAATAAAACATAACAAATACCTGCGAAGGTGACGTCGATGACTGTAAGACAAATGTCTCACTCGAAAGGACATCTGACATAGTGACATTATTGTGTGCACCCCTAACACCAACTCCACCAAATTCAATATGCATGAAAGTATCATCCTCCTCGGGCCCCAAACATATGCTACCATATGGCAAGCAAAGATGTGGCCTCATACTAGTACTCCCTGCGGGAATACTTTGTGTACTTCCGTGAGTATCTAGCTTAGAAATCTCCCTCGTACGTCGAACAAGGGTTGCAGATAGCCCCTGAAGGGCGTGGAGTGTATCAATCTCTATTGTCTCCTTCATTTCTTGAGGGACAATCTCAAGGTGAGGAGCTTATGTGCGGGGAATTTACCCTGCTGAATAGGTGTATGTTGTGCACTTAGTCAATCATGTGCAGATCCTTTTCCTCAGCCCTGAAAATCTCAGAAATCAAAATAATTTGGGATCTCGTTGAGGATAAACTCACAATAGAGTTTCCTCAGAAAGTATAGTGGCACCTCGTTGTTATTACAAGGTGGAAAATCAAACAACATCCATCATCGGTCTCAAAAATTATTTTTAATCAAATTATTATTGCACCAATGGATGGGAAATCATTTACATGACAACGAAACAGGAAAATTAGTGTGGGGGTTCGTGAATAAGGCACATATGAGGTCTTTTGTAATTTCTTTTTTCTGTACATCCACATATGACAATTTGTTGGAATAATAAACCCTACAACCCTCTGTGTAAGTTGTCCAACGATCAATTTTCCCCGTTGCCACGTCAACTTGAGCAAGTAATGCCTCAAATGTGTTTGCAAAAGAGGCGCGGCGGGGGTTTGTAGATTGTGAATCCCTCATTCTTTTGACTAAATCATCAATTTCAATTTTGCTTTCAACTATGTGGGTTGCTAAATCTTCTTGACTACACGGGGGATGTTGAGAAATTGTGGGAGTGTTGGGAGGGATGACAGGAATAACAGGGTTTGGTTGTGGTTGATTCCATCGATCTCAAACTGTAACAATAAAAAAATGCATTCAATTCAAATTTTAATCTATAATTATCATATTTCAATGAAATTTTGAGAAAAGAATTGTGCCTACCTCTTCTCCGTGGCACCATCATCGATTCAAATCTTCCCGGTGATTCAGAAACAATCCTTTGAGCTTGAGATCTAGCTAAATGAAAAAACGCGAGGGCACAGTTAAGCTCTGAAACTCACGTTTGAGGGAGATAAAATGATAGAGGCTCGAGCATTTTTTTATAGCAGACATAATGTGTACGCGTTATAACATGTATGCGTTAGGCTTTGGTAAATCCCAAACCTAAGAATTTAAAACGCGATCGCGTTATAAAAGAATGCGTACGCATTTTGCTTTTTTTTTGGGTTTTGTCCACTTTTTGGCCCCCAAACTTCGTGCACTTACCCGCTTCTGATATGTTTTTCTAGTTCACAGTGATCAAGATCTGATTATCTACTTGCTCACGTGTGTTCCCTTTTACTCATTCTTGTTTAGCTAATGCAAACTTTGTTTTATTCAAGTGTTAGTTATTTATTGTTCTTCTCCATTCAATATTAGGCCCTGCTTTTACCTAACTCTTGCATGTTCCTTCCATTCATTCCTTTCCATTCATTTCCTTCATTCCATTCCATCTCCCTCATTCACTTTTCTTTCTATTGATGTCCCAAAACACCCCCCGTATACAATTTTGAATGTACAAATGTAAATACAATTTTGGTTTTCAATAAAGGCAGCCTCACCTTCATTGAGGAGGGACTTCATTCCCATATTGTTGCATGTCATTTACATGCATGTAAATCTATATGCTAATAAATGGTAAGCTTAATGAAGGAGAATGAATGCGGGGTGAAGGAGAGGAGCTACACCAAAAACTGGTGTCTATAACATGAAAGAAATATAATGTAAAAGGGAGAATGTATATAATGAAAGGATAAATTTATTAATATTAGATACATAGAAGAAGTTTTAGTTATGATAATTACGTCGGAAGGCGTACTACAGTGAGACAACACTTGGGTATTCTAACAGGATCTGCAAATTGGACGACAAAGGTTTCATTTACAAATTCTGCATTGAAATCAGATGGTAAAGGTCGAAACCCAGTTTTTTTGTAGGTTGGCTTACGTCGACCTATCATACGTGCAAAATCACCCCTCACGAACGTCCACAAGCTAAGAACGCCACCCTAAAATCCATTTTCTACTAGGCCAATACCTACGACAATGACCCCGGTTGACAATCTCCAATAACAACTTCATTTTGTGAGGAGCTAATTAATGATTTTAGACCAACAAACTACGCAACAACAACAAATTCAACCTTTGGGAGCCCCTATGTTTGTGTCGCATCCTCATACAACAATGCCTTCCTCCACTGCAACTTCGATCTATCCCTACATGCACCACTTTCCTTATAAGGGGCATGCCCTTTATCACCAATCTAACTATGATCTAATCCGGCCCAATGATTGTTTTTTAATATGGACAAAGGCAACAAGCGTATAGCGATTCCAAGGAAGCATAT
Organism: Taxus chinensis; assembly: GCA_019776745.2. Taxonomy (NCBI): domain Eukaryota; kingdom Viridiplantae; phylum Streptophyta; class Pinopsida; order Cupressales; family Taxaceae; genus Taxus; species Taxus chinensis. The sequence continues at coordinate 173,820,712 of CM034154.1, read as the reverse complement.
GAATGTACACATGTTTTTTATATGAATATTATAGGGAGTGATTTCTCTAAAGACGCGTGTTATATGAACAATCATTTACTCCACAACTGAATCCCAAGTTCTTTTGGCATGCATTGTATTGAAAATACCTATCTATGAAACTAGGAAACCATATATGTGTTGTTTTGATTTCTCTAAAGAGGCATTTTTTTATGAGTAATCATTTACTCTACAACTGAATCTCGGGTTCTCTTGGCATGCATTGTATTGAAAATACCTATCTCCGAAACTAGGAAAACATATAAATGGAAGATTGGATGTATTTTGGTTAACTGAGGGAGCTCCATCCAACCTATATGCCACTCTACCATTTTTTGGCAACACTTGATAAGGACCATAACATTTAGGTGAAATGTTGTTATCCTTCTTTTGTTTTTTCAAGGAGAGCTACTTATATGACTGCAATCACACAAAAATAAAGGCTCCAACTTCAAAGTGTCGTTCACTATGGTGTTGATCAACTTGTTGCTTCATGCGATTGTGTGTCATTCTCAAATTCTCTCTAAGGTTAGAGAGTACATCTTGTTGGTGTTGAATGTGCTCTTCAACTGCTCTCACTTTAGGTCTAACTCCCAAGGTGGAAGTGAGCGATGGTGCATGGTACCCATACAATGCTATAAACTGAGACATTTTGGATGAGGTGTGAAATGAAGTTATACCACCATTCTACAAGTGACAACCACGAAACCCATGTTTCCTATTTTTTTGAAGCAAAGCATCGAAGATACCCCTCCAAACATTTGTTACTTACCTTAGTCTGCCCTTCTGATTAGGGATGATAGGATGAAATAAAATCCAGTTGAGTACCTAAACATGCAAACAAATCTATCCAAAAGTTGCTAGTAATTATAGGGTCACATCACAAACTATAATCTTGGGTGTACTATGTAGGTTTTGAACTGTATCCATAAAAGATATGACTGTTGTACTTGTTGTAAAAGAATATGAAAAAACACAAAAATGAGCATATTTGGCGAGTTTATCCACAACCACCATGATTACACTTTTCCTTTTAGATTTTGGCAATCTTGTGATGAAATCTATGGAAGCCTTCTCCCACTGCTCACTAGGAATAGATAGAGGTTGTAGGAGACCCAATGTCTTAATTGTTTCTCCTTTGTTATGCTCACACACCAAGCATTGTGCCACAAATTTGTTGACATCCCCTTTCAACCCTTCCCAGAAGAAATCTTGTTTAATTTGATAAGTCTTCAAAAAATCTAAATGGCCATCCACTGGAGAAGCATGTAGCTTAGAAAGAACCTAACTTTTAAGGTTAGAGTTCATGCGTAAGTACAATCTATCATTATACCATAACGTTTCTCTCTTCCATATCAATTTTTCTGACATGCTCAGATTTTGTTGGAGGTTATGAATGAGAGTGTGTGTCTTTGTGTCATTCTACCACTTTGATCTCACTTGATCAATCTTGTAATATGGACATGGCATATAACAATGCTTTTGGGGACTCATCCCTCCTAGACGGAGCATCAACCACCACATTTTCCTTTCCTTTCTTGTACATGATTTGAAAGTCATAATTCAACATTTTTATTACCCAATTTTGTTGTTCTTCAAATGATAGTTGATGCTCCAAGAAGTATTTGAGACTATCATGATTTGTCTTCACCTTGAAGTGACAACCTATGAGACAGGGTCTCCATTGTTCTTTTGGCACGCATTGTATTGAAAATACCTATCTACGAAACTAGGAAACCATATATGTGTTGTTTTGATTTCTCTAAAGACGCATTTTTTATGAGTAATCATTTACTCTACAACTGAATCTCGGGTTCTTTTGGCATGCATTGTATTGAAAATACCTATCTACGAAACTAGGAAAACATATATGTGTTGTTTTGCAGTTTCATTTGAAGCTTGGTTGTTCAGTTGGCTTAGAGCAAAATGAGTTCCTATCATAATTGCGAATAGGGGTTGGCGGATTTCCAATTCCCACCAATGCTTTTTTTTAAGGTCCTGATTTGTCTTCATGCAGATATAAATTCCTTTCCGTTGACTTTCATTGGGCGCCGACTATCCTGACATACCTGTGTGTATGGGTGATTTGAGCCCGTGACCTCTAACATATTAGTGCCCATACCTACCAATCTACTTAGAACCTTCCACATGCCACCATTTGATTTCATTTGTATTTACTTTAATGATTCCTGAAATGTGTGTATACCATAGTTGGTGGGGTCCGCCTATGCATGTATGGATGGGGCATGCATGGGGCACACATGATCCTGTCTCCATGATAGCCACCGGCCTTTCATTAACCCCACTAAAATGGAAACTCCCGTATTCAACATCATTTGAAACTGCACACATATTTCAATACATTTACCTAATTATAAGACGTTGTTCATATCCTCATTGTTTCCTATATAACTGTATATTTATGAAAGGAGAATTAGTTTATTAGAATCATACATTTGAATTTAATTATCTAAGATTTTTTTTGGTATTCACTTAAATTATACAATATTTATTTAAAGAAAAATAATATAACATTCATTCTTTTAATCCTACAATAATTCTATACAAGTCAAAAATTGTTAGTTAGACGTTTTTTTTTTTTTTAAATAACGTGTGTATTGATAAATAATATATATGAAAGGAGAATTAATTTATAATAATAATACATTTGAATTTAATTATCTAAGATTTTTTTAGGTATTCACTTAAATTATACAATAGTTATTTAATGACAAATAATATAAAATTCATTCGTTTAATCCTACAATAATTCTATACAGGTGATAAATTCGTTAATTTTTTTTATTTTAACTGTATATTTCACTGCATTTATTCGAGCTTAGAATTATAAAGGGGGGTTATACCGTGCTCACAAAAACAAACATGTCAGTGGGGTTTCAAACTTGAAACTTGTTGGGTTTTTCCCATTATTTATTTTGTCTCTTTCAAGCATAAATTGCGCTCATATGAATAATGTGACCGAGATTGGCTCAATAAATTGTAATATTAGTAACATAAATTAGTTAAATTCTACAATTTAAACCATGGAAAAGGTGTAGAACATGCAAGTATTTATTTCTCACTTTTTTATTTCCAACTTTCCATTAATGTCTACGTCTTATCTCAAAAAACAAATGTTGTCTCTCTTAGAGCTTGCTATACATTTAAAAGGATCGGATCGTGTGGCACATATTGAGGCTAAGAAACAAGCATTTTGATTAGGTTTCAAATGGTCAAGCTGTACCAAGAGATAACATATACCTGCCGCTCATATGACTAATCACTGCAGGGGTTTGATTATTAATGCTTATTTGTGAATTGCCTATTTACTCAGGATTATAACTAAAAAAATTGACTACAAAGTTTTAATAGAAAGAGCAATGTGGATAGGTTTTAACCTACTAACATATTTAGTTTTGTGCAATTTTTTTTATTTTTGGCACTTTAGGCTCAAATTGCACTCACATGATTAATGGAGTCTCGATATAAAACATTCGCACACCATACATGTTTGGCCTACCATTGCAGGATTCAATTATTGATGATTATTCATGCATCTCCTATTTCATGACAATTACACCATCTTTAAGTTAAAAATAAAAGCTATAAATTGGTCCAACAAGCATTCGTTTCAGTTGGGTCTCGAACATGTAACCTTGTCAAATTTTCCCATTTTGTAGTTTGCCCTCTTCAAACATATTGCATCGCCGTGAATAATACGTGCAAGATAAATACCGGACATTGGAACACAGTGTCCTCCCTCTCCATCAAACCCCCTCTTGATCTTCCCTTATCCTTTCCCTCTATTTCACTTTCTCATTTTTCCATTCTTCACTCCATCCGCTCCTGCGTTTTCATCGTACATTTCACGAACGATTGCTAGTTTAAAAGTGGCTGTATTTTGACATCTATAATGACTAAAAACGTCTAAACGCCTTGCAAAATCCAACACTGAAATTTCTCACGACCCTACGAATATGTAAGCGAGAGCGTCAGCTGCTTGAATTTTTTCAACCTTCTTTTCTCGGAAAACATTTACTCGGGAAAAAACTCAAACGTGCATGGATGACCTAAAAATTCATCTGAATCGTCACATCTCACTCGATCACACTCCATTCTGTCAATACACAAAAGCTAACAAAAACCACCTTCAATACACCCATCCAAAAAAGAGGGAAAACGATTTTTCGCGAATCGATTCAAAGCAGAGAGGAACTGTTTAACAAAATCATGCCGGTGTTGACCTGTAATGCGTGCAATGCAGATTTGAAAGAAGAGGCGGATCAAAGGCTTCATTACAAGTCCGAATGGCACCGCTACAACCTCCGAAGAAAGGTATTATACATTTCCATTACACTCATTACCAACAAAAATATAATTCTTAAACCCTAAGCCTTTAGGATTTGAAACATCGGGGTTTGAAAAACTTATTTGGTGCATTCGGGGTTGATAGATTTGAGTGTTTTTGTAGAAAGCCTAGAAATCATGGGGTTCTCATATGTTAAGGTTTTTAGGGTTTTCTGGTCTTATAACACGAGCAATTATCAATTAAGATGCAGGGAGTTTTGTTCTTGGGATGTCTTCAGATTATGATTTTTGTTTTTATTTGGGAATATCAAGATTGCCTTTATAGACTTCCAGCTTTTTCATTTATTTTTGATAGGGTAAAAAAAAGAGGGCTACTGCCTGTCTAATGCAATAATTTTTAAATAAAAAATCTGATGTAATCAGAGAGTTCCACATACAAAAGTCGCCACATTGAACTGTGAAGTTTCAGCGAGGGATAGAAGCATAAAGTAACAGGATAAAGTAAACAGTGAACTTTAGGCAGCAACCTCATCTTCAGAATTTGAAACAATAACGGTGGGACTGTGCTCCCATGTTTCATCCTCCAAGTCCAGTGCCCCGAGAGTCTCAGCCAGGTAAGAGTCGGCAAAAGAGAAAGTGTTGATTCCCAGCTTGTTGCAGATGGTGTCCAGCTTCTGTCCCTTAGATATATCTTCCATTGCCATGGCCTTGAGGAGAGTCTGCATCCAATCCAAACGACACATTAGGCATGTTGCTGGCTTGCTAAAGCACTGTCTGCATTACAATTAGTTGGGCCACTTTGAGAGTGTTCAACCTGGGAGTAGATTGCACGGGGTCTCTCATTGCCTGAATGACATTGTCCACTGAAACACCATCCCCCAGCCTTGCAGCCAACTGCACACAAAAAATATTTGTGGCAGTCCATCAAGTAGTTTTCCATCTTTTATACCCTCAACGAGAGAGGCTTTGCAAAACTCCAGGGTTTGTTCTGCAGTCACGCGTGTGGTTTTGTCTAGCAGAATGCCATTATCCAAAACCTGTTTGAGTTTCAAAACATTCATGAAACTCATGAAGGATTTATGGACATCTTCCAATGAGTATTTGTGTTTTAACTCAGAATTCTTCTCAGATGACATTTTCCCTTTTCTGTGCCTGGTGCATCTACGTGACAACGATGCTTCACCACCCTTTTTCGTCTCCATGATTTGTGACAGTTTACTGCCACCTCAAAAATCTAATCACTGTGCGAATCTCCCACCCACGCTTCTTGGCAATTAAGGTCCATCAAATTGAAGGATGGGTGGAGCCTTGGAAGTCCCCCTCCATGATGTGGACAAGTGTTGTAATTATGAATAGAGGCTCTTGAATTATTACTTTATTAGATAGTTGGTGCTTGCATGATTTTGGTTCACAGCCAGGTTGGCTACAAAATCGGCAGCTTTGTTTCCTTCTCATCTGCTGTGATGAGTTGCCATGGAGGGGGACCATGCAATCAATTGAGCGTAATCTTCAATAACTGCATTTAGCTACCATCTTACTAGCTTTTTTCCTGAAGGCATTAAGGATAATTTGTGAGTCACCTTCAATTTACAGATTCAGCCAGTTTCTTTCCTTCGCTATTAGAAGTCCTCTTGAAAGGGCTTTAGCTTCAGTGAAATTATTGGCAGACTTACCAATGCCTCGTAGAAAACCAGCAGGGGAACTTCTTTACTATTTCTGAAAATACTGCCAGAGCCAGCCCAGCCCAGCCCAGGTTGCGTTGCGTTTGGAGGCCCCACCGAAATTGAGTTTAATTGTTGAGTGTTAGGAGGGATCCAAGAATTTTTGTCTCTGATTCTTCTAGTTCTACCGACTCTCTTACGAGGGTCATCTTGTAGAATCCCTTTCCAATTTTAAAAAATATCAGTGTCTTCTCGTGTGATTTTTCCATCCTTTGGAGGCCAGACATTGATGAGCTCCTTAATTACTAATACTATCCAAATAGTGTTCAATATGAGAATCCACTTTGGCTGCTCTTTTTTAATATCCTTCTGTTCCTGTTGTCACCTGAAGTTGCACCCTGCTGAAACTAGGTTCAGCGCCTCAATGAAACATGGGATGATCTCTCAATGTGGGATTCGACCGTATGAGATCATCCTCCGGAGACGGCTGTCTTCCTCATTTCCATGAAAATCCATTTGACTAACTGCAGCAACTAAAGATGTTCTTGGTGTATTACTGCAATCTTGCAAAAGTGCAGCAAGCTCTAAACATGCAGAGCAATGAGGATCATTGCATTCAATTGTAACATCTTGCTCACTTTGAAAACCTTCCTCCTCAAACCTGCTGATGCCATTAGTGTTGAAAAACACTTTCTCTTCATCCCCAAGTCCAAACTGATTGTCCTCCGGATCTGCCTGATCTGTTTTCATGTTAGACACCTCTTTTTTCACATTTTTCACGTTCTCATCCTCCCAATCAGAGTCACACCAATCCCCAACTGTTATGAGATTGTCATACTTGGTGAAACTTGTTTGAGATGAGACATAAGAAAGGGGTTGTTGATTAATTATTATTCTCAGACAAAGATGATTTGGGCTCAAAAATTCTGACCTGGCCATTTAAAACACCCAAATGGTCCTCCAAAACATGTTTTGATCCTTGTAATTCCTCCTCCTCATGAAAGTAGCAAAAATTCCGTTCTACCAACCTTGTAGGATAACTTGGTTTATTGAACATTGGATAGAAGATTGGAACAACATGTGAAATACCACAGTTCCTAAGAGCTTGATGACAAGACTTTGGAGGGCCGTGTAATGCCATGGGTGGAGATGGGAGGGAATTTTGCAAAACATAAGGGATGTTTTGGGCATGATAAGCTTTTTGAACAACAAATGGAGGATTAGGAAACACAGGGGTTTCCTGGATCTGAAGTGGAACAATAGGATTTTCTTTGATTGCATGAGGAGTTTGGAGGAATATAGAGAGTGAAGGAAGAATGGGAACAATGGAGAAGAGTTTCCTTTGTGTAGCTTGAATGAGACACTTCTCAACTTGCATAGCAATGTCAAAAGCCCGAGGAAGTGAGTTGCCTCGTTGCCTCCCATTTTTTGGATTAATACAACCATATCAGAATCAGAGGCCCTCAAATAGTACAAGAAAGCCATACTTGGTTGGGGTTTGGTTTCTTGAGAAATTCTTTGTCATGTCCTCATGAATCTGATGTTGAAGTATGAGATATATTCCATTGAAGCTCGCTGCATTGTGCCAAGGTGTTCCATGGGAGATATGATGTTTGCATTATCCTTTAACCGATTGTTCACCTATTCTCCTAGCTGATCCCAGGTGGAAATAGATTGTGGAGCCAAACTCAAGTACCAATCTTGTGCTTTGTCTCTGAATAAAGAAACAAGGAGTTTGAGGCAAACATTTTCTTTTGTGGCACAATGGCTGGCTACATCTTGGATATGATCATTAGGGCTGAGATTTCCATTCCCATAAAAGAGGGGCAAGTTTTTCAGGGCTATCTTGGGGATATCATCCCACTACTACAAATGGAGGGGGCTAGAACTGAAACAAGGGAAAGTATAAGCTCTTTGGAGAGCCATGAAAGAGTGGAGGCATTAAAATGAATGAAACAATGGAGGAGATGGTCTGAAACTGAGAAAATGGGTTTGCTGGATCAATGGAGTCGTCAAATGTGCTAATTTAAGCCTCCAAAGGCTGGAATATTACCAAACATGTATCAAACTTGGTGAAATGATGTAAAGTTTCTAAGACTTCGTCCCATCGGGCGTGCCAAAATTGTTGTCACCTGAAGCCACGCCCTGTTGAAACTAGGTTCAACACCTCAGTGAAACATGGGATAATCTCTCAATGCGGGAGTTGACTGTATGAGATCTTCCTCCGGAGAAGGCCAACTTCCTCTACCTATCTAACCTAGAGCTAAAACTACCTAAGTAGAAATCATGTTTAACTAAATCTAATCTAAGCTTCTAAGGGACCAAGGCTAGAGAATGCAAGAAATGAAATCTAAGCTAAGGAAGCAGGTGATAGCACCAAAAAGAAGGGGATCGCTGTCCATGAGGGGAAGAACATAAGGAAACACAAAGAGGAGAGGGCAGACATGTGCCATAGACCAACCTTGCATTGACCCTTCCATTCCATGTATTATAGACACACAGACATGGAAACCTGCGAATATAATCCACGCACAACATACCAAAAACAAACAGAGAGGCAAGAACACAATATAGGCGATCATAAGACAAAAACTAGCCACAACGACAAGATTTTATTGCTTAAAGGATGCACAATCCGTTACATTAATGGTGGAAGGCACTAGAGGCATTACAATTCAAATATGAGGTTTGCAACTCGTGAAATTTCTATCAACATTTTGACATTGTGACTTTACAGTCGGGAGAGGATCCATTACAATGAGTTTTTGAGTTGCATTTATATAAAGGAGAGGTGAGAGAGAAGTTCAGATCGTGCCAATAATGAGGGGAACCAACCACTCGCCAGCATCAAGGACCAATTGCCATAGATTTCGCAAGTCAGGTATGGGCGCTTGACATCGCTCTAATCGCACGCAATCAGATTGCCAGTGCAAGAGGACAACGCCACTCATAATTAAAATCGGGGTAGTGGAGTAGTTGAGCGTCTGATTCAAGTCAGGCACGACTTAGTTATGTTCCTACTATGATCTGTGGCTTCTCCTTCGTTTTTATGGCCTTATTTCTGACCTCTGCATAGATTTGCGAGCAACACTCAAACTCTGCAATGCATTATACCACTCTCGGCCCCCTGTTCTTTGTCGCGTGGCATTCATTGTGCTCCATGGGCGTCATCATGGCTTTTGAACCTTTGTGGCCTTTACTCCGCACTTAAATTCCCTCCTCCACATGCCGCGGAGGTCAATTTCTTCCTGATGTGCAACATTTGTTACCTGCAACCATGTCCCTTTGTTATGTTGCTTTCAAAATCCGCGGAACACTACACGTTGAGAACCCGTGAAACACATAGTTCTTGTTCCACGTCTTCCAACCTTAGTCGCATTCAAACTTAAGTTGCTTCAGCCTTGTGGTGTCTTGTGGCACATTTTCTTGCATTGCTACTTTTCTTGGGCGGACTACATGCTTTGTTGCGCGGAATTAACCAACTCCGCGAAACTCCATATTCACCAAGTCCGTGTAACACTGTATTTTCCATGTCGTGAAAAACTAATTGTTTTCCACTGCTGCGGAAGACTACATCTTCTTTTTTTTTTGTTTCACGGGTCTTCAAGCTGGAGCCGCTTAAGTTTGAAACTTAGATGGGTTGTTCAAAATTGCATGGGGTGCTATTTTGGACAACAGTTCCCTTCCAATCGAATATCTCCACAAATGAGGGGTGAAAGACTCTACTAAATCATCAAAAGAGGTTGGGGGGCAGGCTGAAAGCTGAATTCCAAGGAAAAAAAATATTTTGTAGGAAGCCAAACACTGGAAAGGGTAGATTGCTTTTAAAAAATAAGCGGGACTAGATTAGTTGGAAACGAAGCGATGGAGTAGAAAATGAATAGTGACTTTGTTATACCCACTATTTTTGACCCAAAACTACAATGCAGACAAGGGATTTTTTTAAACACTTACCACACATTACTAGTTCACTTCCATGACATTTCACAAATATAATTTACATCCAAAACATTGATGACGTTGGTTAAAGTTTAGTTTATACACTTAGTGCAAACTTGATTACTTGTTTAATCTTTGCCAGTGGAATGCTTAGAGAGCATCAATCATCCTGAGAGTTATAACACATATCCAACGAGAGAGTATCTCTTGCCCCAGAATAGACACTCTCTGATATATTTCTAGGCACACACTAGTTGCTAAAACATTACCAGATTTTACCCACTAGCCTACTTCTAAAATGATCATAGGGCTAGGCCCATCACACTCTCGCTAAAGGAGATTAATTTCATTATTGGGACATCAAAGGACACTCTTGCATTGAGATACAAGGGGGTAGAGCATTACCCCCATGGTAATTATATCGGTCATCATACGATCTTAAGTTTGCATACCGGCCTTCCAATAGACTTCTATACATAAGTTAGGAGGAGAGTTACACAACTAGGTTGATTGGTATAATCTATAATTGACATTGAGTTTAACCATGCTTAACAAGAACTTTTAAAGGGATGACACCCAAGCTAGAGGACCTTCGATCTAGTTACTAATGGAAAGTCACATAAATTTGGTCCGCTCCACATAGGGTTACACAAGGGTAGAGGCATAGGTTTTACATGAGATAATAAAGATAATCTGGTGTTGTAAGTTCATAGAGGGATTAGTTTCATGTTTAGTTTTTTCACACACACACATCAAGTTACCTTTAATACCAAAACACGGATAATTTACTTCTCATATTTTTGATTTAGAGACATGATTAGTCTATATTAATCCTTTAAAATGATTTAGCCATGAGCATCACTAGAAGACACCTAGGAAAGATCATGTGATACACTTCATAAATATGGGGAAGGTGATCACCAAGTCAATGTGCCATTAAGTTCTCTCAGTATTACACAAAATAAAGGAATATGTAGGAACCGACTACGAAAAAGAAAACAAGTTTGGTATAAGGTGATTTTCTAGTCTCAACTGCATTCAAATCTACCCTCTTAGTTTGTATCTATTTTTTTCTAGTACAAGGCCATTCACATAAGTGGGATATAACAATGATACAACGTCTCCCATCCCTACAATGAGCGAATTTCAGATTATAAATATTCTCATTCTGGTCCCCAATCAAGTGAAAGTCGAGGAATATAGGGTAAGTTACAATAAAGAGGAACCAAATGTAGTGGGAGTCTCACTTACTTTTTTTTTTTTTTTTACTCTTCTCAAGCATATGCAAAAGAGTACATGAGCCCAACCCAAATTAGCTTAATATAATAAGATATCCCATTTTAATTTACTATGCCAACCTAACACGAAACAAAGGTGTCAACTACATCATCCAAGGTGATGAGCATGTTTGACTGAGTCAATAGTGTACATTCATTTATTCTTCTCAAGCATATACAAAAGAGCACACGAGCCCAACCCGAATTAGCTTAATATAACACAATATCCCTTTTAATTTACTATGCCAACTGGATATGAAACAAAGGTGTCAACTACATCATCCAAGATAAGGAGCATGTTTGACCGAGTCAATAGTGTATATTCATTTATTTACAACAAGAATATCCTTTCCAAATATGAATACAACTATAGGCCTAAACACCTTGATACAATGCCGTTTAGGGCCATACAATCACAAAACAATTTGACCAGACTACAAAATAAAACAATAGTTGTTTTAGTCTTCACAATGACATATAGGCTATACAACCACATATCATTTTGACTAGATTACAAGAGCAAAAAAACCATAGTTGTTTCAGTTTTTACAGCCATGCTATTTTTCAAGGAAACATGGTAGCACAAATGACCATCTAGTTAGGAGAGTGCGAGCCTGCACTATTCACCGTAATGTTAACAAGTTAGCATAAAACTAGCATTTCCAATCCATTAAGCTATGTTATCAGTTAAGAGCAACATGGCCTAGAGTAACATCTCATAGGATTGCATCATAAATGGAAGCAGTCATATAATACATTTCACAACATAATAAAATAAGTTGAGTAAGCACAAAGCCCAGGTGGGTAAAAAATGAGATAGATTATATCATGGGGTACTACTAGCTGATAACTCTGTAAATCCCCTAAGGTTGTTCAACAAGATGTATCATCAAAAGATCCACAGAGAGTATTTACCTACTAGTGTATGATTTCTAATGATAGCACGCAAGGAATTAGAACTATCAAGAGTACATGTTGCCCACTATAATCATATATATGTCAATAATTCTATTTTATCCATAATACATTCACAAACGAACACCTAGGAGGTTGAAGCAAGAAAAAACATATCCAAATAATCTAGAATTCAGAATGCAACAAAGGTAGTTGAAAATATATAGATACTTATCTATCATGGATCTAGATTCTCATGACATCTCAAAGGATTTAATATAGATTTTATATTATTGTTATGCACAATTCTCTTAGGGTTATGAAAACATAAATTCATTCATGAGTAATATGAAACGAATAGGGCATCACCAACCATGCCACCAGCTTTAAGTTCTCTAATCTGATTTTTAATGTAAAACAACACACATTCTTCTTAAACGCAACCCCTTAAATCTAGTAACTCAAACAGGGAACCATCCAAATGCATCCAATGCAAACACAACAAATAAGACAGAATGCATCAAACAAAGTTCCTACTCTCATCTTATGTTTACCCACACAACTAATCTCGTATACAAAACCACACAAACACTTATCACTTAAGAAGAGGGTCAACCCGCTACAGTGGTTGCAAGGAATACTGTTTGGCATGCTAGTTATCATGCCTTCAGAACATCTCAATCTAGCAAAGCCAAAGGTGGTATGCAATTTATTGAAGAATTATTTTTCAGTTGTAATATAGCAATTCAGATGCGTAATTGGGACATCACCAGTAATTTATTTTATTGTGTGAATATTTCTCAGTTTAAATCAGTTCAGTCCTAAGATTTGATGAGTCCAAGATGTTGGGGAAAATGTAATTAAACAACTCGTAGCAAGAACACAGCCATAAACTTTTAAAAGAAAACATAGTTTAATGTATGTGAAACATGCCTGGTAAAGAGGGTTATCCGAGAGGGGAAGAGGAAGGTTCATCAGCAAAAGAAGGTCTCCAACGCTCCAGGAGATCATAATATCACTGCCAATGCTGTTCCAACCGGCATGAAGCTGACATACCCTGAATCCAATCTCCCATTTTGGTGCTGCAATGGAGATATTGATGCAGGTCTGCAATTCCATACTAAAAATGTTTATTTATAAATAACAGCTCACTCCCAAAATGTCCATGGACAGCAATAGGCCCAAGTCACCACTATTTTGCTCAACATATCTACCTTTGCACGAACAACTACAAAAAACAAAAATCCTCTTCCTTTAATGCATTGCTAGATTCCCAAACCCTTCTTTAAACTCCCATTCTAGTGCGATTGGGGGAGTGCAGGTGCCGGTCTGCAAAAAAAGACAGAAAACCACAGTTTATCATGCTTGGACGCTTGTCCATACCCTGTTCTATGCTTTCCTTCTTGCGCGGTTGTTGGCGCTGGTCTGAAAGGGCTGTATGGAAGCCCACTTTTAAAACAAGCGAGATCCTTTCATGGCCGCCATCTGCACGCCCAGCTAGCAACATCCCCACTAAAAGCCAAACCAGAACCCTGATGTCAATCTCATGTTCTCACGCAAAGCATGGGTTAAGGAGGAGTTGTAGAGGGACACAAGGTTAAACACATGAGTCTTCTTCCAAACCCAAGCTACCTTGCAGGTTACTATGGTGGCCGCCACCAGCATGCTCTCCCAAAACATTAAAATGAAAACCCTAAGCGCTGCCATAATCCTTTTTGTTTGTTTGTTTTTTTATTTTATTTGCAATTTTTATTTTTCTTTACATGTGACCCATTCTTCATTCTTCTTTATTGAGTCTTTTTTGACCATTTTATATCACATCATTCTATTTTTTAATTTAAATTGCATGATTATCAAAACTAGCACACATTATGTGCTAAAACTTATTTTATTTTATTTAATCTTACAAATTTTATTTCAACTTTATTTCAAACATACGATATAACCACCTACTTCACAATTTGTTTTATGCTAAGTGCCTGTAAGCAGTGCCGACATGATGGTCAACTACTTCACCAACTGATCCAGAATTTACTATTTTACGATTGACTTCTCCAAGACGGAGGGACACTTGAGATGGGAAACGACACTAGAATCCTGATTACACCTCATAGTTACTCACTAGCAACACATGGGGAACACAAGCTACAAAGAGCCTTAAAGACACCCTGAGAGCGACGACTAGACCAGAAGGGGCAAGGTAAGTACTATGAAGCAGGAGGGCACTACAGGATTCCTTGCTCTTTTTACATAAGAGGCAGCAAGAGAACCCTTGGTATCGTCTCTTTGTCAGATTAGAGTGAGTCAGGATCTTATGCCAAGTGGCAAGCCAAAGGAAAGCATTTGTCTCTGGAAGCACAGACATGAGCCAAATTTGCCTGGCTGGAAAAGGCTCAGGAATGGTGGTTTCTCTGACCAAGATGCATTTGTAACCATCTTGGACATTTTAGGATCCTGATTTGCAACCCATCTAGAGTAGTTTATTTACATTATCTGAAAAGTGATAGGATCTTAAAAGAGACTCCAGTTCTTTTACTGCAACAAGTTGTGCTGGAGCTTGTGGTAAAGTCCAGCCATCCCTCCCTGGATTGTAGCAATCTGCAACCTTCGTTCTGATTCTGAGGCAGCGCAAAATTTTTAGCTCTTCAAATTGATTGATACTGGTCAACAATTGAGGGCAGATCCAAGTTTCTGTCCAGAAACTGACCTCTAGTTCCTTTGTCAACTCTCCATTACATACCTCAAGCTTTCACAATCCATACTATATATAAAATTGCTTCGGGAGAAAATTGTTTAGAGAAAATGGTTGTCCAAATTATTGATGAAATTCTTTTTCTTTACCCAATTTTTTTCAAAAGCATTCTTTTCTATGATTTGATGAATTCCTTCCTTTTTAAGGGTAAACCTGGATTAGATTTCTCGACCAAGGGATATCTCTTTGGGGGATGTTACTTAGGGCTTGAACCCGGCCTTATCTTTTGGGGTATGCTGTACCCAAAATGTTGGATGTGATATTTTGCCCGATATCAACTCTTTATCATATTGCTAGGGACTTTGAATCTGGGGCCCATTTTATTTTTCAAAAGAAATTTTACTATGTTATTTGAGGACATGACGCCTAGGTTTTTGTGGTGTCCTAGATGTACCAAAGGTTTTGGGGACCCGAGTACTTGGAGGAGATGCCCCTGATTTTAAATTTTCTATTTTTTTTGGAACTCTTACTCTAAAAACTTGTTGTTTTTATCAAAAGCATTAAACCCTAGTCCAAAAAATATCCTAAATAATGTTAATTATTTTATCATCCATCCTCCTTGGGTTCCCAAAAATTATGATTTTTTTGGCCATCTTGGGAATTCTGGCCCTTGCCCCCATCCTCGATACTTGTGTAACTGTCTAATGTTATAAATAAGGAAGACCTTTTTATCATACTCTGGCAATCATGATCTTTTTCCAATTGTAGCTGGATGAGCTGTCTGAGAATATTCCATTTTATGGGACTAATGCTAGGGTAGATGATACACAGTCAAGCTGCCCTGCTACAATGTTTTAGCGTGCTGCAAGGTGGATTAAAAAATGTATGTTTTTAGGTGGGAGATGGTATGTGACAACCTTGACACCCTATGTTGTTGGTTTGACATCTTTTTGCTTCTTTCAAACCATTGATTTTTAATTTGGGACCCTAACAAAAAAGAGAATAATATAGGTTTACACTAACATTATATATGTTACCTAATAAGAAGAGTGTTAGTGTGCATTGAAATCCTAACAATAGATATACACCACTAGGGTAACATTCTATGTGCTACCTAATAACAAAGTGCTAGTGTGAAATGAAATCCTAACAATAGGGTAAATAGTTTGTAAGTTAATGGACATTGCATAGATAAAAACTAGTCTAGAGTGGATCCGCAAGGCATGACATTTAGACCAACTGCAATGTTAGTGTGGCGGAGATGAGGGTGTTGAATGGTAAGACGTATGGGATATGTAATTGTTTTTTTATGATTTTGCAGCTTTTTTTTAAGGATATATCTCAGCTTATTTTTCTTTAGCTCACTTCTGAATGGGCTAGTTGGGAACCAAATCCAGGGAATCCCTTTGGGACGATATATAAATTTATGTAGGATTATTATTATTATTTTAATCAAGAATAAAAAACGGGTAATGAGAATTTGGAAACACGAGTATTGAAAGTGGGGTCAACAAGGTATGGAAACTGCAGAAACTTTGAAAAGTCAGCTGGGTCTGCAAAGTGCAATAAAGATGTGGTAGGATTACTGAAAATTGTAAGGAATTGGTATTAATTACAATTGAAGCTTTTGGAAACACTTGGAAATGATATTGGGGACTTTTGAGAATTCTTGAAAATGGTAAAGAAAATTGCTAATTTGTAATGGAATTACTTAGATAGATCTGAATATCAGCAGCAATAGAACACCAAATAGAGAGAAAATATCACAAAATGCAAGGAGAACGACTTGGCTACTTCAAGGGGGCAGCTTCCAAACCATACAAGAAGACTCAAGTGCTCAATATGATACTCATTTATGAGTTACTAACTCCTATTTATAACCTACTATGTTATGTAAACCACCTAGGCCATCCTACTAAGCATATGAAAGCATAAATAAGTGAGATATGACATGATAAGAGATTATGTTAGCCACAGGTTGACCATACATATCCCGATATATAACACCAAATCAAGGGCTTAGCACCCGACCATTAAGCTTATGAAAGCATAAATAAATGAGATATGACATGATAAGAGATTATGTTAGCCACAGGTTGACCATACATATCCTGATATATAACACCAGATCAAGGGCTTAGCACCCGACCATTAAGCTTATGAAAGCATAAATAAATGAGATATGACATGATAAGAGATTATGTTAGCCACATTTCAACCATACATATCCCGATATGTGACACCAGATCAAGGGTGTAGTATGCCCCTCCCCTTTGAAGCATCATTGTCTCCAATTGGAAATTTGTGGATGCTATTGCTACAATGTTTTATCTTCCCACGTTGCATCTTCATTGTCCAAATTCTTTCACTTGATCAAATTGTAATGTCCCCAATGGACATTATTTTACCCCTAAACGGATTTTAGGCAATCCCAACTTTAAATATGCAAAATACAGACAAATTGCAGCCAAACAGAAAACTGATTTTTGCAGAAAATTACAGCTAGGGCAGCGAACAGTAAATAATGGATGACTCCAAAAATACTTGCTCAAATCACTTGAAATTTTAAATAGAGCTTGCTAATACAATAACAGATATTATAGAACTGTTTTTGGAATTTTTCGAATAACAGCATGCTGTCAGAAATTTACAGCGTGCCCTTAAACAAGCCGTGAAAACTTCTAAAATTAATATCTTTTGCTAGAGAAGTCCAAATGAGTTGAAACTTTTGATCTTGGGCCACAAAAATATGAAGAATAATATTCCAAAAATAGTTTTTGCACAGCAAACACGAAACCCTAATTGCAAATTCCCTAAAAAGTAGGTCGCCCAACACATTTAGGGCATCAATTCAGCTTCAAACCCTGACAAGCTAGGGTAGATCTCTCACTACCGAAGAATGCCCTGCTAGCTAGGGATGGATCTCTCACCACCAAAGTTAGGGTTCCTGTGGGATCTTACTCCACAAGCTAGATATTTGCAAACAACAGTTGCACATGAAAGAATATGCATAAGCTACAAGCTTAAGACACAAATTAGAAAATATCAAATGGTTATGCAATATGTTTCCCTTCAAGTCGACTTCTCCTTATTAAGGAAGAAGAGACTCAAAACAACCTCTACAATATCCAATTAGTTCTCAAGGATTTTCCCTATGCAAGCATTTAATATTTTCCCATTGTTAAATGCTTTTCCCAACAACTTTTTCCCTCCTAATGCAAGTCACATTTTTCTAGGGGAAATACATAGTAAAATGGGCATTTATCCTTTCTATGTTCCCATTCCCCTTTTTAAGGCAAGTCGCCTTTTCACCTAGGATGGATAACAATTTATATTTGGGCATTTTCCATCATTGATTTAATAATTATTAAGTCATATAAATTATTATAAGTGCTTTATATATATTTTTTCTTTTATTAATGGCACTTTATAATAATTAAATATAACTTAAGCCACCCTTATATTTTTCCTTTGGCCGTTGGGTTGACAAAATAGGCCAAAGGTCTTCGAATGGGAAGGGGATATTACACAAATACTTGGTAATGACATTTGTCCTTAACTTCTTAGTGTGTGTTTGAATAATGCCTTTGGGCTCCAAGCTAATTCGGCCTTCCTCATCAAGCTCATGTAATATTGATTGGGCTGATGCCTTCTGTCCAATGACCTTCTTCAAGCAAGAAACATGGAAGATTGGATGTATTTTGGTTAACTGAGGGAGCTCCATCCAACTTATATGCCATTCTACGATTTTTTGGCAACACTTGATAAGGACCATAACATTTAGGTGAAATGTTGTTATCCTTCTTTTGTTGTTTCAAGGAGAGCTACTTATATGAATGCAATCACACAAAAACAAAGGCTCCAACTTCAAAGTGTCTTTCACTACGGTGTTGATCAACTTGTTGCTTCATGCGATTGTGTGTCATTCTCAAATTCTCTCTAAGGTTAGAGAGTACGTCCTGTTGGTGTTGAATGTGCTCTTCAACTGCTCTCACTTTAGGTCTAACTCCCAAGGTGGAGGTGAGCGATGGTGCATGGTACCCATACAATGCCATAAACGGAGACATTTTGGATGAGGTGTGAAATGAAGTTATACCACCATTCTACAAGCAACAACCACGAAACCCATCTTTCCTATTTTTTTGAAGCAAAGCATCGAAGATACCCCTCCAAACATTTGTTACTTACCTTAGTCTGCCCTTCTGATTAGGGATGATAGGATGAAATAAAATCCAGTTGAGTACCTAAACATGCAAACAAATCTATCCAAAAGTTGCTAGTAAATATAGGGTCACATCACAAACTATAATCTTGGGTGTACTATGTAGGTTTTGAACTGTATCCATAAAAGATATGACTGTTGTACTTGTTGTAAAAGAATATGAAAAAACACAAAAATGAGCATATTTGGCGAGTTTATCCACAACCACCATGATTACACTTTTCCTTTTAGATTTTGGCAATCTTGTGATGAAATCTATGGAAGCCTTCTCCCACTGCTCACTAGGAATAGATAGAGGTTGTAGGAGACCCAATGTCTTAATTGTTTCTCCTTTGTTATGCTCACACACCAAGCATTTTGCCACAAATTTGTTGACATCCCCTTTCAACCCTTCCCAGAAGAAATCTTGTTTAATTTGATAAGTCTTCAAAAACCCTAAATGGCCATCCACTGGAGAAGCATGTAATTTAGAAAGAATCTAACTTTTAAGGTTAGAGTTCTTGCATAAGTATAATCTATCCTTGTACCATAATGTGTCTCCCTTCCATATAATTTTTTTGACATGCTCGGATCCTGTTGGAGGTTCTGAATGAGAGTGTGGGTCTCTGTGTCATTCTGCCACTTTGATCTTGACTTGATCAACCCAATCTGTAAATATGGACATGGCAGATAAAAATTCATTTGTGGACTCATCCCTCCTAGATAGAGCATTAACCACCACATTTTCCTTTCCTTTCTTGTAAATGATTTGAAAGTCATAACCCAACATTTTTGTGACCCATTTTGTTGTTCTTCGGATGATAATTGTTTCTCCAAGAAGTATTTGAGACTATCATGATTTGTCTTCACCTTGAAGTGACAACCCATGAGATATGGTCTCCATTGTTTGACTGCATGAAGAATAGCCATCATTTCCTTCTCATAAGGTGGTTTTGATAGATTCTTACCTTTGAGTTGATGACTCTCAAATGCAATGGGACGACCCTCTTGCATGAGTACCACACCTATACCACACCCTGAAGCATCAAATTTGATAATGAAGGTTTTGGAGAAATCTAGGTCAGCAAGAATTGGAGTGGTACACATGGCCTTCTTTAGTGTCTCAAATGCTCATGTTGCTTCCTCATTCCAATGGAAGGAGTCTTTTTTCAATAAAGTTGTGAGTGGTGCTACAATGCTACCATAATTCTTCACAAATCTGCGTTTGTAACCTGTAAGCCCTAAGAATCCCTTGAGGTTTTTGAGGTTTTAGGTAACTTCTAGTCCACCATGGCCTTGATCTTGTGAGGATCTACTTTTACACCTTCATGGGAAACGATATGACCCAAGTATTCTACCTCCTTGACTCCAAAAAAAAACAAGCACTTGGAGAGCTTAACGTAAAGGTGTTTTTTTTCAAGAGTTTCCAAAACCTTATTTACATGATGTAGGTGTTCCTCCCATGTCTTGTTGTAGATTAAGATATCATCAAAGAAGACTGGACAAACTTTCACAAAATGGTTGAAAGATATAATTCATCAAACTCTAAAATGTATATTGTGCATTGGTAAGGCCAAAAGGCATCACCAAAAATTCATAGTGGCCCTCATGTGTCCTAAATGTTGTTTTATGAATATCCTCATCGCAGATTCTAATTTGATGATATCCTGACTGAAGATTTAATTTTGTAAAATAAACAACACCATGTAACTCATCTAGCAAATCATCAATGATAGGAATAGGAAACTTATCTTTTATCGTGTATTTGTTGAGCTCCTTGTAGTTTGGACACATGTGCCAAGTTTCATCCTTCTCTCGTACCATCACCATTGGAGAAGAGTAAGCAATCTGACTATGGTGAATAATATCTTCTTGCAACATCTCCTGTACCATCTTTTCAATCTCACTCTTCTGTAGATATGGGTACCGATAAGGTCGAATATTGGGTGATTGACTGCCTGGTACTAGCTGAATGGCATGATCATGATCTCTTTTGGGAGGCAACCCTTTCGGCATATCCCCAAAAACAACTGAGTGTTCATTAATAATTGCTTGTAGATTTGATGGTATAGGACCTTTTGATGGTTGAGCTTCCAATGAAAATAGTTGTGCCACAAACCCATTTGCACCCTTCTTAAGCATTTTGCATTTGATGAGAACTCACCAACTGTGGAGCTTTTGCCGTCATCCCGTGCAACTCAAAAGTCCTCCCTTCATAATGGAATCACATGAACAAATCTTGGAAGTTCATCTTAATAGTTCCCAAGGTGGTAAGCCATTGGATCCCTAACACAATGTCTGCAATCCCCATTGAAATGAGATACATGGGGCTATCTAGTAGGTAATCTCCTATGGATAGCTTAATCTTATGGCACTTTTCTGAACAGCTAACTTTACCTCCATCTGCAACCATGACCTGAAACTCTGGAGCTTGATAAACAAAACAATTTAAGTGCAAGGCCAACTTATGATTGATGAAGTTGTGAGTACTTCCGGAGTCAATCAATATTGTCACCCTTTGTTTCTTCACAAACCTTGAGGGTTTGTGGGGTGATAATGCTTGAAATTGCATGGCAAGAGATGGTTGAGATTCTTTAGCCTTGATCTCCAACACCTTCCTCTTCATTGGATGCTTCATCCTCGTCTTCTTCCTCATTGGACCCTTCAATGTAGAACAATTTCTTCTTAGCACACATTTATGCCCCTTGCTCCATTTGCTATCACAATTGTCACATAGACCTTTTGCTCGTTTCTCTTCAATTTGTTGAGGAGTCAATCAGGTAGGTTGGGGAAATGATTGTGTTGGAATCATATGCTCCTTGTGTAATGAGAGCCCTCGATTTGAACAGATCTCTTTCCTCTACCTGACGAGCAACTATCATGGATTCTGATATCGAACTTGGATTAAGCAGGTGAACATCAAGTTGGATGCTATCCTTGAGACCACCCAAGAATAGATCATTTAGATGATCCTTTGAGATGCCATCCACATGTAAAGACAAATTTTGGAATTGTTGGATATAATCCTTGACCGTCCCTGTTTGATGCAACTTTGCTATCTGACTAAAATAGTTCTCTGTAACATTGTTATTGCAGTGCAATTGAAGCTCATATGTGAACATTGACTAGGTAATAGGAAGACTCTTATTTTTCTTCTACTCACACATCCATCTATATCAAATGAACTGTTATGGTTCTAGGTACAAGGATGCCAATATCAACTTTTTTCCATTTGGAATTTTATGCACCTCAAAAAAGTTCTCATTTGGTCGATCCATGTGAGTGGTTCCTTACCATCAAATTTTCTCATCTCCACTTTTAGTATCATGTTTCTACTACCTAAATTAGAAGATAAGTGATGTGGCTGTGTTGAATTGAAACTATGGTTAATGGGAGGCCTTGACTGACCTAGTTGGGAGTTAGCAGGTTGTGGCTGCGGTTGTAGATTAGAAATGGCTGCCATGAGTTCTGGTTTCATTGTGATTAATTTGTCATTGACCTTATCTAGAGTGTCATTTTGTCACCATTGCCAATTGCAAATTGTGCTGAGTTGATGATTTTATGATCAGTTGAGGAAAACCCAAGGTTTGAAGACTCAGTAAGTCCTTCCATTCCATATCTTGAGTATTCTTCCTTGGAGTGGTTTTACCCGTTCCTTTTCCTCTATTTTGTGGATATGTCATGGTTTTTTATTTGGGTTCAGGTTTAGGGTTTAGGGTTTGGGTTTTTTGAAATATTTCAGTCAAATGGACAAAAACATAAGGAACAAGCCATTGCTAAATTTGGGCAAGCTTTTTGAAAATGTAAATAACTTAGAATAATTCCACAAATTGTGGTTTGAGTAGTTTTATCAAAAAAACCTCAAATGGCAATAACTTTTATTAAACAAATAAAAAAACTTTGAAATTTGGAGAGAACCTTACTTGAATGATTTGACAACTTTTGTAAAATATGGCTGAAAATTTCTAACCAATGTTTGTGAGATATTGTTAATCTCTCAAAATTAGGGCTTTTGACCTAATTTTGGCCCAAATCGAAGCTGTAATACCACTTGTAATGAAATTACTTAGATAGTTCTGAATATCAACATCAATAGAACATGAAAGAAAACCAAAGTAGAAAGAAAATATCACAATATGCAAGTATAATGACTTGGCCACTTCAATGGGGCAATCTCCAAACCATACAATAAGACTCAAGTGTTCAATATGATGCTCATCTATGAGTTACTAAATCCTATATAAACCCTACTATGTTAAGTAAACCACCTGCGTCGACCTACTAAGCATATGAAAGCATAAATTAATGAGATATGCCATGATAAAAGATTATGTTAGCCATAGGTTGGCCATACATATCCCGATATATGACATCATATCAAGGGCGTAGCGCAAAACCTAAAGAAAGTTGGATGTTTGTAGTCTTTGGAAACAGCTGAAGAATCTTAGGAAACATATGGTAATATGTGATTGATTTTTTAATTTCATGACCTCTTTTTAGGGGATTTAGGTCAGCTTCCTTTCTTTTAGCTCAAATATGATTGGGCTAGCTGTGAACCAAATCTAGGAAATCCATTGGGGTCGATATCTAAATTTACATAGGAGTCTTAAAGTTTTAATAAAAAATTAAAAACGGGTAGTGAATAGGGAATGTCAGTTAAGAAGCAGGCCCATTTAGGGAATATCTCACGTTTACAATTTGTGGATGACATAGTGGTCCCATGAGAGACTAGGGAAATGGAGGGTAAAACACTGAAGGAGATTCTAGTCAGATTTGAAAGAACGGCAGGTCTAAAGTGTAGTCCCTCTAGATCTAGATCTTATCCATAAATGTAAAACTTAAGATGAAAGCCAAGGTAAAAGATATATTGGGATTTGGAAAGGAACTCTCCCTAGCCAATATCTAGGAATGCCTTTATTTGAAGAAAGATGCACTTGTGAATCTTGGCAGCCTATAGTGGAAAGAATGCAAAAGAAGTTATTAGCTTGGAAAGGAAAATGGATTTGCTTGACAGGTAGGGTGTAATTGATTCAGTCCACTTTGCAAGCCATATTTGCATGCCTATTATCACTATTCAAAGCCCCACGGAAAATAACTAATGCCCTGATGAGATTTTTGCCTATGTTGCCAGGAAACGGAAACGGAAACGGGTACGAAACGCGGAAACGGCAATTTTCAAAAAACCTTGGATACGAAACGTCGACGGAAACGTCCGTACAATATATTATTAAAAAGCATTAATGCATATTATATATATATATATTCTCATACATATGCATACTATATATGCATAGTACTCATTTTATAATTGTAGACCATAAGAGATAATTGATAAAGCACTCAAAATATTTTGAATTCATTGAAATTTGAACTTCTAAGTTCTAAAGAGTCATCATTCAACATGGTTACAATTTCAATGATTCACATATACATAATAATAATCTAGATTCTAGAATATATCTTCTAGATTTCCTCATAGTCATACTCATCTCCATGAACACCACTAGCACCGACATCTCCACTCCCACTACCTCCACTTTCCCTCCCTTCTGCAAAAGATCCCGATCTTCTTCATCAATACCAAGCAGTGAAAGTTGGCTAAGAGTTGCAGCAGAAGCATCAAAGTCGCTAGTCTCAGGATCAATAGCCCAAAGTTTGTTGGGACCTCTAACATAGGCTTCACTCTTGTGTTATAGAATGCGCAAATTGGAATGCACATACACTAAATCCTCAGTCTTCTTGGATGCTAACTTGTTCCGTTTGGCTGAGTGGATGAAGGAATATGTACTCCAATTCCGTTTTGCTGAGGAATTGCTAGCCACCTGTTACAAAAAAGAAGTTAGAAATTTTCAATTAGTAATACTATAATATTAATTTACTAAGAAGTAAGAACATACATTTTTAATTAATAAACAAACTTTTGATTTCATTTTAATATTTGATACCTGTGAAAGGATTTTAATGGCAATAGGTCGCAGCCACTTGGCATCATGGCCATGTGCACACGACCACATGCTTGGGGTCATCTTGTACCTGTCAAGTGTTGCATCTATTTCACCCATGCTACTATTAGATGAAGAGACAAAGAGTGTCATTTCATAGCGGATCTGGATCAGGAAAAAGCCTCCGGAATGCTGCCTTAGCTCAACTTGCAACTTCATGGTCATCATATGGTTTTTGCCTACCAGGTAGTGCAAGTATTTCACTGCTATAAAATTTGGGATTCAGAGCATAGGCTAGGAGATGCAATGGGGTGGTCATTTTATTCCACCTTCTCATGATCACGTTCTTAACTTCACTGTAGAATTTTTCTTCAGGATCCTGCTCTTTTTGTTGTATGATGTCTCTAATTTTTTCAAGCATAGAGTCAATGCCATCATAGATCTCCCCTATGCAAGCATTATTCGTGTTTGCATATCTAATCATAGATAAAATAGGCTCAGTAAAACTAAGCAAGTATGCAACCTTTGCCCACCAAATATCATCAAGTATTACTGATTTTATTTTGATGGCTCTTTCTGTGTTTGATTGCCTCCACACGGACCAAACATCATCAATCACCATAAGCCTTAAGGCTTGCTTTACCTTCACAAGTTGTCTCAAGACGAGCATGTGAGAGGCAAATCTTGTTTCAGCAACCTATTAAAATAAATTAAAGCAAGTTAATTAAATTTTTTTTTTTAAAAGGAATTCAATTGATAATTTGATATTTCATAAAAAGTTAGCAAATAAAAATTAGAAACTAGGAAATTGTTTGGTTACCTTCAGCAACTCCAATGTTGAGAACCTCCTAAAGATAGCCTGGGACATATGATGATTTGTGATAAACATTTGGATCTCATTTGCCTTTGTATAAACTTCCTCAATCCATGGTATTTTTCCAATCTACTGCAACATCAAATTCAAGGAGTGTACTACACAAGGTGTCCAAAAAATGTGCTCATATCTCCCCTCAACAATCAGCTCTGCTGCTCTACAATTTTTGGCATTGTCCGTGATGACTTGGACAACGCTTGCAGGGCCCACTGACTCAATAGCCTCAATCAAAATATTAGCAATAAATTGAGCATCTTTCACTTCACCCTCACAATCAACAACCCTTAAGAATATTGCCCCTTTAGGGCACACTGCAACAATGTTGATTAGGGGTCTATTTCGGGCATCTTTTCATCCATCTGAAATGATAGATACCCCTGAGTCCTTCCATGAGTCCCTAATTGGCTGCAAAGAAGTATGTACATGGGCCACTTCTTTTGCCAACGATGTGGTTCTGACCTTCTCATAACTAGGGCTTTTATACCCTTTCGGTGCATCATTAATACCTCTCACCATTTGTTGCCAATAAGGTAAGCGCAACACATTGAAGGGCAACCCACATGCATAAATGCATCGAGCAACCAACTCATCAGCAACATCCCTTTTCTCATTTGCAAATGCTTGCTCTAATGGGCCTTTGGAAATTCTCTTTCGTGACAAATACTCTCCCTCTGTTGGAGTTTCAACTGCAACTTGGATAAAATGATGGTTTGATGGGTTGGGTGGTTTTTGTGAACCCCTATTTTGCAAAGGAGTTGTTTTAAATCTAGCTCTTGAAGCTTCCATATCAGCGTCCTCTTGCTCTTTCATATATGCCCATATATGTTTATGTTCAACCTTGCCACATTTTCTAATCCCCGTTCCTGATTTCCCCATTAAATGAGCTTTGAGTCGGGTATAAGAGGATTTGTCTTGTATATTGCAATGATTGCATACCTAAATTCGAGAGCCACGCCAGCAAGGTTCTCCACAATTTGCACATGTCTCCAAAGAGGAGCTCTAGGATCCACACCCCCACTTTGGCTTTTTTCCCCTTCCCCATGCCCTCCCACTGAAGTTGAACTAGATGCCATTGAATCAAACCTTCATTGAAAAATAAAAACATAAACTTAGATAAAAATAAATTATTAAATAGAACCACACCCTACATATCCTATTCTGTTTTTGATCACCAAGTTCACCGTTCAGGCACGAGGTGAGAGCATACACAGAGTTCGGATTTTTTAATTTAAAAAAAAAAAAAAAAATTAAATTTAAAAATCCTACACATCCTATTCTGCTTTTGATCACCAAGGTCACCGTTCAGGCGCAAGGTGAGAGCATACATAGAGTTCGGATTTTTTTATTTAAAAAAACAAAATAAACTTTAAAAAAAAAACAAAAAAGAATTAAATTTAAAAACCCTACACATCCTATTGTGCTTTTGATCACCAAGGTCACCGTATAGGTGCGAGGTGAGAGCATACACAGAGTTTGGATCATATTTATAATTTAAAAAAAGAATATATATTTTTTATTTTAAAACGCAAAGAAAATGTTACATTTTTTTATTTTTTTAAGCATAGAGTTTTAAAATTACTAAATTAAACCTACATTTTGACTTCATGATCAATGATCACGAATGATGTGTGCATAATGCACACATCATTCGTGATCATTGATAACATTTTCTTTAGCAAAAAAAAAAAACTTGAAAAATACCTGGTTTTTCCTCCTTGAAGTCAATCCCACCTTTCAAATCTGATTCGAAATTCCTCCTTGAAGCTGCTCCTTGATGTCTCTTTGCTCTTAACAATGCTAAACTCTGCCTTCAAGCTGCTCCTTGATGTCTCTTTGCTCTTCACAATGCTAAATGCTAGTTTAATGAAAATTGGATTTAGCAAGAGAAAAATGAGAGTGATTTAGAATGGACCCAAGAGGTCATTATATAGCTTTTAGGAAGTGTGTTTAGCAAGGTATGTAGTCGTATTAGGGTTTCGCCGCATTTAATGCAAAGTTTTTTTATTTTTTAAAACATATTTCCGTTTTTTTGAAATGATAGGCGCAAGAAACATGACAAACGTTTCCGGAAACGCCTGTGCTGTTTCCGGAAACAGCACGGCACAGGCGTTTCCGGAAACATTTTTCACGTTTCCTCCCCGTATCGGCTCTGCGAAACGTTTCTACGCGGAAACGGACCCCTGCCCCGCGTTTCCTGGTATCACAGATTTTTGCAAATAATTTCCTCTGGAGTGAAGCTGAATAAAAGAAAATGATGAATATGATACCTTATGATAAAGTTTTCATCCCAAAAAGTTGGTGGGGGCGGGTGATTTGGACTGAGGCAACAGACAGAGTGCTCAAAGCTTTGGACACCAAGCTACATTGGAGGGTCAATGGTGAAAAAGAAAGACTATGGAGCAGGGTACTCCAACACAAATATTTGGATACCCAACCTGTTTTAAGGCTCTTCACTCAATTTCCTTTGCAAAGAGGCTTGGCAATATGGAACTTATTTAAGTTCTGTCGTAGCAACATCCTTGCACTCCTGAGATGGTAAGTCCGTAGGGGCTCGAAAATATCATTTTGTGTGATGCATGGTTAAGACACACTCCCTTGGCTGATCAGGTGGTTCTAAGAGAAACAATGGATTTTGCCATAACTCAACCGGAAATAAGGTTGGCAACTAAGTCCTTCAAATTGAGGAAGGAGTGGAGGTCTCTGGAATGGTCTGATAAATTTGAATATTCAGGAAATTGGGAAAATGATGTTAGAGATGGAAAATACTCTCCTTCCCTATATGGAAACTGAAGACAGTGGTCTAGGAGCGCCCCACGGGAAAAGTTACAGTTCAGTCAGCATACAATGAATACTAAGGGAAGGAGGATTAGTAAATCAAGAGTTCCCTTCAGGATTTATATGGAGTAACAAAGGGCTGCCTAACGCCAATATTTTTCTTTGGATAGTAGTAAATAGGAAATTACAACCTATGCTCAACTCATGAAGAGAGGTTTTGGGGGTCCTTCCATATGTGCTCATTGCAAGGATCACGAGGAAGCCAACAACCAAATCTTGTTACATTGTCAGTACACTTGGAAAATATAGGGATTTTCTTCATCAAATTTCAACAATTATGGGTTTCTTAGAAATCATTGTTGGAAGAAATCAAGGGTTGGAGATACATTTACAAATCTCAAGTATTATCATCGATTTGGGAGATCGGACTGTCTATAATTTGTTGGCATCTTTGGTTGGAAAGAAATAGAAGGATCTTTAAGGAATCAAGTCACATAGAGGAATGGGTTTGGGAAAAAATAGAAAATTTAATTTCAGAAATATTGACAGAACAAGGGGGAAAAATTTAAAAAACTTGTATTGTGCGCAAGAAGAGGAAAGCCTATTTGAAAATTGTAGCTGTATAATGGAAAAAAGAAAAGGTTGCGAGTTGTGAACTTTTGGTTCCTTCGGGAACTAGGTTGAATAAAACCAGTTTCACGGCCCTGCCAAGGGAAATCCAGGACCTGCTGGAAGTGATGGAATCTTTCGTGATGACCAAGGGCAACTTTTTCTGGTTTACTCCCAAGATATTGAAAAGGACACCTATAATATGGCCGAGGCTAGAGTGCTTTTTGAAGGGTTGGAAAAACTTAGTTATTGAAGGCAATTCACAAATTAGCATTAATAACGTTAGAAGGGACATCACTAAAGCAAGGTGAATCTGAAGTAATGCGGAGGAAATCAAGTGGATCTGTACTAAGTTTGACATGGTCAATTTTAAACACATAAAAGGAGAGATCAATTAGGCTGCAGATTGGGCTAGACCTGGTAAATTCTGGGAGCCTCTCTTCCCGAATGTTTTTTAAAGAGTTGTATAGGATGGCGGCAGGTACAGTGTATATATTATAAAAAGCAATATGGGAATGGTGTGTCTGCGTGTGCACATGTGCATATACGTGCTTGTGCGTGTGCGTGTGCACATTCACACACGTGTGTGTGTTGAGGAGAAAAAAGGAGAATATTGAAACATTACACAAAAGGGAGAAAAAGGAAAGGAAACGAATTTTCGGTGTAAGGGCAGCAATTATGTGGCTTGAAAAGTCATTATTGATGGAAATCTGCTGCAAATTCACCACCCTCGATGCTAATCAGCCCCCAACTCATGCGCCCAAGTTGCAGCCACATCCTCACTCAATAAATTTGGGTTGTTATTCTTGCTTTGCATGGGATGAAACATAAATGGCGGGTGTGTTTGCAGATCCAAATGCGGGAAAGACATCTTTGACTGGTGGTATCTCAGGACTGTCTCTAGTAACATGAATGAAAGGTGTTGTGAAGCAGGAAATATTTCAGGAGTGGGCTGAACCCTCTAAAAGAAGTGGAAATGTGTGCTAATAATCTGAATGAGGAGGATTCGGGGGAAATTTTCTCAGACTATATCAGGAAGGAAATATGCAACATGTAGATTTGGATTTGGAAAATGTGGAAAGTGGCTAAAGAGATGGAGGATTGGGAAGCCAAAGGCGTCAGCAAAATGATGAATCTAATGTTGGACAAGATGGAGTCTATTGGCTGCTGGAATGTCTTTTATGTTGCATGGTCTCTAAGCTGCATCAACATGCTGTCCAATACTGCAGGCACATACTCCCTTCACGAGTATCACACGAACCTAGAATGCACTTTCAATTCCACCAGTGCAGAGATCATTCACCACCATCATCTACCGCTGGAGGGATTGACATCCCTGAGCATGGGATTGGGACAAGTTGCAGAAAGATTGGGTTCTGGCCTTTCTGAGAATGGAATCTTTGACCCTCCTGCGTGCTGGCTACTTTCAGAAGAAATGGATGCCTCCCCTGCCAATGTCACAGTGGTGAATTGAAAAATTATTAGATCCATGTTATCTTTTTTGTGGCAAATATCCTATAAGGTGTCTGGCATCAATGGGGACTGTGTAATTTGCCCTAGCCAGTTGATACGGTTACATATGGATTAGATTTGGTCACAGGTGAAGAACCTTGGGTATAATAGTTAAAGTCTATGAATCCTTTTCTATATACTCTCCTTTTTTATTATATGGAAGGCAGATATATAGTTATACATATGTGCAGGAGTAGGATGTGGCAGTGTGAAAATAATTGAATTTTGAATTTCCACTATCAATCATGGCACGCACAGATTTGCTAGCTCTCACTCCCTGAATTTATAGGTTAGGAGGCATTCTGACGAATTTAATGTTTATTCACTTCAAGCCTATGATCACATGCAGGTGACTCTGCAAATATTTTTGATACTCTACTTCAGTTCAAAGGAAGCACATTTTGCACCGACTGGCTCTACATGGTTAATGATGTTGTTCTACAAAAGACAGTTTTAGAATGTTGAATGTTGATAAGCTCTCTGATCTATTTTTCGAAGATTGAGTTTTTCAGATGTTTTGGATGTCTTCCCTTCTGCATGATAATATGCTTCCTAACTATTTTACCCAATGTCTTTCTGGATCTGTCATCATTTTCTTTTTGTGGGTTTAGTGCTGTCCCTAGTCATCACATACCGGAAAAAAAACATGTAGTGTAAATTTGGAAACATGATTATTGAGAGTAGGGTCAGCAAGCTCTGGAAACTGCAGAAATTTGGAGATGTCAGAGAGGCCTGCAAACTGCAGAAATGACGGGGTAGACTTCCTGAAAAAATGTTAAGTATTGTGATATTGAGTACTTATGTGAACTCTTGAAAATGGTGTTGGAAACTTCTAAAACTTAAACAAAGCTAGATGTCGGCTCTGCAAACCTGTGAAGACTCAGAAAACATATGGAAACTGTGCAGAATGTATTTGAATTTAGCATAGACACTTATGGGAGTTTCTATCCCGGCCCCAAGAGTTTCTGAAAGTTTCCATGATGGGGAGATGTTTGGGAAACATGCATCAAGCCTGCTGGGCACAATTATAGGAGTGCAGAGGTAAGATGGAGGTTAAGTACTTGATATCAAAGGTATTATGGTGTTTTGAGCATATTAGATAGGTTGATGGCATGTCATCCCCAATGACATCATATTAGTTCTCATTTTGCTAAATTTTTGCATGCCCTTCCATTATCATGGATAGTGCTGTAGTGTGAGTACTACTGAATCTGAAGTGCAATTTACTTGCATTTACTTTATGTACTAATTTTTTTAATTTGCTGAGAGATAAAATGTGGGCTTGTAGGAGCCCTCACCCGGTGCAGAAAGAAAACAATATATAGAAAGTACAATAGAAGATGACCATGCATGCCAATAGTAAGCAATCTAGGGACCTCAACATACACCATTTTCGCAAGCTTACTACACATTGACGGATGCATAAAAATAATCGCAGTAGTGCAAAGTGCAAAAGCTGCAGTAGATTTCTTATCAATAGCCACTGAAAGAGTGCACTATACCTCCTAGTGACAAAAACTACTACTGTAAAGACTGTATACTGCTAGGGTATAACCCACCAGCCCGAAACAAAAACCCGATACTTGTTACTTTGGGCTGTCTGGCTTACTTACCTGTTGGGGTTATGTGCTAAAATATTTTAAACCATTGTCTCCTTTGTATAGCATTAATTGTCAGGCATAGATACTGTGCACCAGGATAGTTGCTGTTACATGTTTATGTCAAGTCGTGCTTGTGGATTTAATGCATCCTCAATTTGTTCCCTCATCTGAAGTTGCCTTGATTGTGCACTTATGATTCTTTTTATTCAGATGCCATTCATGCAGGGCAGACCTTAAAATGTGTTTTTAAATTCGGTGATTAAGTGTGTTTTTGTCCAAAATATTTGATTTTTCCCATTAATTATCTATGAGTGGGCTGCTCTCTCATTACACTTTTATAGTCATCATCAGAGGGCAATAATCCACTTTAGCTATAATGGCAAGCTACTTGTCATATCACATATCACCCTTAATCAAGGACAGTCTGATGGAATCCTCGGTCACATCTACCAAGCTGCAATTACATGGCCTAACTAGTAAGCTGCAGTCTGATGGAATTATGCCCGGGCTGATTAATACTGAAAAACTAGCATGTTTTAAACTTGTCAATCATTTTAAATTTCAAATTTCTAAGAAAATCACTAAATACCATGCGAATGTCTATTAAATAACAATTCCATTTTAAAGAAATATCATCTTTCTTCCTAGTTGTTCTCCGATTATTTATATTTGGGACCTAGCTTCTTGCCGATTTTTTTCTTATCAAGAATTTATCAAAATTGATTACAAAATTCTGAGTGTTAGCATGCTTGATTTTTTTAGGTTGCTGGAGTTCCTGGAGTGACAGAAGCTTTATTTCAAGCAAGGCAGCAAGCTTTGGCTGAGGAGCAGAAGAAGCTGGAAGGCAACCCCATGTTGTATAGCTGTGCTCTTTGTGGAAAGGAGTATAGAAGTGTTGAGGCCCATGCTCAGCATTTAAAGTCAAGGGCTCATATTTCTCGTGCGTCTGAGGTCTCAGACTTCCGAAGTGCAGGAGTTGCTGTCATTAAGCCACTCCCAGAACGTGCTCTGAGATCCCCTGCTGCTCACAATCAGGATGAAGATGAAGATTCAGAAACCAGCGAGGAATGGGAGGAGGTTGAAGGTGATGATGGCATGGTTGGTGTAGCAACAGACTCTTTGAAGGGTTTGGATGTTAATAAATCACATTCAGGAGATGCTGGAGGCAAACCTGATTTATCGAGAGAGAAACTGGAGTGGGATGTCAGCCGCTGCTTTATTTGTAATTTTAGGCCGGATGGAACAATTGAGAACTGTGTAGAACATATGCACAAGATGCATGGGTTTTTTATACCTGACGCTGAATATTTAAAAGATCCCAATGGATTACTCAACTATCTTGGCCTCAGGGTATTCAAGAATAATACATGATTTGTTTTTTGTTAAATCTCTGTAAGAATAGTTCAGAATCCTTAGAATTGAATCTTTGTTTCTTGATATGACACAGGTAACAGAAGATTTCATGTGCTTGTATTGCCGTGAGAAAAGGCAGCCATTTCAAAGTCTAGAAGCCGTTAGGAAGCATATGACATCAAAAAATCACTGCAAATTACACTATGGAGATGGCGATGAAGAAGAAGACAGCGATTTAGATGAATTTTATGATTACAGTAGCAGGTATTAAATGCTCTCCTGTGTTACTTTATGATTGCATTTTTTAGAAGACTTGTTTGTCTGCTCAAGTCTTTATTTTTTCTTACCAAGGAGGATACCACATTTGATTGCATAGCTTGTTCCTATTATCTTGTTTTGGCGATTAATATTTGTTTCTGCAGTTATGTGGATGAAAGTGGGATGCAGATAGTGGCTACAAAAGAAACCTTTGATGCAAATATTGAACTTGGCTTTGGAGGTGCTGAACTTGTAATTAAAACGACATCAGGAAATGGAACAAGCAGCAAGATGCTTGGTTCTCGTGAATTTCTACGTTATTATCGTCAGAAACCTCGCCCGACAACTGAGAGAGATACTGCTCTTTCCAAAGCATTAGTCTCAAGGTGTGATTGAATCTACCTGTTTTTTTGCTTTTAGTTTGGTTTAAATGTTGTATTCTGTCTTAGTTTTGCAGACACATAAGCCTGTTAACATGCATGTTAAACTAAGGGGGAATTTATTTGTGCAGGTATCGTAGCATGGGTTTGGCAACTGTTCAATCGAGAGATAAGACATTGAGGCAACATGCATTGAAGAAAATTCAAAAGTATGGAGTGGAGGCAATGCGCACAAAAGTAGGGATAAAGAACAATGTGATTAGGGCTCTGCCGAAAAATGTCCCATATTGAGATTATATGCTCAGTATTATGTTTTGTAAAATTTTACCATTTAGATTCTGTGCAATGGTGGACATGGAGTCATTTAAGTTGAAATCATAGGCCAGTTGCTTGAGTCAAAAATAATGATATGGCCATATTATCTTATTTCATTGTAATCATGTTTTTCCTTTGTATTTGTGCATAATCCGGGTAGCCATCATAACAATATGTAAGCTGGGTTTAATAATTGTTTTCCATGGTCTTAAAAACTAAAAGTGACATAGTGATCAGCCTATGACATGTGATCTACTTGCAAGTTAAACATGTAATGTGAGGGCTTTGTATTCAACATTTTCTTCTCTCAATTATGTACACTTTTTTGAGGTGGTTTCCTGATATAATGCATCTGTGAAAATCTGCAGAGATATTTTCCTGTTGTCTTAGTTAAAACAGAGTGTTTTCATTCCAAGATTGAGTTGAGTTCCAAAAAGTCAGTATTTAAAGTACTGAAAGATAATTGTCACTGAAAGCTATCATATACAGTTGAAATGTTTGACATTTTATATAAATCACTTTATCTTGAGAATGCATAATTCGTCTCAACCCGGCTATATATTGCCAAGCTGCTATTCCTTTATTCCTATCCCACACAAAAAGAAATAGTACGCCATTGTCACCTTGAGAAGAATGAACACAGTATTACTAATTGCCAGTGACAGTTTTTCAATCTATTTACAACATCATCTCAAAAACACCCTCTTTCCCATCTAAAACATCATCTCAAGTTAAGCTGCCCGGTCTATTTAAACCATAACCTTGGCATGGTCAAAATGAGTAAATAACAGGAAAATACTGTTTTGGAGATTGAATGCAAAGATTTCACAATGCAACTATGAGCTAGATCTATGTTACAGGGCAAAAACTTAAACATGATGTTTATCCCACTCGTTGACTAACATTTCTGGATCTTGAGATCATATCCTTAAGAAACAAGAAATAAACTATTGGAGGAGGTAAAATACTTATTTCTGATTTCATTCTATGAGCATGAGTTGTCAGGAACGAAGAATGAAGCTCGTCTACATGGATGCAGGCCAAAAATATGCTCAGAGCTGACCTCTCCATTTTTGTTTTGTTTTGCAAAATTGAGTTTTATTTCAACAGATGCCGATCCTTCATAGCATAATGTTAAGACAACAATTTGCATCTTCTTGATAAATTATTCTGGTTTATGTTATGATACATTTGGCAATGCCCCAATTGTGACACACTCTCGGTAGGCTATTCAAGCATTGGTTACCAACACATGGCTTTTATGTCATCTGTTTCTAAATTCTAGTCATGATTACTTCACTGTTTCTCCCCATTGCAGGTATGCCATCTTTTCTGATAGTTAAAAGACCCAACTATCTTCAAATGAATGTAAGCTGAATTAGTAAAAGTACCAAGTTTTTACCATTTCTTTCCCCCTTATTTGATGATCAGATCAACCACTTCCAACTTCAATTGAGATAAACCTTTTTGGGCTCTCATTTATTTGAGAATCCACCAGACAATGTTTCCTCGCTGACATGCACATACGATAAAGAACCATGGAAAGGACAGATATTTGATGATGTGCACATATGAATGTATCTTTTTGGGTAATCTTGGGGAAGGGGGCACAAAGAAAATCTAGTAAAAAACCTACTAACACCCATGGCGGACATTCCTCCAAAATAAATGGAGCATGTTGGTAAATGTGCCCCAATTTGGATCTCTTGGACTGTAAACTAGGAGAGGTGGAAGATTCCTTGCACCGAGGAATAATGGATTTATCACATGTAGCACAATATTTGCGATACATAGTAAACTCACAAGAAGTTAATGTAGACCTGGCGAAGATCAATGTAATTCAATAATGACCTACACTAATCTCACATTCTTTGCAACTCCTAGGACTCTCATTTGAAGACAAAAGCTCTTCTTTCCACCTCATATAAAAACTAGAATCAGAATAATAACCCCTTGCGCTGCTCTGCCCTTAAGCAAGTGGCAGTTCATAATAATTTTTTTGAAATACATTCTTAGTAAGCTGTTGGAACACTTCATTGCCTGAAATCAGTTTTTATCTGCAAGATTGCGACACTCTAATAAAAAATTGTTCTTTTGCCAATTTCATGTACAACTCTACGTCGGAATCTAAAAAATCTGCTGGCTTGCTCATCAAAAAACTTCTTGGCATTTTATTTTCCATATCATCACTTCCAACAACTATAGACAAAATCAGCCCAGATCACAGGATTGACGCAAACTTCTAGCAGTGATGTAGGTTTTTCAATAATGTTCACTCTTTTTCAGCCTCACATGTGTAGAAATAAGGTTGGGTAATCCAACTATTTGTATAAACATTGTTTCCGTTGGAAGGGTGCAGCCACATACTTGGGTTTGTGTTTATGTTGGAGAACCATGTGCTCTGTAATCCATGTGGCTTCCTCGTGTCCATATGGATCCTTAACGAGATTTACTATTTCAATCATCCATATGGATCTTTATTTCATACTATTTTCTATTTCAATCATCTGTATGGATTTTTATTTCATACCGTTTTTTGTATTTTCTCATACCATTTATACCATTCATCTTCTAGATCCAACCAAGATGTAACTATCATGTTGTACCCGTACTGTATACTAAGGCAATTGGGCACTAGATTACATAGATTGTCGGCATCTCTGCCCATGCTTTAGAGGAAGCATATGGTGGATATACTATTACGAGTAATCGTATAACTAAACTAGTGATCGCCTTCAACCAAGCAACTACGAGTAAGGGGCATCCATGTTGTCAAAGTCACCCAGGGCACAATCCTGGCCTCAACCGTTTTGACTGTGTCGGGTGTTTCCAAACTTGATCCCTGGTGGACTCATTGAAAGCCATACATCATCACCAATAGATCAAGGGTCCTAAGACACAATCCTTAATTTTGACTCGTGTTCCAATGAAATTTTGATTGAAAATATGAAATGTCTTTTATAGTGACCTCTCCATGATGTTGGGGTCCATCGACAAGGCTAGTAAAGTGTTTTGATGCCATTATTGTGTTTATAACAACCACCACCAACCACTTTCAAGGCTAGTCAAAGGAGCGCCACAACCGACCATTTAGATTTTGATTGCAACACACATAAGTTAGTCGAACAACAACCACAACTGGCGAGGCTAGTCAAACCATGATAACCAACGAGTGTCTTTTGAGATTCGAACCTGGGTTGGCATGGGAACAACATACCCACCACCCACTTTAACTAACCCTGCTAAATCTTGGCCAGAAAAAATTGACATTATTTAGATGTTTGGATGAAACAAGGTACACCTCAAAGTGGGACACGGGGGTGGGTTTGGGTCCATAATATCATGGGTGTGTTATGCTGGGTCCATAATATCAAGGTGTCCCCATCGCCACTTGTTGAAAGTATTCAATGGGCCCAATAGGAATGGGACTTGTGTCAGTGATTACAAACTACTTGTTTCTCACCACTAGCCCAAGCCCTTGGGCCCAAAATTTGACATCTTATTTAGATGTTTGGATTAAACGAGGTACACCTTCTCAAAGTGGGACATAGGCGTGGGCTTGGGTTCGTAATATCTTGGGTGTATTACGGTCGGTCCACAAAAAGAAGTGTGATCGCTACCTTAAGGTGTCACCATAGCCACTTGTTGAAAATGTCCAATAGGCCCAATTAATTGTCTACACAACATCAAGGTTTGATTACATTACACCATCCAAAGTAGAATCGTGGCCTCTAATTAGATGGGGGCACATTAATTGTCTATTGTGCCTTTGCTAACACAAACAACGAGTCTATTATTTTGAATCTACGAAAACAAGGAAAACGATAATGTTTGATCTTTACATTCCAAAAAATTGTGTCGTGTAGAATATGTTGAATAATAAGAAAGAATATTAATTGTTGTTATGGGGAATTTAATATTATTTTGAATATACGAAATCAAAGATAAAGATAATGTTTGATCTTTACATTCCAAAAAATTATGTCATGCAGAATATGCTTCGTAAATAATCGTGTAGAATATTAATTTCCCCAAAACAACAATTAATGTTATTTCTTATTGCTCAGCATATTAATCATAATCGTCTTAATTTTGAACCATCATTATTAAACTTCATGTATATTCCCCTTCTTTCAATAACTTTTAGAATAGCATAAGCATGAATTTACATATAAAATTTTGGTGTGACAAGTTTACAAATGCAATTTTCGATCCCTAGATATAAGATTTATACATAATGTTATTCAAAGATAAAATAATATGATGAAAGAGCATGTGTAGAAGATTAATAAGGGAACTTCATAATCCTTATATAAATCATTATCCAAATTAAACAATTAAGAACATGCATGCGTAGAAGATTAATAAGAGAACTTCATAATCCATATATAAATCATTAACCAAATTAAACAATTAAACATGAATATCAAAATGGGGTGCACAAAATCAAGTTGATTGATTTTCATAAGCAAATGTGTATTACTATGTAATACTCACAAATACATAACTGACACAAAAAATAATTTTATTGTTTCTTACTTTCTTCAAAAATCTTATCACAAAACACAAGAATAGCTACTGAGCCAAGTTACGAGTTCAAAACCCAAGAGTACAAAATTTGAACTACAATCCCCTTGTGCGCTTCCACAAGCGAGGTCTATATTGGTGTCTAGCTTGACGATGACCTAAAAAACTACGTTTACCTTATTGTTTAGTTTATTGAAATCTGTCTCCTTTAAAAGTTAATCTCTTATGTCAAAAAAAAGGTTTATGATACTAGAATGCTAAGTAATATTAGGGACATTTACAAGACGACATTCGATTTCCTCTTAAGACTACAAGATCTACCAATAAGCTTTGGATTTCCATTTTTTATTTTAACTTGATTTGAGAACACATGCAAGGGTGTTAACCTATAATTTCCTAGCAAAATGTTCATTAAATTTGAGAATCAAAAAGTTGTAGACATGAAAAAACAAGTCCAAATGCTTGACAAATGTATGCTTGTTTTACTCTTTAAATCTCATGCAGAAGGCAATAGGTAGGTTATTAACAAATCTTTTGTACGAGTAATTTTGTTAGAAGATACTTTGTATTGTAATCATGTTTTTCCATTGTATTTGTGCTTGATACAGGTAAACCACTATAATAATTTGTAAGCTATGTTTTGTAATTGTTTGCCATGGTTTTAAAAAAATAAAGAGGCCCCGTGTTAAACATACTTGTGATCTACCTGCCAGTTAAACATGTATAGAATGCGTGAGAGCATTGTATTTAAAGTTTTCTTCTCTCAATATAGTCTATAAGCTGATTTTGAAATATATGTACACATTTTTAGGAGGTTTCCTGTTATAATGTTTTATGCGAAAATATGCAGAGATATTTTCCTGTTGTCTTTGTTAAAACAGTGTTTTTTTATTGCAAGACTCAGTTCAGTTCCAAAGTTTAAACAGTAAGTAAACAAAGTACTGAATATTTGAAACTAAAAGTTACATTCCACTTTTACAGTTGAAATGTTGACATTTTATACAAATCACATTATCTTGAGGCCATATAATTTGTTTCAACCTGCCTATACATTGCTAGGTTGCAACTCTTTATTCATGCCCCACACAAAAAGAATGAATATGCCATCATCACCTTGCGAAGAAAGAACATTATCCTGAGGTTGTATAATTTGTTTCCTTGTTATATATTGCCAGGCTGCAACTCTTTAATCACACCCGACACAAATAGAAAGAATATGCCATCATCACCATCAGAAGAAAGAACACAGTACAACTAATTGCCAGCGATAACAAACATAGTGCCACTAATTGCCTGCGATAGCCCTAGTTTATAAGTTTTTCAATGCATTTAAACCATCATACCAAGTTGCTTGAACTATTTAAAACATGACCTTGCCCGTTTAAAATATCATCTCAATTTAACTTGCCTGGTCCATTTAAACCATGACCTTAGCATGACTAAAATGAATATATAATGAGCAACTAATGTTTCAGAGAGATTGAATGTAAAATTGCACAAGACTAAAAATTATACCCTAGGCACTCACTTTTATTGCAACTATGGGCTAAATCTATGTGAATAGGCTAACGCTTAAACACAACTTTTATCCCACTGTCCAACTAATATTGCTGGATCTTAAGATCATATCCTACATGACAAGAAAGAAACTGTTATAAGAGGGAAAATCCCAACTTCTGATTTCAATCTATGAGTGTGAAAATCTTCAGGAATGAAGTTCTTGCCTGAATGGATGCAGACCAAAAAAGTGCTCACAGCAGAACTCTCCACTCTTTTGTTTGTTTTGCAAAATTGAGTTTTGCTTGAACATATGACAATACTTCAAAGCATAAATATTAAGACCTTGATTTGTATCTTGATTAATGGTTCCGGTTTATGTTATGTTATAATACATTTGCCAACACCCCAAACCCGATAAAATTGATAAATTCTGGACAAGCTATTCAAGCATTGGTTACCAATCCACGTCTTTCATATAATGTGTCTAAATTTAAGCCATGATCGCTTCATTCTTTTCACGTTGGGGGTATGCAACCTTTCCTAATAGTAACCATCTTCAAAATGAACATAAACCGAATAAGTAAGAGTACTATTCTAATGGATATATTCTGAATCATTATTCAGAGGCAACATTACATTCTTTCTTGGTCTGTTTAGAAGCATCAAGTTGACGCAGTGCTGTAGAGCTGAGTTTTTCGCCGTTTTCCCCTTCTTCAATGACCAGGTCAACCACTTCCAACTTCAATTGAGATAAACCCCTTTCAGCTCTCCTTTTATTGACTGAAACTCCACCCGCCAATGTTTCCTCGCTGACAATGATGGCCTCTAGATCACGGTCCACAATGGATGGACCATACGGATCAGTGATGGGTTCCACTTGCACTAGTAACCCTGGTTTGATAGACTTAATGTATCTTTCAACTGCTTCAATTCTCTTTTCCACGGGTTCAATCAAGTCAGCAAGCTCTTTGTTTCCCAGCATTGGTCCAGTGCACACACCCACAACAACTCTGACCCTTGCCAATTCTGCAGCAGCTTTCAGAAGACGACGATGCCCATCATGCAATCTATCAAAGGTGCCTCCTAGAACAACAACATCATATGAATTGGACAGAGATTGGACTTCTGAAGCTTCCATACCTTCAGAGCTGCAATTGTTAAGCTCTTCAGTTGCCAAATTTGGAACACGTTCAAGAGCTCGGACCTCTCCACCAATTGGGTTATCTCTGCTTTCTCTTTTTCTATTTCCTGTTTATGATTCAACTTAGCGAAGTGTTGACTGAATGTGCTGCTTGTTTCTTGTTAATTGTAATTGTGTCTTCTCAGATGCCTGAATCATCATCAATGATCATCAGAATCATCAGCATCAATACATTTTAGTTTGTTTACTATAATAAAATATGCATTTAGTGGCAATTTTACAGTGACGTAGGTCACTAAAAATATCCTATTAAAAAATAAATTATCACAATTATTTGAAAAAAAAACAACAATA
This sequence comes from Taxus chinensis, assembly GCA_019776745.2. Taxonomy (NCBI): domain Eukaryota; kingdom Viridiplantae; phylum Streptophyta; class Pinopsida; order Cupressales; family Taxaceae; genus Taxus; species Taxus chinensis. Next base: position 173,778,581 of record CM034154.1, on the reverse strand, counting down.
AATAACAAGTAGTAGTGCATTACTAAGCACCCTGGTATGGTATTTACACTTACAAGTTAATTAATCCCAGTTTAAATATTGAGAAAATACATTCAAGATCAAGAAAAAACTTGCTGTTATACTGATAAATTATACAAATGTTTTTTACAATCAAAAGATATTAATCAACTCAATTATCCCAAAGTATTGAAAAAATACATTACAGATATACAGGAACTTGAAAAATTGTAATTCTAAATAACTTTGAAATTTAAGTAGTTGGATTCAATACCATTTTATCTACAAACAATATTACTCAATTTGTATATAAAGTTTTGCAGTCCCATAAATTATAGGTCTGACATTTTATAAATATTAATAGAATTTTAAGTATAAACTTCCATGAACATGTTCTAAATTGTATGCAAAAATTTAATCTACAAACATTATGAATCTCTAAACATAGGAAATAAAAAACACACAGAATTGTATCCAGAAACTTCCACCATTATGAATATATGTATTTCTGCAGTCCCGGAGTCATTCATTCCAAACACCCACAAACTCTTTAAGTTTCAAATGTGCAAAGAAGCAGAAAACACATGATGATTATAGGAATTTAAAATTACCGAAGTTAAAGACAGTCCAGATGGGGAAAGGGGTTGTTGTATGATCTAGGATTGACCCCAGCAACACCAGTAATACGAGTTTGTGCCATGTTTCATCAAATCCTTCTCCTATAAATCTTCATTCAAAACCACCATGAACTTCACACACGAGCACAGATTCCATGAAGAAATCTGCAACCAGCTACACTGTCTTAATCCTAAATGCCCTAATGTTTATATCATAGAGCTGGCAAAGGAAAGAATGTTAGTTAGCCATGGTTGACAAAAGCCAGGACAGCTCTCTCAGAGCATTGCAACCCACTGAATATCTTAATTTGGTCCACCGAATATTGTGAGCAATGAATGTTATTATGAAACATAGTACTGTGGGACATTTAATCGATATATATATATATATATATATATATATCAATGCCCATAATTAACTACAAGACTTTCTCCCTGTTGTGTTTTGATTCAATACAAAAAGATGGAAGGAATGTCAAGTGGATAAATGAGGCTTGAACCTTTTTTCTGTGGAGGGGCCCCTGCATGTTAAGCAAAAAATACAACTACCCAAATCTCAGAATGACGGATGGAAGATGTTGGGTTGTTTGACTTTGAGATTGGAACGGCAGTTTTGATGATTTTTCGTTAAATTAGTGTGTTTCAGGACTGGTAGTTGTGTGAAGAAGAGCAATTATGATGTACTAATCTCTGTAAAATTGATGGTGCTGTGTTTTTTATGTTAATGTTTGATCAATACATTGGCTTGTCTTTTTCTGTGACATCTTCCATGAAGATAAGATTTGGCCGAATCATTACAAAGAGCAAAATAAAATTGTACGGAACAGTTTATTGTATTTTAAGTATACCCTCAAATTATTCTTTTCTTCTTTCTTCACTGTTAAAAATTGCATCGGAATTGCAGCTAATATGGTACCAAATAACATTACATCACAGACAAACAAACATCAATTAAAAAAATGTACACATACCATAATATTACTACTACTAATAATAATCTTCTCCATAATAGTTCATGACAAAAGCATTCAACTACCTAGCACAATGTTAATTACCATGCTTTAACTGGCTAAATTGCTTTCAAGTTACATTTATTTTTGGGTCTTGGACAATAATGCTTTCAATGATTGCACATTTGTTGGAACTAAGCGCCACCAATACCATGCTAAAACTAGCAATTGCACATGAGTTGCAAATTACGCCGGAGAGGATAACCATGTTAAGTTTGTTGGAGTTGTAATTTACAGCGAAGTGAATGCAAACTTTTTTTAGATTGCTTCCTTTAGTATCGCCAATAATCGCCACAAGAACATTCTCCCTTTTTATAATTAAGGAAATGGTTCCCATTTCTCACAACAATCTTGGAGTTAATTTTCATTGCAGTGTGGCAATGAGCACATAAGCGAAGGTTCTTGACAACTGTAATAGTTGTTCCATGGGGGCGTGTTTAACCAAGCAAATGCAGTTGCCATCTTTTTACTATGGTGGCAAAGAAATAATTATTTTTCCTCCAGTTCTACATCAAGTAAATGTCTTTAATATGAAAAATAACTTGTTTCCTTCATCTCTCAAGCCATTTTCTCTAACTTTGCATAGATCTCCTCTGTCTGTAGATGCAATCTATGATTTATGATATGTCCCCTGGCCTTAGGGTTTAGGGTAAATGGATAAATTTCCTTTCCATTGTAATTTTTCGTATGTTGATACCCTCATCTAAGGCTCCCATTTAGGCAAAGAACGAGTATGTTAGCAAAGGTTGTAAGCCTAGGTTTACACCTTCCAATTGTATGTACTTCAAAGTTTCTCCAAAATTTTCAACAACCCTACTTTGTGTTACTGTAGGATATTATTTTCCTTGTATTTATTTATTTACTTGGAATATTTCCTACACAAGTTGACTCATTTTGCTTAAGTGTCATTTGCGTCATAGGAGTTACTATGACATGCCTTACATGTCATAGACATGTCATAGTGTGTCATAAGAGTTGCATTCTCATTCTAGAATGTAATTCCCCCATGATTATTCTTCTATTTGTACACACCACTCGAGGTATTGTGAGGTTCCAAATCTTGCACCATTCTTGTGTTTGTGAGTTAATTCCATATCGCATTACTTGTTAGATCATTCTTAAAATTTGTGCAACTACATGTGTGCAAACATTCTTTATTAAAGATTCTTGAGGAAACTCTGATATTTTGTGCATGCCCTTGTATCATAGCAATCCATGAAAACCACATTTCTTTTAGGCATTTTGTCAAACAGTTCTCATGCTTTGTATATACTTTAACATTTTCATTCATATCAACAAAAGGCACTGGCAACTACAACATCTGACAAAAACCAGTTTCTATTATGCTTTGATCGATGTCCACACCGTGTTCCGAAGTTCTTATTTTGCCACAGGCTGGGACAATGCGGGAAAAGGCGAGCTGATTAGGTTCGGTAGTTTTGAAAAACTGTGTGGCAAATGCAAATCCTGTCAGTGATGAAAGAGTGGATTTTATTTGCCCCGAAAAACATTTTTCTTGGTGACACAGGACTGCAGCGGTCAAAGATACGCAGAAAGAGTTTATAGGGGGTTTGTATGTAGCAGGCAGAATGTGTAGTGCCTCATTGAACTGACCCACTTTACATAAGCAAATCGTTATAAATATGAAGCAAAGCATAAAAGCTGCACCACATTTAGATTGAAAGATTCATAATTTAATTGATAAGAGGTGGTAGTTTAATTGAAAATGCTAATCCGAATCCTAAAAATATACATGCCTAAAAATACCCAAAAATAAACAGAGATGAGACTGAGCCTGGATTATAATCACAAGTGAAATTGGTTTCTTTTCGTTAAAAACTGAGACACGTTTCATCATTGAACTCTTTACAGAGTTGCAAAACCCCAGTCGATTTCTTTGCTTGCACTAACATGATATTTAATCATTTTTAAAATAAAATGAAAACCTTTGGAAAGTATACCCGTTCCAGTGCTCAGGGGCAGGGCAGAACTATTGTTGGAACTAAAAAACCTAATTTTAATCTTTTCGCAACAATCCTCGATCAACAAAAACCCCTGATAAATGTCCTGTTGTGGCTTTGCATTTATGCGAATACCAGCGTCAAGCCATTCCTCTAAACCCCAAATTGGGCACACAAAATTCAGAAAGAAAATGTAATGGGGTCTTCATTGCCCACACTAGAATTTTCCAAAAATGAATTATCATTATCGGTGATAATTAGAGTGTCCCTGCAAATAAATAGATATAATAAGCAATAGACAAAATTAGACTGTCAATCTAAATAAATAGATAAAATAAGCAATTGGGAAAGTATAGGCTGCTGGAAAAAGTCGCCGGAATTTGACACTTTCCAGCAGGGGCATTTTCAAAGGTACGCCTTAGGGCGAATAAAAATTGAATTCCAGTTAACAATGAATTTGAATTTGGGTTTTGATTGCACTTAATGTATTTTTTGGGGGGGGTGGTTGAGGGCAGGCCGCAGGAGTTAAATGGGAAAAATGAATTTGAGCTTTGACTTCAACTAATGTAAGAATTTAACAAAAAGCTGATTTTGGTAAGTTGGTGGTGGTGTTTTATGTTTCTTAGAATATGAAAATAGAATTTGAAATGATTATATAAAATTATTAAGTGTGATTTTTTAATTGAAGAATACATATTTAAAAAAATATATATATATAAATCTTATAAATGATGTTTATATTAAAAATAATTAATAAATAAAAAAGTATAATTTCAACCATAATAATATTTGTTAATAGAATTGAAAATGGAGTTCTGCAGTATGACGCATATTAATCCATTAATTTATCAGTAGTAGATTAACTATAAACACTTTTGTTTCTAATGCATTCCTTCTCCCTCATCTCGTTATCTCTTTTCTATCTTTCTCTGTTTTCATATTTCATTACATATTATTTTTGGCCTATTATTATAATGAGTATAATATTATGCCCACATTTGTGACTTAAAATTCGTCTTTAGTTTTTAGTCAGATTCATGTCTCAATGTTTCATGTCAGATAGTATGTCACAGAACTTCCAATAAATGTCTAATATTGACATCAACTTTTTAAGTTGTGTAAACTATTAAAATAATCTTCTATGATAAACATCTTGTAATAATAACAAATTTGACATCCATTTAATTACTATAGGGTAGTTTTTCTTTTAGTTTGGGGAAGGGGATCAAAAAGTTCATAATATTTTGGACATACAATAGGTTAAGATCTAGTTTGTTTAATTGATTTTTTTTCGGAATCTAATGTAGTTGTGTAGTTAAATTACTTGGTTATTTGTCACTATTGAATAATACATTTACTAGGAGTACGATGGAGTCGTTAATCAATGTGAAACCCTTGAATAATCAAAATTATGTAACTCCAAGACTAAAAAATTGGAGATCAATATCTATGCCTGATTCTAGATACATATATTTAGAAAATCCAAATCAGTTTACCTTTTCTTTTATAATTTTATATAACTACTTCATTGGAAAAAAACAATGAAAAAAATTAATCAGATTTAATATATTATTTATGCAATATTTTATTTCATTTATGGAAAGAACGAAATAGGCTAGATGTTAAACATCTATCGAGCTTGAACGTTTTTCCAGTTGCCAACAAAGTTTTAGTTATCTCCAATGTTATGTTTCAGATATAAGTTCAAGTGAAGAAATTCAAATTGGAAATGGAGCATCTCCAAACTCTTTTGGAACACTATAGAAGTGTTCAATGTGTTGTGACCCAAGTACCACCTAACTAGATCCTCATTGTTGATCATCGTCTCAAGGTCGTGCTCGTATTATTGTTCTCGCAGTCAACATAGCTACTTATTTTTTTCTTAACTCAACATTATCATTCTCATAATCGACATAACTACTCATTGCATTCTCCACGACCTTCTCTCATTTGAAGTAACAACGATGGTGGTTTTGGCCACACGGTTAGTAGCCCTAATGTGAGGTGTCATTGCAGGACAAATTCTCTAAGTTGACTCTTGCCATTTACGTTTTTAAGTAGATCGATTAGGAAGAAGAAAAAGGTCCAACATAATCATTGGGGGTGTCGGTTCTTGATACGAGATCCCCTGATGGTGATGATTTGGGTGATAAGATGGATAAATCTCTATTATCTTAAGGTTTTTTAATTACTTTCTTGTTGTATAAGTTGTTTGTGTACTTTGCTATAATATATCTTGCTTTAATTGTTTAGTAAAGTCTGTATAATATTTTTTTTATCGAAGCTGAACAATGTGAAGAAGGTGATCGAATGTTACAAATTGCAGCTTTGAAGAGAGAATGAATGGAGACATGCCAAGCCAATGATAGAGAAATGTTCAAGGTACAGTCGAGGCCAGTTGTTGACACAAGGAATGAAGACGAGATGCTGAAGGTCGGGGGGAAACTCTATGTTGAAAATTTTTGTGCTAGTTAAAGTTCAGCTCATTACGAGGAAAGTGTAGGGCATAGGTATCCATTTGGACACATGCAGAGAAGAAAATAAGGGATGGAGAAGCAGTTGCTTTTAAATCCAACTAGTGAATTTGAAGAAGAAGAGCAGATTCGTAGGAGCAGCAGTATAGAAAAAGAGGTATGCCTTTTTGAAGGCATTGATCCTTGAATGAGGATAGAGAGAGAAGTGCAAGTTGAGGCACTTGAGAAAGCTTGTGAAAAGAAGTTCTAGCAGCTGAGGCTTATGATGGCTTGAACAAGTGAAAAGGAAGAAGGGAAAGTAGCTGAGGCATCAATGATGGAGATACTTAAGGAAACTGTTGAATCCCATGGTCGTATTTCAATTTAATCATACGCCCTAGCAGAGGAGGATGAAAACACTGTCACGGTAAGTAGAAGTGTAACTGAGAAAGGCTATGAGAAGCCCGAAATTCAGGAAAACAAGGCAAGGAGTTGTGTGGAAGAAGATATCCTTGTAAATGAGGATAAAGATAAAAGGAAGCAGATTACAGAAGATGTGGCTGACTTGAGTCCTGAGAGCAATCATTTGAATGATTTTCAGAGGATACAAGAAAAGAGGGGAACCCCCACGAAGGTGGAACAAGATGAAGGGGAAAAGAGTGAAAAGTGTGAGATCGAAAGCATGGCAAGGATTGAAATTGCAGTGGTAGGAGAGTGGCATAAACAAAATATGGCAGTAGAGGTAAAGGAAAGAGGTGGCAGGATCAGTGAAGCAGAGATATGCCTCATGCAAGACATAAATGAGGAGATAATTAAGAGACGGGAAGAGGAAGTAAATGAGAAGATGGAGCAAGAAGTGCAAACTCTTGCACTCAGTATGTCTCATGAGAAGAGAGAGAGGAGATGATTTAAAATCAGCCATTGATTAAAAAGGAGCGAAGAATGAGAATGTTGGTGTGTTCATATTCACACTAGGATGGTTGTAGTCTTTTGCTAACCAGCTTAGTTTTATCCAATGTTTTAAAAATCGGAACCGGACTCGGAACCGGTCAAAGGCTGGACCAGACCGGAACCGGAATCAAACCAAAATCAGACCGGTTCAAACTTTATGAATCGGTTTAATAAAAAACACATAAAAAATTATATTTTTAATGAAAACAATATAGTTGACAGATTAGAAACCATGATTCCAACAATTACACACAAAATATGCAAAGTTTGCTCATGTATATACTATATAATGTGTTTATAGAAAAAAGTAAAAAATTAGGGTTTAGATCAGCTAAAAATTTGAAGTTTTAATTAAAAAATTGTATTTTTCAACTTTACTGCCATATTATGCGATTTTTTGTGGCTCGGCTGATTCAAATAAGAACCTGATTGGTTGGACCGGTTTGATACCAAACCGGTCTGGTTTTTATGCCAGTTTGTGCAAAAAATCAATGAACAGGTCAAATTGGCCATTTTTGGTTCCAGTTAGACCACTTTTAAAAACAATGGTTTTATCTTGGTTCAAATTAGATTTAGGGTTAAGCTTGAATTAGGCAGATAGTTGTTGAGTGAGATATTATCATTTTGTTAGTGCATATTTAGCTATTCCAACCATTAGTTTACTCTCAACAACTAAATATTGTTGTTGTGAAACAAATATTTCCTAGTATTTATATTGGAATCCCTAATGTATTATTAACATCAAATGAATGAGAGACAAATACATTGTGTGTGCATGATCTTGTTGTGTGTATGGCCTAGTTTTTGGGGTTCTCACATGCTCCATTCCATGGGTTTTCTTGGCGGAGGTATCGGAAAACATTCATAGGGTATTGTTTGTCCTATCCAACATGTTCACTGGGGTACTCACCATGGCATTGGTTTGAAGCGGGCATTTCATTTTGGGACCTCTTGATGACAAAGCTCTAGTTTTTGTTAGCTCTACTCTTTGTTAGGATCTTGAGCAACACATGAGTTATATTTCACCTTCACTCAGGTCTGAGAACCCTAAGATTACAACTGTTAAGCATGATCAACCTAACACACATTTAGATGTTTCCTCACATATACAATTCGTGCACATGACACCCAATCATACGCAGGCATTCTTTCACGATATGCGTTCATCTAGGACGGATCTTTGATTATTTGTGTCAGTATCATAAGTGTTCTTTGTGAGGGTTCTACAAGCATGGCACCTCTATTATTCAACTTCTTAGTCCACTCACCAATCTTGTGATTTGATGCTCCTTTTGGTTGAGCTCTCTTTTGGGCGGTTGTCTTAAGAGCAACACTCATGTTATAGATGGTGTCTTCTACAGATTGACAACATTCTAGACTTTTTTCCATTATTTGGTGGGTTTGTGCTTTATGGGAACATTTTGCAAACACACTGAGTCTACAAAGCCGTCGAGTGTTTGTTGTTTCAGCCTATTTTATCTTCATGTGTGTGCACTTTATTCTGAGCATTTTTCTCTATTTTAGTTGCTTAACTCTCCCAAAATTGAGTTCTTCAAGTGAGTTTCCATCCACCAAACATCTTCTTCAACCTTGTGTTTGAGTATTGAGCCATTTTCTTCTTGGGATGCCTTGCAGCATATGATAGCTCTCTCTATTTTTGTGGTGACACATTTTTACCACGGTGACTCAATTTCCTCATTTTTTATCAATGTTTCTTCTGAGTGAGCCTTGTAAAGAGCACCAATTACTATTTGACTTGAGAGTTACAGCAACTCGACATCCATGTATTTAAATAAGATGGATTGGTGACCATAGGGAAACTTACTGTTACATTTTATATTTGTGCATGGGTACCTAATCTAATCTAGTTGTCTGGACCCATTTGTCTTTTTATTTTTCTCTTTTCTCTCCCCAATTATGTGCTTAAGGGAGGGTGTTGGTGTGTTCGTGTTCACACTAGGCTGGTCGTAGTCTTTTGCTAACCAGCTTAGTTTTATCTTGGCTCACACTACATTAAGGGTTGAGTTTGAATTAGGGAGATAGTTGTTGAGTGAGATATGCACATATCATTTTGTTAGTGCATATTTAGCTATTCCAACTATCAGTTTTTTCACAACAACTAATTATTGTTTAGGTGAAACAAACTTTTCCTATTATTTATATCTGACTCCTTATTGTATTATTAAAATCATTGAATGAGAGACAAATACATTGTGTTTTCATGATCTTGTTGTGCGTATGGCCTGGTTATTTGTGATCATGACATGCATAAGTGATCCTGTGGATGAGAGTGTTTATCCACTCCTATAGCAAAGGAGGTGCAATTGAAGGAAATCCCCAACCAGTGTGACTGAGTCCCGTGCTTTTAAACCTAATTCTGTTTTTAGTTGTGGGTACGTAGTCAACTCAAAGAATGAGAAATCCTTCAAAAGAGGAGGAGATGAACCGATTGAGCTCATAATTTGTGAAGAGACAGAGGTAAAGAAGATGGCAGCCAAAACAGTGAAAGAGGAGCTGCATTTAAAATGAGTGGATGGATTTGGAATCCAATTGAAGATTGGACAAGTGACAATCAAAGCCGAGTACACTTTGGGAAAAGGAGGACATACATAGGTGGGTTTAAACCCACAAAAACAAGTAAAATCAGAGAAAACAGGGGATCTAAGAGGAAGTGGTCGGACAATGGTGGGTCAAGGCACAAAAAACTGAAGAGGAAGAAAAAAACAGAGATGGAGGAAGGAGAGCAGATTTTCAACTAGAGGGCTGGCAGAGGAAGAAGAAAAGAAGAGAGCCTGCAAAGGTACCTGATTCAGTGGAAAGGAATGCTGTGACCTTGGCAGCCAGCCAAAGGAGTAGTTCTACTACTTCATCCTTACTAGTGAGCAGAGGCTCCCATTCTAAATCATCTAGGGAGTCTGATGTAGGAGCATCCCGGATGAACAAGAAGTCCTGTATCACACAAATTAGAGTCTAATGGCAGCCATTTCTTTTAAAATCTGAGTTCTCTGGGTTCAATTCTCAAGTATTAGCAGTGGAGACCGATTTCAAATGGAGTTGAATCGAAATTGAGAACCAATTATTTGATTAGTTCTCTTGATTCCATTCATGAATTGGTTTTGAAACCAAAATTCAAAGGGGGATATCGCGTGTCACAAAGCTGTTACAGCAAGGGAAGCAGCCAGTCGGAAAACCAAACAGTTATATCTTCCACCAGGGATCATCAAACCAAGCATTCAAGGGCTTGATGGGAAGGGTGTGAATAGAGTTTTCATCTGACTATTAGAATCTGCAATTTTGGTTGCGTCTAAAGGAAGGAATCATCAATTAAATCTCCAGGAAGTCATATCAACACCAGGAAAAACTCAGACTTAAATCTATTATTTGAGTAAATCTCTAAGACAAGCAGACACACAGGTTGTGGATTTGACATGGGCTTACTCGAGAAAGGAGGAAATCAGATTTAGGTGGCTTAGAGATGGTTCTGGAGCTCAGGGAGCCTCAAATCTGATTAAACCAAATTCAATTGGTTATCTACCTCCTTAAATGTCTTTAATGCCCAGAACCTTCTTTGATGCCTTTAATATATATAGGTGCCACTCCGGCTGGCTGGCGTCAAGTGAATATAGATAGATAAGGGTCCCATATATATACCTACTCGACCGACCCTGATAATATAGATAGATAGAATCCGGCTGGCAGCATGGCTTCACATTGACCAAACAGAAGCTACGGCGAGAACAAGGGAGCGACAATTGGTTGTCTGTCCGGAATTTGGAGTTGTTGGCGAGGACAGTAGAAATCTTTGATCCAGGTAATAAATCTATCCCTATTTGTTCATCATCCCTTAGAAAATCTATATCCAATCCGGTCTGGAACAGAACTATCTGGTCCCTTACCAACCATCCCATCCCATCTATTAATAGCTGGTAGTTGGCCCCTCTATATATATATATATGGGGGTGTGATTGTTCACAGTCTTTCAACGGGTGACTTACCAATCGAAAAGCGAAATCAAAAAATGATTTTCTTGTCTTTTTAGTCGACACGAGTTCAGGTTCTGTGGTAGGATGATGAACAGGAGCTTCCAGTTCCCCACCACCCTTCGGAGGATGGGACCAAGAGCCTCTCTTCGGGGAAGAGTGGGTCCTCTTGCCCCTTGTCCCTTTCCTCAAGGAGGGGTTACCTCGGGAATCTAGGTTCCCTAGGTAGGGAGGTGCACGTATGTGTGTGTGTGTGTGTGTCTATATATATATATGAAAGCTAAGATTGGGATTGTCTAGAGAAATTTTTGAGGAAGGTTTCGAGTCGTGGGAGAGGGATGTGTAGAATTTCTGGGAAAGTAATTGTTAACATAGATAGAACTCAGTTGGTAGAGCCTTGCTAGGCTGAGGAGAGTGTGTAGGTGAGAACAGCAGAGAGTCATATATCTGTAGATGCTGTTAAAGACTGCTGATATTAATGAAAGAACTTAAGAGTTGTTTCTTTTGTTCTGATAATCAATGAAAGAGCATTTTGTGTGTGTTGAAGGTCTGTTGTGTAACTCTGAGTGCTACAGGGTTGCGCCTTTGTTCATTTGAAGCCCAGGCCTGTCTGCATCATAAAAATAATCGAAGATCAATATTTGTGAGGTGTTACAGTTGCCCTGATAGACAGGTCCTCAAGATTTGAAAGCATAGATAAGGCTAATAAGTTGTTTGACAAAATTGATCATCACTGTTGAAAGTGAACAGTACATAGAATAGTCAAAAGAGGAGTTATATAAACAACTTGCCTCAACACATTTGAAAGAAGAGATCTCAAGAAATAATTGTTGTGAGCATCATAAAAAGGCATCCAAACCGTTTGAAAAAATACTTCAACATCATTGAAAGTAGAAAACATGCAGAATAACTGAAGGGGGTGACCATACAAAAGGCTCGACATAATTGAATGCGGCATTCAACAAAAATATTAAAATTGGACAGTGGCACAATAATTGTTTGAATTGTTACAATTGTGATTGCTTTAATAGACAGGTGGAAACAGTCAGAAAACACACAGAAAAACACCTAAACACAATTGCAAGTGGATGTCGTAGACAATAATGAAAAGTGGACAGCATTCAATGCATCAAGATAACAAACCACGCTCAAACTCCAATGGGTTCACGAATTGATATTGTGGTTTCGTGGACAACATCAGGTTAACTGATCCCTAAAAAAAATGGGTATCTAATTTTCAAGTGAAAGAAGTTAATAAAATTAAGAAAATGAAATTGGGTACCTAGGTGCCAATAAGGATCTGCAGAGCTGTTAAATCTTCTCAAAAGTTCCTGGAAATTTTGATGCCTCCATCTTCTCTGCTTTGATTTTGGTTTTGATATGCATATAAAAGACCTATCTACATTCTACTCATACATTTTAACAGCTTGAGATATGAGAAGATATTGACATTTAGTTTTTGGGCAGGTGTTAGGTGAACCTTGCCCCCTTGCTTGTAAGTTGTGGGGATAATAACTTTAATAAATCATGTTTTAGGTGAACCATGAACAAAACAAATTACAATTTTAAACATGGGCCAAGTAGCGGCTAGCCCCTGCCTCCAAGGTGTCAGTTGTATTAAGTATTGCAATGTCTAATGTTTTGGACAGTTGGAACCAGGACGCTGCAACATATGAATGAGAAAATGTAAGAACATGAGCTCAGTGAATAGTTAGAGAAGCGGAAGCAAGAGCTAGAAATGGTCCACTAACAGATGGTACTAGTTTATTTGCTTCTATTCGTGACCTAAAAAGCAAAGAGTTTGATATTCAATGTTAGATGATATCACCTTTTTTGCAAGTGTAACACTTACTTGCTATTCTTTTGTAGGTGCAAAGACTATTCACCGGTAAGGTCCTTATGAATGTCAATTTTTGGGGGGGAGGTGATCCAAGTCATGCCATACTGGATTCACATTGTAAGTGAACTTAGCTTCACTGTGTTTCAATGCTTTTTCACAGAATGGAGATCTCTATTTTCATGTTACAAAGCCATGCTTCATATGGCAATCCTGTGTTTACTAAGTATTCATGCCAATTCGTGAGTTTGCTTGTATTCCTTACTAAATCATGCCCGAGGTATATTTGCAAGCAATTGAATGTTTTTTGTCACCGTACAATACCGCATTGCAAAATGACTGTGCCACATATCATCAGCAGCAAAAAAATTCTATCATAATTAATTCCCAAAGAACTGCTGTTTAGCATTATTTTGCTAATTAAGATAAGAGAAGAAAAAGAGAGCCCAAGCATATTTAGCTGTGCTAGGCAACACGCAGCCTGGCTTCTCATGAGGGCCTGATACAAGCATTGATTAGCATTGCAGAGACATGATTATGTGTTATGCAAAGACATGCCTATGTGCTATCAATAAATTAACGTCTGTGTTTGTTATTCTTGAGCAGTGGCATGAAGTTTGAAGACATTAGTAATACACCAGAGGACGTGGCAGTTGATTGTTTTGCCGAACAATTTGGTGATCCGAAGTCCAAGCTTAAGTCAAGTGCTCATATTGCTTGACTCGTGTAGGGTATATTTTAATCATCTAATGGCATATTGATACTATTTCCGGGCGGGTTATTTTGAGGGCTGAAAGGGTTTACAGTCGACGGGAATTGTTGACCTCCTCAGAAGCTATGAAACAGTTTGTCTTTATAAACACAGGTGTATTGGGGACTGGACAATTAGCATCTGGGAACCATGTCATGGATCCATTGGGTGATACTAGAATTCATCTGGAACCGTATGAACTACCCAAGAAAATGGCCAAGGATGTACACTGTGAAGATGTTGGACAGGATATAAATGATATGTATATAGCATTTTTCAAGCAACAAAAATGATCGGTGCAATGCGCAAGCAAGCCATTTTTTTGGGTCAACAGATCCGCCATCAATATACGTTCATAGCAATTATTTGCACAATAAAATCCCAACATGAAAATGCCCTAAATCGCATCAGCCAAAAAACACAAGCACTGAGAGCGAAATGTATAAAAATGGGCTCTTATCAAAGCAAACTACGCAACTTACCGGTTGAATTGTGTGTCTCAGTCTTCACTCCTGCCAAGAAAGAATCGAACTGCGGAGAGGGAGACGAAAATCAGAGCACCTGTTTACACTTTCTGAAGAGGTACCGATCGAATGCTATTGATGCCTGGTGATATCAGAGCCGTTTATATTAAATTGATAAAAATAAAAATAAATATTGTCAATGGAGTTTCTTAACGAGTGTTAGGTGTATTTTGTAATTATTTTTCCAACTGTTTATTTCGGCCAAATTATTTTTCGAACCAAATATTTTACTAATAAAATTTCGATATTAGTTATTGATTATTGATTTTTTTAAACTTTATTTGATTGTTTTCTCTTAAAATTTAATATCTGATTAATTTATGATAGCATATAATTTATTTATTCATTTTATGTTCTATGAGTCATAGTTTTTTTTTTTGTTTGAAACCTCGCAGGGCATACACCGCTATATCCCACGGTTGAGGTGCGCAGACTTCTTCGGCTAAGCGGCTAATGATTGAGGGGTTTCCATTCCGCCAAATTTGCTCGGGGCACGATCCCAACCTCATCCCTTAGCATCTTTGACTATTGAGTCAAACGCCATTCGATAAAAGGTAGTTTGTGAAAAATACTTGTGTAAAAACTTAAATTTAGAAATTTCTTTACAATGTTCAGAAGCTTAAATTTAACTAGCAATTGCACAAGAGTTGCAAATTACGCCGGATATAGAGTAGAAATTCATTTTAGTGAAGTATACATTTTTTAACAATGAATCACCTTGTTGAAGTGCTTTATACTTGATATGGTGTTCTCAATGACATACATTCTTAAGGAGTTTCATAAGTGAAATGGTGATATGGTCACGAAACATATATTTTACTTACTAATTATATAGACTTAATATGTAAAAGGTTTTCATCATTTCTATTGATTGGTTTTGACTTTAAATGATTCTATGGATAAATCCCAAAAATATTATAAGTATATGTTTTTTTTTTTTTTGGATGTAGGGGAGAGGACCCCATAATTGTGCAGGTACCAATAATTGTACATTGATTTTCACTATTGGTTGTTGAAAAAATGACTAATAGTTGTTCACTATTTGATTAATGACACTTTTTAAGAGCGAATGACAATGTGACACATAAGGCGCTCGGTCATTGGTACCTCTTTCAAATGCTTTGTATTATTTTTTTTCATTTTAAATCAATTCAAAAACTACTTTTCCCTCCAAATAAACACGCGAAACGAAAATGCTGATGTGGCATGATGATACGTTATACGATGATATAATTTTTTTATGTTGACGAGATCCCTACATATATCTACGTGCCCCTAAAGTTAGGGTGCACGGTTATGGGGTCCTCTCCCCTATTCCGTGTTGAGTTTAGTTTCATTTAAATACTTTAATACTACACCAACTCAAATATAATATCTATTTATATTTTTGTATATATCCTATATTTAATTTAATTACTTCTATATTCAAATTCTTTCTCCCACTTAAAAAATTGTCAATTCTCATTCATTTAAACAATAATAGTGGTTGTCCCACTAACATAAAATAATTCAAAAATATAATACCATAATTGAAATTAAAAACAATAATATATTTTTTAATATTGAAAACATCAAAAATTATTTAAATTAAATTGATGTTACTTCACTTTTTAAAATAATAACCTATATTCTTTCCATATTATAGGATACGTATTAAAAATATACTCATACATTAAACAAAGCAAAACTCTATATATATCAAATTTGAAATTACCAAATTTTTTTACGAAAATTATAATTAAAATATGGTACACAAAGCACATCATGAAATCTCAAACAAATTTCACATAGTGATGTAAATATATAATGCATGTAACAACTATTTACATTGGAGTTTGTGGGCTCAAACTTGACCGCCTAAATGGACGCGTAAAACAGACCAATACGGTGGTGACTAGTGAACGAAAATCTAAATACCGCGAAAGATTGTCGCTTGCCTAAAATCGTAGCCAGGAAATATTTCCCTGAATTAGATGGTGGTGTCTAGGGAAGAAGGATGTAACATGTGAAGATTTGGAAAAGTGTGACAAAAAATATAGAATGTTTATAAAAATTGAAATCAGTGTTATAAGTGTCTAAACAATTATTGCGGAGATAGTGCATTTAAACTCTTTTTTTGTCGAGATTCATCTTTGATAAAATAAGATTTTTTAAAACATTTTGCATTGCCACTCGTTGTGGAAGCCCCACCTCTCCTTACCTCTCAATCTTCAACGTTAGACACATTACCAATAATTTCTCTCTCATTAATGGTTCATTTGAAATAGGTTCACACATTAATGAGCCTGCAATTGAAACCCACTTAATGGAGCTTAATAATGTGTAAATTGTTCATTTATATATTTACTGTCTTGATAAACAAAGAACATTTCAAGAAAAGTGGTTTCTTTTTAAAATCGATGGACTCCCACTTTTATTTTCGTAATCAGGCACTATTATTACAGGGTCCTTGAAAGAGTAGGGGATCAGAAAACACAATCTTCATCTGGGAAATGCATCCCCCGGGCTCTAATGGTGAAATTGTTGACATAAGTGAGATATAAGCGAATCCAAATCTGTGGAGGAATATCTGTCTTCACCCACAGCCTTCTGCACTTCGCCTATCAATCGGTGTGGCCTCTTTCTCATTTGCATTTCCTCCTCACCGCCTACTCGATCTCCTCTGCACTCACCAATTCATTCTCTTCCTCATTTCTCCACTCTTTCACTCCCACATCGATCTTCGACTTCTTCGTGATTACACCCGAGTCCGCAAACTGATCGGAACGCAAAGGCCACACAACCATGGGCACTCCCACGTTGATGCTCTCCACCGTCGAATTCCACCCGCAGTGCATTACGAAACATCTCCCCATGGAATTAGTGAAATTACAGGGTCTCAGGGTGGTGTGAAACCGTCGCTGTGTGTCGCAATCAGACCCGCTCTCATATATCTCGCGCTCATACCCTGTTCGCCACTAACTTGCATAGCTAATCGTACAATGACCTCTGTGGAAAAATTGAGACCAAAAGATAAGTATCAAACACCCTAAAAATAAAAGATGTGAATATGAATGGTGTTAGACTGACCTCAGTTATGCGTAGCAACAGATGGGTTTAAAGCAGTTACTGATGCAGTTGCTACATCTACTACAAGTCATGACAACATCAACGTGGGAGCTTATGGCTATGTGTGGCGCAGCGCATCGTGCACTAGAGTGAGGATTGTGTCAGGACACACTAAATGTCGTGACAGTAGCGAGAATAGTAACTTGTATTGTAGATGGATGTAAACAACACGTAGTTGCATGGAATACCGGAATAGAATCAATCCTCAGGATGAAGTGTGACTGCAGATTTAACTACCTTGTGCCTTGATGATGGCTTCTTCAAACATGGATGCCTTCCGGCGAATTAGACTGGATGTAACTCTAGATGATTGATAGTAGTAGATGATGATAGGTCCCTCATTATGGCCTCATTGTCTTTTAATAATATGTATATTAGCTACTCTTGAAATAAATGATAAAAATTTGGTAATTAACCATGTTATCCATGGCCTGATCTACTAAAAAGCCTAAGGATGATTCAATGGCTAAGAAAGAGCCCATAATCTAAGGTGGCATGTTAAGTAGAAAAAGATCCGGGGCGCCCCTGGTGGGACCAGGACACCAACGGGTGCCTCTTAGTACTTACCCTGCAGTGCTCCATCTGAGGCTATAAATGCTAGGAAAATGCCTAAAGGGACTGGTCATGTGGATAACAATGTGTCCACAATGATGAGATAATAAATAAAAATAAGATGGCCCTTAATGACGAGGGTTGATAAATATTTTGAATTCACTCAAGAACCTTCCTAAATAATAGTACAATTACTGGAATAAACATTGTCTAAAGTGCACTTGATACATGTGACTACATGATTTGCCCCTCACTTTATGCTTGGTGAAGCTGAAAGCTCGATAATCTAATAAAGTGAATTTAGTAATGTGTAACCTAATGTCCAATGAAGAGTAGTAGTAGAAACGTGTTGAAGTGACTAGATAAAGCGTTACATATGACAAAAATATGGATTCAGTGTGGAAACTAAAGATGAAAAATGTGCAAATAATTTTAGTGATGAGAGTGAACCTTAGAGTGGATACTATCAAATCATTCAATCCGGCACTTATGATAAGTATCTTTGCACCGGGAACTCCAATCGTGCTATGATTATTAACTAATGCACAACTTTTATGTCGTTGGTGGATGTAACCTATGGAAACAAAACAACAAACATGAATGCACGTTGAATGATGCATAGACTATAGATAAGAAGGATATGATGATAAATCTAAAATATTAGAGTAAATTATAATATTAACATGAAATTGTTAAAATCTCACCCATCGAGGTACTTCAAAGATATGTTAAAAGACTTCACTTGTCGTTCCAAACTAATACTATGCTCCGAAACTGGTGCACATATTACACCATCTTACGTTGAGCTTCTTTAACACACCTTCAAAATGATGTGTCTTCACTTTACACACTGTACTCATACATGTTATATTTCTGCACTGACTGTGTGTTTGTATTATGCTAAATGAGGCAGTGTGGCCTCTAGTATCATGCATAGGAATTCAGGCTTATCCACCCTATCACTAAGATAAGATAGGAAATCTTAAATGTCCGACCAATCATATTCCATGCCTAAACTCTTGTTATTTTTGCTTTCTACATGTTTTTAGGCATCTAGTCTTCTGAATTGATAATGATAAACTCTCGTATTCTCCACTCTCACATGGGTTCCACCTATATCGTGTAGACATGTTTCCACAAATAAAATACTTGCAAAATTGGTTTATGACCTCACTCCTATAAGTCCTTATTACTAATAAATAAAGTATTTTTCTAATTCCACTGCCTCATTGGTGCAAAAGACCCTAACTCTATCTTCACTTACCCCAAATTTGACATTTTCCACATTACTGGTTTCACTTACGACAAATATTTACTTTTTATAACATTCCTATTACTGAGCTATGAGAAAGTTACCGTACTCTACATTATTGGCGGCATCATACTGACGGTGCCGTTATCTGGTCCTATTGTTGATGATCACTATCTAATTTATACTCATCAAGGTAACATCTCTATTTCCTAATACATAAACGCTTAATCCCACATAGAAACTACGAAGGAAAATTTATAGATGTCGACATTTGCCTTTATTTCCCTAGCTATCTACTCTGGGGCATGCGGAGTACACTCTTATGTGACATTTCCTGAAGCAATGGTTGCCTAGAAAATCATTTAAGACTTATCATGGTTGCACCATGATTTCGTTAATGGGAGTGCCATCCACTTCCTGGGCCAGTCGACTATGCCTACCATTTTCATGCACAAGTTGCTAAATATCTGTAGGAGCCCCATCCATTTTGGAAGAAATTTTTTTTGTCTTCTTTTTTTGTATCGGGACCTCAGTATAGCTAGAACCAAGTCATTCACATAAAATGGAGACCAATGATATCTTTTGATTAAAGTATTCCTCGTGCTCATGCATTTTTGAATTCTCTATAACTTGTATCCATTTTGCTATTTGGAAGTCTCATGTTGGCCTCATAGTTCACACCCATGAAGATGTACCACACCTTTCTTTTAGCCCAAAAAGAGTGTGAGAAGTTTTCCAATCCCATAACTTTCATTTTTCATACACTCTCATTTTGTAGGGAATATCAATGCTCAATAGGAAGAACTGGATCATTTCCATAAGCCATACTGATAATGAGTGGAGTATTAGTGTTCACTGAATTTGATGTTGCCCTGATATTGCCCAGCAATGCTGCATGAATCCTTTTATCCCACTTGATGTACCTGCAAGGCTGCATCTTTTGCTAGAATTTGACGACAATGTAAAATTATGTTCGTTCCACTTGTCCATTTTAGTGCTTGGCTTGTATGTTGTTGTCTAATCCTGTGCTTACCCTAGAAAACTTATGTGTTCTTAAGGCATTCTAGGTACCTAAAACATTAAGTGTAATAGTGGCTTCCTTGATCTGTTTGACAATTTCATAAATGGGCAGTTCAAATCTGGTGACAATGCGTTCATATATGAACCTTTGAGGACCTAACATCCATATTGAACATATGTCTTTAACAAGTAAATCTAGCTTCAACCCACTTGGTATACATGTATATGATCTGTGGCAACTATGCAATATACTAATTTTTGTGTGGGGTAAAATTGGAAGTGGACCTTGTTATATCTATTCCCCACTTGTTCATTATAGGACCAAGTGGAAGAATAGGGCATAGTGGAGCTGATTGAAGTCTATATCGATTACCATGTGTTTGACAAATATCACGTCTTACATCTAATTCATAACAATCTCTAAAAAGTAGTGGGCCAGTGATAACCTGCATCCAAGATCCTTCTTGTTGTAATGTTGTCCAGAGAAGTGTCCTCATTTTGTAGTCATGTACCAATTTCTGGAATTCTTCTATCAGCTCCTTCCCTTGAAAGATGTGGGATACTGGTGATCTTATATTGCACCATCAGGTCCTATTGCAAAATAATACTCCATGCATAATAGAATATAGTGATTCTTCTGGTTCTGAAGTATGAATCTTTCTCTTAGTCTTTGCACTAAATGACACCATGTGTTAAGAAACTTGTTAAGGACTTCATTCAGATAAGGTCTTTTCAAATATCTTCTGGTATTCACATAGGGATTGTGACCTCTTTTGTGCGATAACAATGTTGCATCTGGGAAATCATCATCACCACAGAGATGTAAAGACTAGATACCAGTCATAGGCTCGATGAGAGTGCGATTTGCATTCCTGGCCTTATCTATAAGTATCAAATTAATTTCTATTATAGCAAAATTATCCATCTTGCTATCCTCCCTGATGGGTTAGGCTATATTTACATGTATATGGCATTTTAAGAGTAACTGATGATCTGTTACAACTATAAATTTTTACCCCTTGACAATGAATACTTGAAAATAATATTTGACACAGAAGCTTTACACAGAAACAAGATGGTGCTTGTGTATTTTATTAATATCAAAATCAAGCATTACAATCAAAAGAGAGAGCTGCAATATTTATAGATATTGGACAACTTCTATCTCTTCCACAATATATGGAACAATATCAACTAAACTAAGAAAATATGCAGGAATAGCTTATTGCCCCTAACTGCCCCTATTTCCCCTCATGGAAATCATCTGGGAACAAAATATGCAAGATAGAACATGATCCCACAAACCAAGGGATAAGACAACTAAAAGACAACTCACTAATAATTGACTTTATCTAAGCTAACTTAAGTAATTAAAAAATTACTTTATTACAATATCACTTTAACTCATATGATGAATTAAGTGTTAGTTTATTTCCAACATTCCCCCCCTTAATTCAGCATACTCTGAAGTGAACAGGAGAGAAAAACTCTGAATGCCTCAAATTTTGGACGTGCAAGAGACTTTGTGAAGATATTTGCACGTTGATGTTCTGTCGGGAAATGTTGGAGCTAGATGTTGTTGTTCTGAACATGTTCACGAATGAAATGTACTTGCACCTCAAAGTGTTTGGTGTGTTCATGAAAAATTGGATTCCGAACAAGTTTTATTACTCCTTCATTGTCTACATGTAGGATTGTTGGATCTTTCTGCGGTATTCCCAATCCTTCAAGTATACGTCAGAGCCATATCACTTCACAGACAGCTCCACCTGCTGCATGATATTTTGATTCTATGGAGGATCTTGAAACACAAGTTTGCTTCTTACTCCCCCATGATATCGGTCCAGATCCCAAAAATAATACAAATCCTGAAGTGGATTTCCTATCATCTATGTTTCCTGCATGATCTGAATCTGAATATCCTGTCAAGAAGAAGTTATTGTTCTTCTTGTATTCTAGGCCATAGTCCATAGTTCCTCTGATGTACCTCAGTATCTGCTTTGCTACTTTCCAGTGAGAAACCCTTGGTTCTTGCATGAACCATGAAAGATAGTTGACTGCATAGCTGATATCCGGCCTAGTGTAAGTCAAGTAGATGAGACTCCCGATCAACTGCCGATAGAGAGTTGCATTTACTTGTGGTGATGGATTTGTTCGAGACAGTTGAAGTCTTGTCTCCATAGGTGTGGCAATTGGTTTAGAATCCATCATATTGAACTTCTCAAGTGTTGTCTTGGTATTTCAATTGTGACACAAAGATATGATTTTCTCTTTGCCAAACTTCAAGTCCAAGACAATAATGTAGAAGCCCAAGATCGGTCATGTCGAATGATCATGTTAGATCTTTCTTTGTTGACTCAATCATCCTCACTGATCCTCCAGTGATGACTAGATCATCGACATATACTACAACGATCACTATCTCCCCCCTTGCTTTTTGAGATAGAGATTAGGATCGTATGGACTCCTGTTGAATCCATGTTGAATGAGATGCTCATCGATTTTAATATACCATGCCCTGGGAGACTGCTTTAAACCATATAGTGATTTTATGAGTTTACATACCTTTTCCTCTTTACCTGGTATGAAAAAACCTTTTGGTTGAGTCATGTAAACTTCTTCCTGTAAATCACCATTAAGAAAGGCACTTTTCACATCCATTTGGTGTATTTTCCAACCAAATTGTGCAGCTAGAGAAAAGATTAACCTAAACGTTTTTATCTTAGTTGTGGGAGAAAAAGTATCCTCATAATCAATGCCTTATTTTTGAGCATATCCCTTAGCAACTATTCTAGCCTTGTGTTTATCAATTTTTCCATCTGCTTTGTACTTCATTTTGAAGATCCATCTGCATCCAATCATCTTTTTCCCTGGTGGAAGATTTGTAAGTTTCATCCATGTATTATTTTTCATAAGTGACTTATATTCTACATCCATAGCATCTTTCCAAGGTTTAGACTGTAGGGCTTCTGAAACTGTGGATGGCTCAGTAGTTTCAACAACTTTACCCATTAAGGCCAAATTGACCTCATTTTGAGCCATACTATCGAGTCCTCATTCCAGTGGTAGATGTGTCAGGGGGAACTATCCAATTTTGTATCTCTCATCATACTTGTATACCATTTAGGCATACTTTTAGTGGTTCCTGTGGGAGGTTGAATTTCACCATCTTCCCCATCATCACTGTCATCATCAAAGTGATTACCATCCTCTGTTTTCACTGTAGGGATGATTTTTTCATCATGTGAGTGTATGGAAGGAGCATCTGCTTCTTTCTTCTCAAAGAACTCAACATCCCGACTAGTGTATACCCTCCTTGTTCTTGGATCCATAAGTCTGTAGCCAAGTGCTTCATCACTATATCCCAAGAAGATAAGTTTTTCTGATTTCATATCAAGCTTAGTTCTTTGTTTCTTAGGAATGTGCATACTCACTTTACATCCAAAAACTCTAAGGTGTGAAATAGATGGATTATTCCCTGACCATGCTTCTTGTGGTGTTACTCCATCAAGAGCTGCAGTGGGAACTCTGTTTAGTAAATAGACTGTCATTTTAGCTGCTTCGGCCCAAAATGTTTTTGATAAACCTACATCATCAATCATACATCACACCATATCCATGATAGTATGATTTCACCTTTCAACAACACCATTTTTTTGTGGTGTGTGAGGAGGATCCATTTGACGATGAATGCCATGTGTTTCCAAAAAAACGTTGAACTCATTGTTGGTGTATTCTCCCCCTCGATCTGAGCGGAGTGTTTTTATTTTCCTACCAGACTTTGTTTCAACAAGGGCTTTGAACTTCTTGAAAGTTTCAAAATCTTTGGTCTTTTGTAGAAAGACAATATATCCACATTTTTCTTGAAAAATCATCAACAAAGAGCATGAAATATTGAAACCCAGAGTGGCTAGGTCTCATTGGTCCACACAGATCGGTATGCACCAAGTCAAGTTTTGCCTTAGCTCGAAATGTACTATGTTTGAATGGTGCTCTATGTTGTTTTCCTACCAAACAATGCTGACATTTATCTGTACCCTTTTTTATAAGTGGAAAACCCCTAACCATGTTGTATCGACGAAGTGTGTCAAGATAGCCAAAACTCACATGTCCAAGTCTTCGATGCCATAGTTGAGCTGATGATGTATCCTTGGCTACAAGTGCTTGATCATTTCGTTGAACAAAATCCAACTGAAACATTCTTCCCACATTCGAAGCTTTTGCAACAATTTTCAAGCTTCTTGACTTATCTCGAATTAAGCACATATTTTTACCACCTTTACAATCAAAGTCAATTTTGAGATTGTGATCTAATAATTGACTCACGGATAACATATTTTTTGTTAAACCAGGGACATAAAGAACATCTGTAATTTTACAATTATGTTTCCCAAGTGGTAGTGAAATGGAACCAATGCCTTCAACACTGTATGATGTATCATCACCCAAAGAGACATGATTTTTGGTGGGTGTTTTACTCATTGTGAAGAACCAATCTTTCTTTCCTGTCATGTGTCGAGTTGCACCCGAGTCGACATACCAAATTTGATTTGTAGAATTGGATACTTCATTTGACTGTGCAGAATATAGGAAGTCATCATCATCAAATTGATCTTCCTATTCAGCTACATTTCCTTGTTGAGTTGGTTTCTTCTTCCACTTTTGATTATTTTGTCCTTGTTTACTCTGTTGTTGGCCTGATTTTGTTTGTTGGTAATCAATATTTTTACCACTTGACGATCCTTGTTGGAATGTGTTGTACCAACAATTCTTTAACTCATGTCCTTTTCGACCACAAATAAGACATTTTTGTTGGTCCTTTTGGCCTTGTTGAGTATTACCTTGCTTCTGAGGTTGTTTACTAGACTTAGCCTATTTTTTTCCTTTTTGATTAGAAGCAAGTGCCTGCTCTTCAGTTTCAGTAGTTGAGTGAATAGCTTCCTCTTGTTGTAGCATATTCACTAACTCTTCAAAAGTTGTTGTTTGACCAGTTATGTTTAACGTGGTCACAAAAATCCTATAAGGAGGAAGAGCTCTCAATACTATAGGCACGAGTGATGTGTCAGTTACTTCTTCTTCCAAAGCTTGAAGTGATGCACGCAAAGTTGCTACTCTTCTCAAAAACATTTCAACTTTCTCAGTTGGTTGCATTTTCAAGTTCAATAGTTGACTCTGGAGATGAAGTATTGTGTTCTTATTTTTGGACTCATATACTATTTTCAACTTGTCCCAAGATTCTTTTGTTGTTGTGGCCTCACGAATATGAGGTTGTACCTCATCTGAAACACTAAACAAGATTATTAACTTTGTTTTTTGATTTGCACGATCAAATGTAGCTTGTTGTGTAACATTTGTTGCAGATCTTGTTAATGTACCAGAAACAACGAACCATAGATTTTCAAAATCAAGTTGTGCACAAATTTTTGTTTTCCATGTTGGGTAATTATCAGAACGTAAAAGTTGAGAATCTGGCAAAAAGAATTTTGGTGCCGTAATTGCGGCCATTGTGAAGACTGATAAACAGTAGAAGAAAAAATTGAACACTTTTCCCCCCTTAAAACATGCACACCCCCCAAAAAAATAATATTTTATTCAATTTGGGCTCCTTTTCATCCGTGTACAATGAATTTTTGGCACTATTGGCCCTGTTACAAATTTGGCTTTGTGGCTGATTTGCAAAAATAAAAATTTTGGACTCTTTGGCCTCTTTTCAAGTACAAATTACCTCTAATTTTTGTCAATTTTTACAAGACAAATATTATTAAAATACCAAGATGTAGAGCTCGAAAAACACACACTTTCAAAAAAAACGGCACCTTAATCCGAGGTACCAGTTGAAATTTATGACTTTTTTAAATTCCAATTTCAATATCTTTTAGGGCCCCTTTCCAAAAATGGAAAAAAAATCTATTCTTCTAATTTTTTTCACAAAATCCAAAACTGGAATTTTTTTTAAAATTACCTAGCTCACATTTTGTTTTCTCAACGCTACCTCAAATTTTTTCAAATGCTTTTATTTTGTAAATATGATTAGGGCTTACCTGGCTCATGACCTGGTGCATTTTAGGGCAAACTGGAGTTTGAACTCTTTGCCTAAGCACTTTAATAAATCCTTGGCCACAATTTTTTATTTAGTTCTCTCATTGGAATTGGCTTCAACACAGGTATATTGTTTCTTTGACATAGCTTTTTTCGGTTTTCACATTGAAAAACCTTTGCTCGCTTTTATTTCTTTGCTTGAAATGTAATTTAGGTGACGTCTGAATAATTTGGAATGAGATTTTGCTCCCCCTCAATCACTACAGATGTAGGTTCTTCTGGCCATGTATATTTTTCATCTTGAATGTTGATTTGATTGGAATCTTCAGGAGGTCTCTTTCTCACTTGGACATACTAGCTCAACTCGCCCTAGATTCTGATTAGCTCGCTAGATCCATCAAAAGATAGAGCACATAGAAGGAGAAGTTATGTGGGGAGCTTGAAAAGCTTGGGTCCCCACAAAAAAAATTGTATATATTTTATTTAAAATCCTTCCAATTTTTTTTAAAAATTGTAGGTCAAATAAAACAGTATTGATTTCTATATCTTCAAGTAAAATATTATAAAAAAAACAAGAGAATGAAACAATGTCACCTTTTGCTCCTTGTCACTGAGTTGCATCCAGGTATGCAAGGGCCTGTGATTGCACTCCAGGTGTTCTTCAACTGCAAATCAACCTGTGATTTAGGGTGTGGAGTTGGGTAGGGGCTATGAAATGGCTGGGGGCATCTATGGCTCCTTCTAGCTCTGTAACTTCTCCAGATCTCCCTAAACTTCCCTAAAACTTCCTACACTTTTCCCTAGATCAGAATGCTTCTCTGATACCAAATCTTGACAATGAATACTTGAAAATAATATTTGACACATAAGCTTTACACATAAACAAGACGGTGCTTGTGTATTTTATTAATATCAAAATCAAGCATTACAATCAAAAGAGAGAGCTGCAATATTTATAGATATTGGACAACTTCTATCTCTTCCACAATATATGGAACAATATCAACTAAACTAAGAAAATATGCAGGAATAGCTTATTGCCCCTAACTACCCCTATTTCCCCTCATGGAAATCATCCGGGAACAAAATATGCAAGATAGAACATGATCCCACAAACCAAGGGATAAGACAACTAAAAGACAACTCACTAATAATTGACTTTATCTAAGCTAACTTAAGTAATTAAAAAATTACTTTATTACAATATCACTTTAACTCATATGATGAATTAAGTGTTAGTTTATTTCCAACAAACTTACGGATTTGAATCTAAAACCTACATGCAAATACTTGAAAAAGATTAGTTGTTTTTTTGTGGTTAAGGGACCTTCCTTGGTCAAATCCCTAATCCATTTAAAGTTGAAAGAATAACATGTAAGACATACAAAAGACAAATAGAATTCTGAATTTTGACATGATATTTGGCTCTCTCAATTTGCAAAGGGGTTTATAACCACTAGTGGCTTGATGGAATGAGAGGAGGTGATTGTGGAGACGACATTTGGAGAGTGTCATCAAATAATGCCTTGGAGCCTTCATAACAAATTGTCAAATATGTAATAGTGCATGGACCTCTAAGAGGACAATCATTCTTAATTCACAAAGTAATGAGAGATTAATTTCAAACGACTATAGTAAAGACTATTGATTCAAAAAATATGACGAGTAGTTAATCAAGAGTTGACCAAAAGTTGTGAAATAAACCAAGATGTGGAATGTGAATGAAATATAAGTGAAGTATATAGTAGTGAATCAAGAATTGGGATGAAATATGAATAGACAGAGAAATTGTCGAAGAACATCCATGAGTAAGTTTTGGTTATTGCAATTTTTGGAGATATATGGATTTTTGATTAATTTTTACCTATGTGTGGAATGTGTGTGTTTGTGTTTGGGTCAATGATGATATGATAGGGATGTGCAAAGAATCGGGATGTATTTCAAATACAAGCTGGATGAAGAGAAGCATAATGTATGGAGCATGTATAATGCACAAATGAAGACAAATGAGAGTCCCCCTACTCAACATAGGAACTAGATGGATAAGAGACATTATGTAGGGAAGCAAGCGATATACGAGGTAGATAATTGGATTGGATTGTATAATGTGGATGATGAGTGAAGAAATGATGCAAAAGAGAATCCATAAAATGTTACTAAGTGAATGACATGATTACAAAGATGAAGAAAAAAATATACACATGTTGATTTTGGTGAATGGGTGATAATGTTAGGTGGGTGAGGACATGATAATAGATCAATGGTAGGAGATAAAGTGATATGAATTGTTTTTCTAGTGATGATGCCAGGTGGACAAGAAGTATAAGAATATATTGATGCCCGAAGGATGAAGGAATTATGAAATCTAATGATGTGGTCCTATGATGAATGGGTATGATAATAGGATGTTTTTGGGGAATAGGATGGGGTGTGTAAGAGTGGATGTAAAATAAGATGAGAATGTGAGAGATCAAAGTAAAATTATGTGAAAGTGTATATGTGCATATGGAGGAGACTTGCTGAGACAAGATGTGGAAGAACAAATGGTTGTTTGGTCATGATATATGATGTGAACAAAGGAAAAGGAGTCCAATAACAAGAAGGGTGATTAAAAGAGAAACAATGGAGAGAAATAATGTGCATGTGTAATAATGTTTTAAAAGAGTTGAATCTATGAGAGGAAGTGTATGATAACTTACAAGGAAGAGATGGAAAGAATGAGTGGATACAAGTTATGGGGAATAGAATGCAATAGGAGTGCTGAATGAGTGCATATATATGGTAACATGACATGCAATTGGTGAAATATGAAGACAATAATGGTGGTTAGAATGAGTTAGGATGGAGACAATAAGATGGGTGTGGAAGAGGGTATCCAAGATAGGTGAAGTGATGAAAGTGACACAATATGTGCATGAAGAGTGCAATAAAGGTATGGTAATAAAGAGTATGATAATTTACATCTATATGAAAACCAATGCAAGTGATAAAAGAGGTGGGATTATGTGGAAGTGAAAAATGAATTGTATAATGGCATATATGATGGCAATGTTGAGATGGATTTGGTTAATAATGTGGAGAGAGATGCCAAAAAGGATGATGATGAGGTTGTGTCCAAAGTGGACATGCACGTGATGATGTAGATGATGAGATACATAGATGAGATCATAATGATGTGTATTCCAAGGTGGAATACACATGATTATTTGGATTGTGAAGTGGATGACATAGATGATGAGACATTAGGTGCACATGGTGATTGGGAAGTTGTAGGAGACAACGAGTCAGATGATGTAGACATGACATATGGAGAAGAAGTGGTAATAGTAGTAGTGTATAAAGTGATTAGATTAGTGTCAGTAGGTGCAAAGTTAGAGGAGATGGAGGATAAAAAGTTCAATGTCAACCTTTTTAAGAAGGTCTCTTAGATGGCATGTGTCCAAAGTTGAGAGACATGAGTCATTGTAGAATGATCATCCATATGATAATATGAAACACATTTCATGGGAGGCATGCCACAATGGTAGGGGGAGTATGGGAGGGAGAGTGATGAGATAGGTTGTCAAGTAGCTTACAGAGAATAGAAGAAAGTGACTCAGATAATGGAGTGAACTTGTGACGAGGGGTTGGATGAAGTAATACGAGCCTCACTAGTAGAATGTGATGAATGTGAATATATGGGTGTAGAAGGTGATGATATGTGAGGAGGATCTGATTGGATGATAATGTGAATATGGAAGTGTAATTGATGGAAGAGGTGGATGAGAAACTGAAACACACAGACAAGGTGATAAGGATGAACAAGATGGAACATCCTCAAGGTGCATTGTGCCATGTGCACGACCTCATCAATATGTGTAATGGGTGAATTTGTAAGTGGTGTGAGATGTGGGGGATGCAACTTTTAGGAAAGAGGTCAATGAGCTTAGATGGTGGGAGTAGAAATGAGAGGTGGTGAACGAGTCCATGCCAACATATAAAAAATTCAATAATGGACTCATTATGAGCTTGTTGAAGCATGTGAAGGTCAACTAGTGTTACTTTGGGCACAATATGGATAGAAAAGTGACTGATAAGACGGTTCGCAAAAAGTTGTGTGAAGATGTGTAAATTCTATGTTGTGGTAGGTGCAAATACCAGTAAAGTTTTTCTTAAAAAAGTGATTGAAAGTAGGAAAGTGCATAAGGAGGGCATCGTCATGTTGAATGAGATGGCAGACATAGTCAAAATAGATGCAAGTGATGTTGGGGGTCCTTGGTGCTATGAAATTTTTAAAATGTAGGTATTTTGAAATGTGAAATGGATATGAGGGCATGTGGCACCATGGGGTGAATAGGTTCATTAGCAAATTTGGTGATAAATATGTTGCAGGTGGAAGTACCCCACTAGTTTTGAGGACTCAAGCTTGGTAATACATTTAATGAGGTACATATTGGAGCAAGTTGGGGTGAGAGTGAGTATGTGGAGTGAAAATAAGTCATGGGGAATGACTAGGTATAAGGAGGTTGGAAGTGTGCAGAGAGTATAGGGTGCAAGGGGGTGGAGCCTGCACATAGCATCGCTAGATGGGATGCGAAAAGTGGAAGAGGATGGAGAGTGCAAGTAGGTGGTAGATAATACACAAAATGAGGAGTGTGGGGGAAAATAAACCGGAGTGCATAAGGGGGATGGAATGCATAGAGGGGACCAAATTCCACAAGCTGGTAAAATGACATTTGCTAGGAGTGAGTAGATCAGTATGAAAGGTATAATTAGATGCGTGGGTGTGATGCAGCTAGCCTAAATGGATATTTTTTATGAGTTTATCATTTTTTAGTGCGTAAAGGGTGGTCATGGTTTATGACTACAACCTCGTGAAGGGAAAAAATTTGGGGTTCATTCAAGTCACAGGTATAATTTTGTGTTGCCAATGGTGGAATTTTTGTTTGTCTTGTTTAATTTATCTAGTTTTTGGACTATGAGTGGAAGGTCATGGTCACAAATGATCAACACTATGAAGATGCATGGGGTCTGACCTGGTCACGATCCGCAATCTAGGAAAGTTCACTAGTTTGGTTTTTTTGGATAGGTTCATGGGTAAGAGTGGAATCAATCAGGAAGCATGCCCTGATTGTGAGCGACTGATGCAAGAAGGGGAAGTAGCTTGACAAAGTCTGGTTGTGGACATGTAACTGGTCAGATGTATTCTTTAGTTTGTAGTAAGTGTTTGTTGTGTGCACTTGAAGGTAGTATGGTAAGGTAGGTCATGAGCATGACTAACTATGAGGGATGGGGGTCTAACTTGGACAACAAATGCATGGGTAGAGATTATCTATTAGGTTTTTTTTGAGTTTCAATGTGAAGTAGGTGGTAGGTGAATTATGGACAAGTGCGAGGGGCACAAGGCTAGAACAAGGCAACAAAGAGGTGATAGTGAGGGGATTCTGGAGTCGCAGGTAGATCAGGATGAAAGAAGGTTTTTTCCTGGAAGTTGTAGGTGTAACTGGACGGTGGTAGTTGATCACATGGACAATAGAGGACAAATATGAGCATAGACAAGGCGTGAGATGGGAAACATGGTCATGGGCTTAGGATTGAGAAGGTGTAAGAACCAAGGTATGGGCATGAGTGGGTTGGGAATTACAGGGATGGGTGGGGCAATGAGGTAAGGTGAAAGAGAGGTGGGTAGATGAGGTGATAACTCAAAGTGAGTGGAGGTGTCATGATTTGGCAAATCAGTAGGGTCACATCACCAAGCAATAGGTACTAGGAAGGAGGGATTCTTAGAGGGGTATAGGGATTAGGAAGCTGGATTCGATGGATGAAGTGGTGTGAAAAGGTACGAAGTTCAATAGTCACATGAAACTAGTGAAAGGGGTGACAGGTTTGATGGTGGAGGCTTGACGCACTAGATCAATGAGTTGTCTAGTCATACGGTGTGACTGGAGGAGACATACAAAGAATGGGAGGAGAGAAGGCCCAAGGTGGGTGAAACTATGCGAAAGTGTGTGATTTTAGTTTTATTAAAGTTGTGGGCAAGCTGGTTTTATCAAGATGTAAGAGGCTTAGTGGCAAGGAATAGGGTTCGATGTTTTAGACGAGCGAGCTAGTGATGAGATGGGGTATCAGAGGGGTTACGATGGAACATTGTTAACAAGTGCGACCATGAATAGGAAGTATGTAAAGAACAAGAGTGGCATACAGGGTCAGTCATAGAGGTGTGTCACACTTGCCAAAGTATGCACAGGGGTAGATCTACAATAATACACCCTATTGGAACCAAAGTGGTCTTAATCTCATGCATAGATTGAAATGTGCAAGGTGGACTCACACTTGCACCTAAGAGGTATAAGTGGATAAAATGATTGAATAAGCATAAGGAGGAAGGTGGAGGAGTGTGAAACAAGGGGATGAAGCACACAATGGGATAACTGATGGAAAGAACAAGGGTGGAGGTACTAGATAAAGACATGAGTATGCAAGCAGGTTAGAGGGAGTGTGACCAGAGGTGCACACCTACAACTATGATGTAAGGGAGGACCAAATCACACAAGGGGTTGACAAGGTAAAGCATACAAGGGAGGGACCATAAATGTGCAAAAGTAGACTAGAGTAGTGACTAATGAATGGAAAGTGTTAGAAAGAATGTTAGATAGATATAGAATGACAAAATGGAAGAAATATGAAAGACTGTGTAAGGGAAGGATTGGAGCACACAAGGGACCGAAGTGCACACGAAGGCATACCAAAGAGCGAATGGAGAATGGAAGATGCAAAAATGATGTCAAATAAATGTAAAATCACCAAAATGGAAGAAATAGGAAAAATGGACATATAGAAAAAATCATAAGGTAGTCGCACTTGTGACTAGCTCTAGGAAAATTTGGGATGAAAAATCACAAAGCAGATGCACTTGTTGTTGAGACAACAAAAAATCTAAAAATGATAGAAATATGCAAGCAGTGCAGAGAAAAGGGGAAATTGTGTCTAGTGTCAGGGGTAGTCACAAATGTGGCCTAAAAGTGATTGAATGTGGTCAAAAAGTGTGTTTTGGGAGGGTATTTTTTTTAGATTTTTTATGTTATTTTTAAATGCAATATGTTGTGATACATATGTAATTGGCTCTTATCACTCCAATAAATATGAACCTTTTGATATACCATAAACGGTACGTGAAAGGGACTCATTAGCTCAATGGCATCTCATTCGAATGGGATCCCTAGTATGTAAGATGATGGTGTCTCACCCCTTCGGGGTTTATGCCTAATGACCAATGACGGTAGGAAAATGGGGGAATGGATATGTATGTGTGTCCTTACAACTCCCTAAAAATTTATAAGGTTGATGTCACATACATCGTTGTTACGGTTGTGTCAGGTGACATATGCAGTAGGTCAATTATGATGGCTTCACTCCTAAGCGTGACCAAGAGGCACCGTAAATACCAAACACCACTATGAGGAATAACCTTATGTTATTCACAATAAAAATGTAAAAATATTGAAGTTATTTTTGCTTCCCAAGATCACCCGAGGGCATGAGGGAAGCGCATATGTAACAAATGATTGATATGTGATTAACAAAAATAAGGTTTTTTCATTTAAATAATATTTCTTAGAAACAAAATTACAAAATAGTTGCATCTATGACTACCCTGCAACCAAATTGTTAGATTTTTTCTTTTTTAGAAAATTGCAAGATATTCATTGTTACGACTGGCCTGCAATAGGTAGATCTGCAAAACTTAGTGTTAGATCTGTAACCAAAAATGTTAAGGAAAACAAAACCAAATTGAAAGGACTAAAAAACCCTAAAAACTATTAGATTTAGAAAATCAAATAATTTACCCATAACCAAAATGGTCCCACCATGGTTTCCAAATTGTACGCCTAGATTTGGATCATCTATAAGAAGTGTTAGTCAATATAAAAAATCCCCAAATTAATGCTACTGAAATAGATGGGCTTACGTTGCCACCATATAAAATGAGAGGGAAAATCATGGGTTTTTTCAATGAATAAAGTTGTTAAACTTCCAAATACAAATCTAAAACCTCCATGCAAACACTTGAAAAAGACTAGTTTTTTTTTGTGATTAGGGGACTTGCCTCAGTCATATCTCTAACCCATTTAAGAATGAAATAAGAGCATGTAAGACATGTAAAATACAAATTAAATACTAAAATGAAATGTGGTGTCCCCAGATTTCACCTTGAAATCTGAGACTACCCCATGTTAAAAAAATTTGTTCTTTTAAAATAATGGGTCGTTTTGTGTGTTAATTGCCAGAAAGTGTATGTATTGTGTCAAGATATTCCCAAAGAGTCAAATGAGCCAATTTCGCCAAATACCCAGATGCCCGAAATCGTTATATTTTGTCGCTAGGGTTTGCCTGAGAGAAATTTTTATTTAATTATTCTGAGCCCCGTTTGAGGCAATTTGTGCTCTGATTTAACCCTGTTGTGGTCTTACATGTCAATATTCCCATATACCAGTAGGGTTTTAACCAGGAATGAATCTTGGGCTTTATCTGTGACTTTTAGCAATGTTTTACGTTTTTGGTGTTTTCCCATTTTGTTTTATGTGAAATTTCTCTAGGTTAATTCGTTTGTTAGTTTAGTCTAATTTCTTGCCTGGAGTATCTGGAGATCATCTATGGACGTTATGTCAGAAGGAATTTGTCACGGAAGTTCTGGTTCTCTCTGAAAAGACGAAGTCATGCACAAAAAAGCTTCTTCTGGGCAGGCCGCATTTTTGGAAAAAGAAGGTTTTAAGCTACAATGGGATTTTTGGTAGCAACAGGTAGGTGGGAATTTTGTACCTGCCTAACAGGGTACTTTTTCCCATGGAAGCAACACCACTTAAGTCACAATGGGAAAATTAGACGCAGTAGGCAAGCGGGAATTTCTTACCTACCTTGCAGGGTGAAAATTCCCATTGTGAAATAAAAGAAAATCACTTGAGGCATTGATGGGATTTTCTTACCTGCCTTGCAGGGTAAAAATCCTATTATGAAATTCAAACAGCGTAAGTGGATCATGGGATTTTTGGAGATGCGGTGCAGAGGGAATAATCCCATTGAAAAATAGCTTTTAAAAATAGAAATGGCTTATGTCAAAAAGTGTGCCCCATATGGAAGAGGAATAATACTTTTTAAAGTATTAATTGATGTAATTAATTCCTATTTTTAGTGGATGACGTCAAAGCACACTATGAAGCTTAAGTGAACCGGAAGTAGAGAGCTAAAATTAAATAAATTTAATTTATTTAATGGCAACCATGAGCATGCACAAAATAGGCACCCCATTTGAAGGGAAAAGCTTGTTAATTGATTAATTAATTGCCAGGAATAGGAGCGGCAATAATTAATTATAGAATGATGAGGGTTATATAAGCATGGGTTGCCATAAGGATGAATTAATTAATTCTTTAGCAAGGAATTGCAGCCCAGACAATTTTGGTGCCCCATTTGAAGAGGAATTTTGCTCAGAAGAAGGTGTGTTTATTGCTGAAAGCTTCAAAATTTGGCACCTAGGTTTGAAGGAGCTTGATTTGTGTCTAAATAATTGTCTGCATAGTGGTACAAGTGCTCAGGTAAAGTTGATAAAATTCATGCTTGCTTTGCATGCAAACAAAACATCAAATTTTGCGGCAGTAGGCTTGATATATGCAGATTTTTATAATTAAAATCCAGTGTTCATGTTTCAGTTGCCATCTTTGTCTGAATTAATTGTAGGAATTCATTACAGGTGCTTTTATAAGAGAAAGGGAGCTTAAATCAATGTCCAATACATTGAACACAACCTCCGAATCTGAAGAAATCTCTAGATCTACACCGATTGTGAAGAATTCTGGCCGAATAAAGAGAAAAAGATTTGCTCAAATAAAGATTGCTCTGGCCATGGCTAAGCATGATGAAAGAAAAGGATCAACAGAATCATGCATAGTTTCCAGATTTAGATTCAGATCCAGATCCATAATTGCAAAGGTTTCATCCTCTTGTTTCTAATGCATCTCGTGTAGAAGTTAGTGCGTGGCAAATTCCTTCCAGGGTCTTGTGCATGTTCTCCCAATCTTCCAGTTGAAGCATTCATTGAATTTACATTCACTCGGAGTGCTTTCCAGAATTTTTAATTGCTCATATGCAATTAAAAATAAAAATGATGAGTTATTTACGGCAAACATTACACTGATGCATGTATAAGAGAAGAGCTATAAAAGCTTCAAGGATAAAAGGGAAGACAAGGCGAAGGAAACACCCGTAAGCAAAATTCCAGATCTATCCGCTTCCAAATCCAGCCATTTCCAGATCCAGTATGGTGAGAATCAAGGGCAAAAGAATCAATTGCATGTAGAATGTGAAAAAAGAATAAGACTGCAACTTTCCTCTTCCTTCTTCTTTCCTCCGACAAAGTAATTGAGCGATCAATTAAATTATAAAACTTAAGTGATTGGTTTAAAAGCCATTACTTGAAGAAGTCAACTACTTGGAAATAGGTGGCAGACATGCAAAATAAAAGGTTTTATCTTCAGTTGCAAATCACGCATGTCATGCAAAGAGGAATTCCAAGAGGGAGATTACCAGTTATTTCCTTTCCCACTTCCACATGTGTTAGTTCAACTAAAAGCTTCCGACTTGTAATTGCCCCTCTACATTCTATAAGTAGAGGAAGAACCTTCGAGTTAAGAGATCAGAATTTGTAAGCAGCATTCTTGTGTTCCAGACTTTGTGCTGAAACCCCTGATAGCTATTTGAAGCAAAGGAATACAAAGGAGCAGATTTCCAGAGAACTTTGTGTCACGGTGCATTTTGTTTCTAGCGTTTGTCTTAGATCTACTTATAAACTTTGTGTTATTTTAGATCTAGATCTAAAATTTGCCTTTGTTTATAATTTTGTGTGTTGATATTTATTGGTTCCGTCTATGTGCATGCAATCAACTCTGTAATCTATTGATTCCAGGTTGCACATCTTTCCTATTTCTTCCCTGTGTTTTATTATTCCCTTCTTCTTTAAGTATTTCCTTTCTTTAACAATTGCTTACTTGCTGCAAAACTATACAACTATGGTTCATGAACTGCATGGTTAAAGTAAAACCCCCATATAGATACTAGCATATTTTATTGACAAATCTGACATGGGAGCCTCACCGGTAAATGAGGGAGATTTATCTCATGACTTCCTAGGTTTTTAGCTATGCAGAAAATTTAGCCAACAAAATGATATACTTGTTTGGGGCTCAAGGGGACCAAGTCATGGTGCAAAGTTTTTTAGTGTATGATTGTTGGAAAATTGATAGTTTTGTGGTTGATTTAAACTTTTTGCAGTCATAGATCAATTGCAGATGAGGTCACTAAAAATCATAGAGCGGTCGCAAGCCAGTTGCAGGCATGACTTGCAATAATGTTAAAAATCTAAAATCTAATTGTGCAACAAGCTTTGGTGTCCAAGATGTTTCTCTTTCTCCCTTGACAATACCTGTAAACAAAGCATATGTGAGCAATAACCAAAATTGTGAAAGAAACCTAGAGGGGTGAAATGAGGGGATGAATGTGATTTTATAGATTCAGCGTGCATAGAGGATTAGGATAAATATGGGTGTGATGTGCATAGATGGGTGAGATGATAAGGGTCTAAAGTGAATTAGAGATGTAAATAGGTAGGTGGGGTGGATAAAATTAAATGTGAGTTGGAGAGGATGAGCAAATAAGAGTAAATGAGGATAAGTGAGGATGACATGTGTTAAATCAAGGTCCTTTTTTTACTTTTTAGGTTTTTTGTGGAAATATTTGATTTATAGGATTTATTGTGGTTTTATATTGTTGTTGTATTTTTCAATTAGAAGACCTTATGCACAAGGTGCATTTTCTAGTGTCTATACTTTTACCCACAAATTGGCAATCAATATGATTTTTTCTCATGTACATATGAGTAATATACATTTGAGTTATATACCATACATAGTAGCTAGATCTTGTCATCTACTATGTCATATTTTACTTAAGGAAATAAGCTTATTTAGTGATTTCAACATGTACTTATTGTGCATTGTTGTTATGTTACTAGTTGCATATAAATGAGTGTATTTCTTGAAACTCTATTGTTCTTCAACTTACATGAATGATGTTATTCTAATAATGAGAAGATTTCAATATTCCTTAGTGGGTTTTTCATATCTTATTATTAAACAATAATTTGTGAATGTTACCTACGATGAACTATACCCTTGTTCGTAGAAATTAATGTCTATAATTACAATGCTAGTAATTTTTTACCATAATGTGGGTCCAAATGAATTGTTGGCATGCATTGGAATATCATTAATAGGTGCGGTTGAGTTAAATATCCAACTAAAATGATTAAACAACCTCAAAAAAATTATCGTGAAATTTAGGAAATGCTTTTTGAAGTTAGTTGTTTATGCCACTTAACTTTTTTGTGGCATATAAAGCTAATCTCATCAATAAAAAAGTATTCCATGTATTTCATTTTCTTTTGAACATGTAACAAAGTTTGTCCTTTCAGAGGCTTTGCATTTGTATAGGAATATGGAGTGTTGAATGTATAGTTTGTCTATTTATGTTGAATGTTGAAATACTTATTAGAGTGAGAAGTGGTAATCAAGAAAGAATTCTACTTGAAAGTGAAGGTAATGCATGGGCAATTCTATTTATCAAGTATGATTTCTTTGTACCTTCAGTTCCTTGAATGACCATTTTTAGTGGTTCAATTATGTTCATTTTTCAATCATGTTGTATAACAATCTCTAAAGTATTATGTTATTCAACAAAGAATGCATTTGGTAATGGGGTATTTAAGGGCCTAAATTATACGCAATCAAATGAATGTTACACCACTTTTACGAAGTGGTTTGTTGTTTATTGTAGTTCGCTTCATAATTAAACATAGTTCCAATCGTGGTTAGTATCAAAATCATGAAGTCTAAACCAATCCAGATCTCTTATTTGAATGAAACTTGTTCGGTGCAAATAGAAGAGTGATTCCCATTCTTCCGTTTCTATTAAAAATTATTTTTTTGTTTCATTTTATGTGTTATCTATTTCATCAATGTCATCATCTACTTTAGGCAATCACTCAACATGTCATCTGTAGTAGGAGCCTCTGAGTTCTTCCTAGTCTACAATAATTTTTGTTGTAGATATTCTAATGTCTTTCGGAATATTACAAAATGGTTTGTATAGTAATAGTTCATTGCAACAATAACCTTTATATGTAATTGAATCTAAATAAGGAATGATTGAATAACATGGCATCATTCTAACATTTGTTGTGATAGGTTTTTTCCTCTAATGGGCTTGTGCTCTTCATAGGTCATAACACTACGACATATAGTGCAAAAAACATCACAATTTGTGTCGAATTTGCATTGATACTGATTTATTTATTTATTTACATTTTCAATGGAAATTTCGATGATTAAATGATGTGAATATGGTGACGCAAACATGACATAAATATAATCAATTTTGCATCACATTTGTGTCACCCCACCCCTGAATTTAAGAATAAAAGGGAGTGGGCCTATTTGTACCCATTTTTTATATTGCCCTACTATGCATTTACACAAAACAACAAAAAAGAAGGTAAACGGAAGGAGAGCAGGGGAGTGAGTGGAAGGAGAAGAATAAAACAAGTGACATGGAAGGGCACTTGGCCATGCATAAAATTTGTACTAGGGCATGAGGTGATTGGGAGAAGGGCTAAAAAGTTCTCGAATGCACGAAAGCTCCTGAGATGGGTGAGATTGTGGTATAACACTTATTCCTTTTCTTCGTTAGGAAATTTATATAGTGCTCACATTATTGGGAAATAATTCTGGGTAGAAAATAATATAAAGATAATATTATTGTTATGAGTTGTTTATCAACTCGCATAAAATATGATTATGGAGAGATTGTTAGGAAAGTAAATTCCTAAATTATAAGGATGTAAAAGCCTATTTATATGGAGTGGTTTATGTTGTATAAGCGTCTAGAATGAATTGAATATCATATTATTATTTCATGTTAATTAGTGTTCAAATCTGGTCCAAAGCTATAATTTGGTATCAGAGACATATCTGATTCTTGGAATGGAGATATGATATTAATTGCCAAGGGACAACACTCATTGGTTTCCCTAGTTAATGAGAGATAATTATGTGTGAAGAGTGTATAACACGTCGTGGCTGCAATATAAGTCATGTAAAGTTTTATAATATGTCTGCATCTCTGACAAACATTCAATTACAATATGCTTAGAGACTATGTAAATACTCAACGCTCTCGATTTGATTAACTCTAGATTGGATCTGCATTGGACGTGTTTTTTTCATTTTCAGATATTTTTTCTCAGTAAGTTCTTACATTTCCAGTTGTTCCAAGCTCATTTTATTTTACCTCGGATCCCTCACCAACATAATGAGTTACCAAGTCCGAACAAAAAATTGTTTCATGTTATTGAGTCATTTAATGGTTTGTGTATTATTTATTTTTAAGTTTTGTCATCAAGCGTGTTAAATAAATGTCTTTTACTTGTAATGTATTTTTAGTTTATACTATTGGAATGGAATATTTCCACATAGTTAATGTTAGCACTGTACTCCATGTTAATTTTGTCTAAGACCCTCATTGTAATTTTGTTTCAAACATGTTTTACAAAGTCACGTTGTGTCGTTTAGGTGTTTCTTAGAGGTAGGTGTTTAGTGTTTTGTTTTTTAAGGTAGTAATACACCCAAGTTTATGTTAATGATAAGTATGTCATTTAAATATTATTATTTTGAGTGAATAAGTTAAAATTGTGCATTAATAGTCAAATTAAAAAACGCATATCATCATTGTTAATTGTCTCTTTAGAGATATGTTGTGTCAAAATCCATAATTATTGTCAAATTTGTATTTTATCATTAAAATTTTCTTGAAATAGTGTCAAGAGTCTTAATATTGTTGCATCATTGTATTGTTCTTGTCATATTTTTTTCGTCAAAAGAGTAAAAAAAATTGCCCTGCGGGCGCATTTATGGTGTTACCCGATGTCCAAGGAAATAAAGTGTTTCACATTGTGGGGGGAGAAAATAATAAGCACAATGTGGAAACCAATGAGCATCAAGTCCTCATCAGCTAAGTAAAACAACACGTCTACTAGAAGACGGAGGAAACGAAGGATGGAGATCGATCAGTAACCTCTCGTCAATCACCAACGACGGGGCCACACAAAGTTGTGGTGAATTTTTTTGTGTGAGTTTTCTTTCAATTGTGAGCTTCATTTTTCAACGTACCTATTTTATAGTGTGTTCTAGTTTCCAATTTCTAGTTGATTTTTACGATATGTTTGAAGAACATTCCTATTCAAATTTGTAAATAGTGAGCAATGTTTCCTACATTATTCCTTGAAGGAAAAATATAGTTGACAGATGAAATCACAAGGAAAAGCAAGATCTTGATATTTGGGTTGTTGGTTGTCCCATAAAACCATATGTATGTTTGGGTTGTTGATTGTTCTGTAAAACCATTTGTATGTGCAGGTTGTTGGATGTCCTTGGAAAACCATCCTTGTTGAGGTTGTTGGCTATCTTGAAAAACCATCCTTGTTAGCTGGTGGTTGTCTAGTAAAACAATCCTCGAAGATTGTTGGCTACCCTAAAAAATCATCTGGATCATGAGTACACAAAGGTGGAAAGTTGAATTAGAAGTGTGATTGTTGTTGTACTATGTTCACGGGAATGTTGGAAAATTTATATAAAGCTCACATTATTGGGAGATAATTATGGGTAGAAAATAATAATAAGAGAATATTATTGTTATGAGTTGTTTAACAACTCACTTAAAATAGGATTATGGAGAGATTGTTGGGAAAATAGTTTCCTAAATTATAGGGATTTAAAAGCCTATTTATAAGGAGTGGTGTATGTTGTATAAACATCGGAAACGAATTGAATGTAATATTATTATTCCATGTTGATTAGTGTTCAAATCTGGTCCAAACTTGTCATTCTCTAGTTTATTAGCTTAAAAATAATTAAAAGTATGTTGGGTTTTGAACCTACAACCTAATTATCTTAAAAATTAGGGTCTTAACCAATATGTCATACACATACTCATAAATGAATACCAAAGCATGTAATATAAGAGAGAATATGTTGTCAAACTTAGGAATGAAATTGATTTATTTCTTTTGTCATATGTGTGACTTCCTTATGTGCAGATTTTACTTCACCATCCATGCTTGTATTATCAAACTTAGTAAACTTCTTCTGAGCTCAATGTTCTACCTCTCAACATAAAACTTGTGTGTCTTCTTCTCTCTCTATTTCTTATGGCCCCCGTTAATAACGGAGCTTTCCTTATTTTATAAACTCCCATCGAGCTATGAGTAGCTCCTAACATATTTTCCTAGAGCTATAATTAGCTCATTTGTTTAAATTATTTTTAACTATCTAGCACCCTTTTTAGCTTTTTGCATTTCTCCCCTAATCCACTATTTTTTAATTTTTATTTGGAGTTTGAACTCTAGTTAACTGTTCCCCTTCACTCATTATTTTAGAAACATTTTTCTTTTTGTTTCAGACTGGCATTTTCAAATTTAGTGTGTGATATTATTATTTTATATCTTTTATCCACCCCTCCCACTACTTATTTCAAGCTAAATTCACCCAATACATATCTTGTTAGGCATCATGCCACGTGGGAAGGGATGAGGCAATGATAGTTTAACAACGAAGAGCAATCTAACTTACCTTTACAAAGCATTTTACTAACACCATGTTCTCGGTGAGCTCAGTGATTACACGTTATGCATGAGTTGTGTTTGTGTGTGGAGATTAGTGAGCTCGGTTGCAATGCAATGTATAAAGACTTGGCTCGGTGGTTGAGTGTGCCACGAGCTCAACCCTGTTTTAAAATATAACTTAGGATTAATCCCACATGAAATGTGTGGCCAACATGATTAGTATTTAAGTAGAAAAATGCATCTACTATATGGTAGAGTCATGGCTGTGGCTATGCTCACATAAGGCTGGCCCAAACTAGGAGGTGGTATGAGTATAGGACACTCGATGGCTTCACTCAAATCGGAGAGGTAAAAAGAACAAAGGGCTCGAAGGAAAAATGAAACTTAGAAACAAAAAGACAACTAGAAACCATAAGCCAAGTGACCCCTACAACAAATACCCTTTTGCCAAAAACCACATTAATAAATTATTTTAATCATTAATGTCATTATTAATTACTTTATTCTTTTAATCAATGGGTATTTTAAGTTATCACTTCTTTAATAGGAATTAGCATGTTATTACTCACATGGTTGCTAATGTGGGTTGATATATTTGTATACATGAAATATTTAAGAAGGTTAAAATGTTCTACAAGTGTGAGAGAGATGTTGCTCATCTAAGTTCTACTCCCCAAGCTTA
Source organism: Taxus chinensis (assembly GCA_019776745.2). NCBI lineage: Eukaryota > Viridiplantae > Streptophyta > Pinopsida > Cupressales > Taxaceae > Taxus > Taxus chinensis. Next base: position 173,735,142 of record CM034154.1, on the reverse strand, counting down.
GTTTCATGCATGCAAGATTACTCCATTATATGTGTGTTGTGAGTTATCACAATGGTTTCAAACATAATAGGTGCAGTAATTAGTAATTTTGACAATTGTATATATAATTTTATATTGATAATTATGTGATGTAAAAACAACAAAATATCAAATTTAGATTCATTTATAATTTCTCATATGGATTGTATAATTTTTTCTTAGTATATGGATTCTATTTTATTGTAATTTAGTAGTAATGGAATCATTTTTATATGTCATATGTGTTGCTTACAAGTATAATTTTTAAGTGTTTTGCCTAAAATTGATTACCTCACACTATGTCATGGCTTCATATTTGGGTGTCTATTTAAGAGGGCATATTGAATTATAATTCATGTTTTTTTATAGTAAAATTCCTTCTTCTATACTACTACAAAGCATATTCAACATTAAAAAATATGTAAATGGATAACTTGAAGATGACTTCATTTTTTGGTCTCCATAAGGTATTCTACTAAATATTATTTTTATTTAAGTAAATTGGTTTGTTTATCTTACTATTGAGGTGCATGTAATTTGTTTGTAGTCATCCCTTATGGTTTTTTGTTGTGTTATATCTAATTTTCAATGGACACTATAAATTTCTTTTTTATCTTGTTATATATCAAAACTTCTAATTTATAACCCTAAAATTGATTAACTATTAAATTGTTGATGTTTGTTTTACAGAATGCTTTCCAGTTTGTATTTTTCTTTTGGACACGGGTAAGCTTTTTCTTCAATTGAGTAGTAAGTTATATTTATTATTCGTGTTATTTTGATACATCTTTTATGTCCATACAATTAATGCAATTTACAAGTGTGGCCTAAAATATTTCTTTCATGTAAGTACAAAAGATATTGTAAGTGCATTAGCTATGGGGTAAGTAGTTATAAGTTTTGGACCCATACCCACTTACTGAATGTAATATCCCCTTGTGGGATATTAATGATTTATTATTAATTACTTGCAAAATAAACAACTTAGAAGATAAACCCTCCTAGGTCTGCCTCAACTAACCCTAGTGTCAGCTTCAATACAACCCAAATAGGGTTGGAGTGAGCCAAGGTGAGCATATAGATGGGAAATCCAGTTGGTATTTTCACTCCTTTATCTAACACACTTTGCAGAAGTAAAAATAATAAATAATACTGCTGAAAATTAACTGAAACTTTGGAAATTAATAACTCCCAAAATACTAACTCTTTTGACTTGAAACCAAGTGCAATAGAAAGGGAAAATTATGAGCTTATAGTCACAATAAATATCATATCTTTCCATTCACTAGAAACCACTCAAAACAACCCCCAAAATCCCAAACCCAGTCGCTAGGGTTAGGGTAAAATCTGCAACATAATTCCAGCACTTTTTCCTTCACTTTAAGAGTCAATAAATGCAGTTCCAGATCTGCAATTAATAAATCTAAACAACAGATTTATAATCACTTCAAAATCCATTCCAAACACTCTTAGAAGATGCCTAAACAAGTTGATTTCATTAAGCAAAAACCAACAGCATATAATAAAAAATATTCATCTTAAATCACACTCCAAACCCTCAAAGCAAGCTTATATCTTCTCCCAAAAATGGCGCCTTATACATATATAGAGAAATGATTGCAAAAAATTATTACTTCAAGCTCATATGGGCACACACACTTCACAAATGGTGGTGTTAATAAACACCTTTTGTTTTGATCATAAGTGAGCATACATCCCTTCTTCAAGCATGAAGATAAGTTTTATAAACCGTCAACATGCCAAAAAAGGAGTAACCACATCTTCTTTTATAGCTTTTGCTTGCACATCCTCCAAAGCCCTTCTCCATCTTTGGCACCACCATCTAGGAGGAAATCTTATTTTAAAATGTGCCTGAAAGTCACCAACAACAAATATTAAATGCATAGGGGTTTTAAAAAGATGCCCATATGAATCAACCCATGCTTAGGAATAATCACTTTATCTCAAATATTAATTATTAAATGCTTCCAGGAAAATGTGACTTGCCTAGTCACTTGATTTACCTTTTAAAAAATGCATTTATTATCTCAAGGTGAAGTCGAACTTCCCCTTTTATTTTGATTTGCACAATTTATAAAATTTTATTTTAAAATTACATGTGCAAATCAATTTTTTATAAAAAAGGGGGATTTAATGCAATACAAGTATGGCCTAAAATATTTTTTTCATGTAAGTACAAAAGATATTGTAAGTGCATTAGCTATGGGGTAAGTAGTTATAAGTTTTGGACCCATACCCACTTATTGAATTCATTTACTTGATGAACAAAGATAATGTTTTGTCTGATTTCCAAATAATATATGAAACTAGGGATAATATATGGTAATGGCCTAACAAAGGGTATTTATTATTGAAATTCATGACTACTGTTAAGATCACGTACAATTATGTAACTCTACCCTTTTATGCTCTTGTGACATAGGTATAGTTATCATCTTAAACAAAATTGAAACCAAATTCATTTTATGATTTGTTTGTTACAATGGTACATTTCCAGAAAAGGAAAATTTAGAATGTGTTATTGGTGCACTTGCAGAAGGTCACAAACATGAAAAAAAACATACTTGATGAATGGTTCGATGATTCTTTGAAGATATGACACCATGACACAAAGAGAAACCTAAGGCATAATAAGAGAAAATCAAGCACAAACCATGATAATTTAACAAACATAAGTGGAAATATTACACCAATTAAAGGATCCTCATTCAAAGAAGTAGAAACACATAAGATGTGATAATCTACTCTACAACCACTAAAGCTTATCCTTAGTGGAATATAAAATAGGTTGATAAAAATAAAATCAAGGAAGAAACTTCCAACATAAACCTACCCAAAAAACTAGAGTCTTCATAAGACAACAAAGATAAATATGACTTGGTGAACCTACAAGGGGACATACCCCTGAGCAGATGAACCACCCAAAAAATAGGGTAAGCCACAATGAAATTAAGATAAATGTAGGATTCTCCATCATACTTCACTCCCTCTAGCCCATTCTAATAACCAAAACTAACCCAGGTTGACTTTACCAAGGTACACCAAGTCCCCACCCACACAAATCAACTAACAATCACAACAAGGCTAGGGTGGAATATTCTACTTGACTTTGTAAACCATGCACTTTATAATTAAAGATTTTCTTGAACTAAATATCCTTATGCTTGGCCATAGGTTCTCTTTGTTTCCACCATGCAGATTGAATTTGGAAAACATATAGGCCACGCTCCCCATCTAGATGACCCATGGAAAGATAACCATGCCAAAGCATTACATTTGGCAGAGGGTGAGATAAATCAGAAACTAAGAAAGGGGGAACTAGATTGATCAAGAGAGTGCAAGCACTCTTTATTGCCTCTTTCTGTGACAGTCCAACCCACTTGCTAGCCACAACAAGCTAATATGTCACATTTTAGCAAAATTGGTGAAAAAGGATATGAAAGGCACATCACACCAAGGAATGTCTCTTGAGTAAATTATTCAAACATATTATGAAATTTTTTTACCATGTTGACCCCAACAACTACTTCTTCCCCCTCAACAAACTTAGTGACATCCCGCAATGGGATTAAACCATAATCATAATCCTCAAAAAACACAAACAAAGGAGTGGTAAGAAGTGTACTAACACAAGGGCCATGTTGTGAAAGTATGCCACGTCCCTCACCCAAGATCTAATCATTGAAGAAATTAGAAAAAATAAGATTCCCATCTAGGTGCAGTTGAGGAGCTTAAAGTCGCAACTTCTCTCCAACCCACCTCTTCACTTGCACCCACATCCACCACCATGTTATTTATTCTCACAGTCTGGGTTAGGACAATAGAGACAAGGGTAGAGATGAACTAATATCCTACTCAAATGGGTTTGTTTCCTTGTACATTCGACTATCACCATCCTCCATATCATTTTTGCAGTGCACGGTAGGGTTTGACAGAGGAAGCGCCCTTAATTCGGAAACCATTTTGTGTAAGCATTTATGTGGCATCTCTAGTAATTTTTACTTCTTGAGGTCCATTCTACCACCACTCCTACTCCCAGGATCAATTGCCACCAGGAAAAACCATTAAAAACTCCTTCATTTCCATTTCCTTGCTCGTGTTCCTATTCCGACGCTATTTTGTTCCTTCTCTAGATGTCTCTCTAGGAAAAATATGAATCTTGTTACAATTCAAAGCAAAAATAAAACACAAAAATAGACACGCTATGTGTGATATATTATTTTGACATTTTGATTTTAATTTTCAAAATCATTTAATTATATTATTTTATATATCATCAATTTAAATATTATTAATTGTTTTTGTAGAAATGGTATTGGGTATCATTTCAGTAAGTATATGTATTTCTAATTTAAAATATGTTAATTTCATTATACATTTAACACACACACACACACACACACACACAAAATATTGATGTACATTTAATATTTAAAAAAATTAATTATATAATATAATTATTTGACATATCAAATAATTATATTACATTTTAAAAAAATTATTGAACAAATTTTGTATCACTCTTGTGTCATTTGATAATAATTTATCAAACAAATTTAGCGGCAAACACGACACAAAGGTGACAATAAAAAATGTCTAGTCACATCAAGTCTGTGTTGTGATTTACATCACATCCATGGCACAAATTCGTCAAAGAAACACAATTGAAAACCCCAAAAAATATCAATATCTGATGCGAAATTGGTCCAAATAATGGTGTTATTTGCACAAAATGTAGTAGTGTAAGACCGTTATATTGTCATCTCTTTAAGTGGTGTTACACTTTAAAAATTAGGGGGATGCATGTAGGATTTAATAATGTGTTGGTATTGTGATTTTAGATGGGCTATTTCTAATTGAATATTTGTTTTCCAAAATATAATGTAGTAAAAGTATAACTACAAACTAAGAGATGAAACTTTTGCAACACATGACATGTTTCTTGTGCTCCTATGTTGGGACAGGGGCGTGTCTTACCCTAGGCAACCTAGGCAGTTGCCTAGGGCGCACAAAAGGGAGGGCGCCACTTTTTTTAAAAAAAATTCCAGGTAGCAGGTCGGCTAGGCAGTTCGAGTCGGCTAAGGACCAAGGTTTTTTAAAATTTTACAAAAAAACAATTTGAATTGATATTAAAGTGTACATACTACAATTTCAAATAATAAATTTGTGAATCGTGATTCCAATTTCCGTGAATGTTTTATGTTTGCGGCTCAGCTGACTATTGACAGCACTGTTTTAGTCTATAAATTATAAATTTTTAGACTGTAGTGACTAGTTTGTGACTCTGTAATATTGTATTTAATTAGCAAATAGCAACGTTTTGCTTTAAAAGTTTAAAGTGCAGAGTGGGAGCCAGACTTGTTTCAACGTGCGGGTGCCGTGCCTGTTGGAATTTCTTTTTGGCATGGAAAGTTGAAACTGGAATGTTGGTGTATTGTAATTTGTGATTCGTGACTCGTGACTCAGACAGAGACTGTAGACAGTGAGGTGGCTCAGGCTGTCAACTGAGCAGCTTCTATGATGATCTATCACTATTAAACTATTAGAGATTCAGTCTTCCAGTCTTAAGTTTCAAATATATGTGTTGTGCAGACTGCAGTCATCGGGTATGCAGCATGCTCTAAACTTTTAACTTTTACATTTTGATTTAAATTTTTAATTATTCTTATTAGGTAATTGTTATTGATTGTATTTATATTATTTCACTTTTGGAATAGTATTGTCATTGATTATAATTTATAGCATCATTAATACATTATCAACAAGTATTCGGGTAGACTGGTAGTTATTGTAACTTGATAACTATTTCGTTCAAATGGATAAAACTAAAAAATTAAGTGGTGCTCAATTTCGCAAAAAAGCTAAACAAAAAATTGAGGAGGAAAAAAACCTTATGAAAAAGATACCTAAAATAAATATATTTTTAAGTGCATCAAATGAAAATTTAAAGTCAAATGTAGTTTTTAATGAAAATGAGAATTATTCTTCAGTTAGTGACAAAAATACACAATCAAAGTCAATAGGAGATGAAAACACACAAGAGAAGGAGAACACACAACAAGAGAACAATGAAAATACTATTGTTCAACCCATCGTTAATGAACATTTCATTGTTGATCCTGATCCTGCAAAATGGGTAATAGACAATGATACAATAGAATATATAATTTTAAATACACCAAAACAAGATATGAATGTTGATTTTTCAAATTCAAAACATTAATACTCAGATTGTTTTAGATATGTTTCTAAAGATTTGTTTCAACAAAAACTTTTAAACAATGAACGAAAATTAAGAGAATGGTTGCTTTACTCAGAGTCAAAAGGAGTTGTTTATTGCATTCATTGTCGCCTTTTTCAAGCAAAATCAACCACATTTTCCAAAATTGGATTTAATGATTGGAAAAATGCATTGGCTAGTTTAAGAGAGCATGAGGATTCCCCTGATCACAGGACTTCAATTCTTAATTTCATCACTCGAAGTAATGTTTTGGGAAGAGTTGATTCTACACTTGCAAGTCAATACCAAAATGAAGTAGAGTATTGGAGGAATGTTTTAAAGTGTATTGTTGCAACTATGAAATTCCTTGCTACTAGAGGTATTGCCTTTCGTGGTGGTGACAATTTATTAGGATCTTCTAGAAATGGAATTTTTTTAGGGTGTTTAGAAATTATTGTAGAGTTTGACCCATTTTTGGCAAATCACATTTCACAGTATGAAAATGCAGGAAAATGAGTTCCATCTTATTTATCTACGACAACATGTAATGAATTTATTGACCTTATGGCACAAAACGTTATAAACAAAATAGTTGAAGAACTCCACAACGCAAAATATTTTTCAATTATTGTTGACTCAACACCTGATGTATCTCACACTAACCAGTTAGCATTTGTGGTAAGGTATGTTTCTCAAGAAGTTTTTCCAGCTGAACGATTTTTAAAATACATTCCTTCGGTTGGACACAAATCATGTGATTTAGAAGCTTCTGTACTTACAACACTAGATGACTATGACATTAATATCAAAGATTGTTGGGGGCAAGCATATGATAATGCAAGTAACATGTTTGGAAAATACACGGGTCTACAAAATAGGATTAAAAATCACAACTGTATGGCTGAGTTTGTACCTTATTCAGGGCATTCCTTAAATCTTGTTGGATCTTTAGCTACAGAATGTTGTACAACAACTATAGATTTTTTTTCAGTACTTCAACTTATCTACACTTTCCTAAGTGCCTCAACTTATCGGTGGGAAATTTTATTAAATTTTTTGGATGGAATTTGTCTCGTTGTAAAATCTCTTTCTGAAACAAGATGGTCAGCTAGAGCTGATGCAGTTAAAGCACTTTTCTTGGGATATAGTAAAATTCAAAATGTTTTCCTAAATATAGCACAAGACAAAAATCAAACAACTACCACGCGACATGAAGCAAAGTGTATTCACGAAAAACTAGACAAGTTAGAAACTTGTGTGATGTGTTGTATTTGGCATAGTATTCTTGAAAGAATGGATGCAACTAGCAAATATCTACAAAAGGTAGACATTGACTTAACCATGGTTGTGACTCAAAATAATTCATTGATAGATTATATTCAAAATATTAGAGAGAATTTCGATACATATGAGCAACATGCTAAGATCATTAATGGAAAGAAAAGTACAAAATTGATAATAAAAGAAAAAGAAAAAGAAAAGTTCACTTTGATGAAACGAGAGATGTCGAAATTCCACAAACAGGAAGGGATCGTATGAGGGTGGAGGTATTTTATGTTATTATAGATAACTTAATAATGGAATTATCAAGAAGAAATGAAGCATATAGTGTGTTAAATGATAGGTTTGGATTTTTGAACAATTTAAAAGATCTTGATAATGAGACAATATTGAAATGCTCTAATTCTTTAGTAAAAACATATAACACAGACTTAAAAACCTCCCTTGATATTGAATGCATCCATTTACAGGCATTAGCAAGACATGGAAACTTGGCAAGTATATCATCAATGTCAAAATATTTAAGAAAAAGTGGACTAGACGCCACGTTCCCAAATCTAAATGTTGTAATAGGAATGTTTCTTTGCATTCCTGTGGGAAATTGCAGTTCTGAGAGAGCATTTTCCACTCTAACAAGAGTAAAAAGAAATTTAAGGTCAACAATGGGTGAAACTAGATTGAATAGCTTTCTATTTTGACAATTGAACGTGACATCACTACAACAATAAATTATGATGATGTCATTGATAGTTTTGTTATGGCAAAGGCAAGAAAAAAAACTTTTATAGCTTTAATAAAATGTGTCAAGAGTTATACTAAGTCTATAATTGTTTTAAAAACATTCAAATATAGGTGGGTCGTTGGTCCCGGGGGGGGGCGCGCACGCTCTGAGTACTGCCTAGGGTGCTCTGAAACCTTAATTCGGCCTTGTGTTGGGATTAACAATTTTTCATGTTAGAAATTCAATATAAGTGAGTACAACATCAATATTTATAGTTTTGCATTATCTGGTATTTTGGCTAACATATGATGGTAGTTTTTATGTTTTTGTTTTGCTTGTTATGCATACTTGGCTATATATTATAGGACAACATGTAGAGAGACAACTAGTTGGACGTTGACATTTGTAGACACCCTAAAAATACATACATGTTTCTAGCCTATTTCTATCGAATTAGAATTAATTAAATTAATTATATTATACTAAAATACATCCCTTTGGAATTAATTAAATTAATTCCACCATTTAAATCATAACCCTTTATAATTAATTAAATTAATTCTAATTACATACTCCTGCTCTTTAGAAATAATTAAATTAATTTCTAACACCCTTTAGCTAACTTAATTAAACATTTATTTAAATAAATGGTTAATTATCTTCTCACAATTTATAACTTATTAAATTATATATTTAAATAATCTTATTTATCTACTCACACTCAACTCCACTCCACTTCTAGAACCTTATAATGGTGGGGGCAACAAAGTTGCACACATAACCATCTTCCCGCACAAAATCAAGACCATCATTGCCCCTGCAAAGCTACAACTACACAGACCAAATCCTTTTACTATTTCAGGAAATTGTAATTAAAATCCTGGAGCTCATTCAAACTATGATCCACTTCTCATGGCCTCACCCTCAACTATAAAATGCAGGCCATTCCTTTATAAATCCATCCTTGAAAGCTTATGCAAATTACAGCCAACTTTTGCCAAATTTTCCACCCACATCCTCGTGTTTTACATGCTCGTAGCATCTGCATCCCACATTTGTAAAACAATCAAGAGCACCCACAATCCAACAAATCCAAAGATTATACAAGTCCAAGTGCTTCTACAATCTTTATTGAGGTTTGCAAAGGGAGACTTATAAGGAGGTTTGCAATGCTTATTGTTTATCTCTTATGTAGTTGAGCTTTCATTTCTTATATTATGGCACACTCGATGGGACTCCCACACCAATTTAATCATTCTTAGTTTATGTTTTGTTAAACTAATCATTGTTGTTTTTTTCTTGTTTGTTTCTAACCTCATTGTCCAAATTTCAGGTTCACAAGTGCAACAAAGAGGAAGGATAATAAAAAACCATTTTTCTAGCCGTGTTTATCAAATTTTGCTCAAGCAATCACCTTTGAGAGAACTCAAATGGATTAAGATCGTAAAAAAACACTCCAAAGTCTAGTGAAACACTCTTCATCATCCAACACTTAGACTAAGCCAATAAATGCAATTATCAAAGTGGATGATTGAGTTTGATGATATATGAACATGCCTTGTTTTCCCTTGGTCAAATAGGTCTTGCTCTTGAGGGGGACTTTTTGGCTACAATAGGTGACTATATTGGACAAGCCACACAAGTTGAATTTGAGGGTCCCAATTGTACTGCAAGTGCGGAGCTAGTTGTTGCATTGGAGGGTCACAAAATTTTCTTGAGACCGATGCAGAAGATGAAGAAGAGGACACTCCAGCCGACCTTGTTTGCTATAATGAAGAAGGGACCATTATTATTAGAGATTGCGGGCATTCTGCCATCAAAAGGGGGTGATGAATAAGGTTTCAAGGTCTCTTAAAGCCCAATGTGGAGTTGTCTTTGGTCATGTTCACTTCATAGCATGAGAAAGGGCCTATTTCTTTTAACAATAAACCCAAATTGCTATCCATGCGCTACCTAAGTGATTATAATGAATGGTAATGTAGCTACCCTGTAGAGGTTAAAGAATGCAAAGGAGAGGAGGCCCAAATAGCAAAAAGAAGAAAACTCTCTTCCCATGGTTATGCATTATTGCCAAATCAATTACATAGTCCAAATTGATTAGGAAGGGAAAATATTTCTCACATCCCATTAATGATTTTGTTTAATTGGTCTCTATATACTGATTAGTTTAGGTTTAAGTAGAATTTTGTTTTTATATAATAAGTGTTTTTGCACAATTTACACATTTCACTTGAAGTGTGTATGGTATTTCCTTTTGTATATAAGTTTTGAAGAGCTCTTTAAGGAATTTACAAGTTAAAATACATAAATAGATGACACAAGGGAGAGAGTCCAAGGGAAAAAAAATTAAATGAGATTTTGTTAAACTGAAGAACTAATTCTATAGCTCATTTGCAGAGGTTTAAAATGTGTTTCCAAGCTTTGTAGGTTTTGATGTAGACTTCATGCCCAATGGATGTTAAAGGTCACTAGTTCTCAACACTTAGTAGGCAAGTGTCCCCCTTGAGTTGCCAAAAATGTTAACATAATGTGCCCCCTGGCGATTTTGGTTAACCATGTGTCCTTACAAGGAAAAAGCCCTCACTGTTCATCCTCTTATTCATCTTTCTCAAGCCTTTACCTCCTTGTCTTCCTTTCTCCTTGGCCTCAATGTGTCACTTAGGCTCCATTTGTGACCCTCCAAGCTCCAACACTAAGCTCCATCAATGTTTGTAGGCCCGTGCCATTTTAAAAGAAAGGAGGGGTATTAGTCCCACATTCTCAAGGATCAAATGTCTCAAAGTGTTTTTATATTAAAACACTTTATTAGTTAAGTGGAGCAAAGAGAGAAGAGGGCTCATGGGGCATTAGTTTTAAAGAGGGGATGGTTAAGCATTAAGTTGGGCAGGGTGGGTGGTGGGTAGTGGGCGGTGGACATGTCACAAGTTCTCGATGCTTAAAGTCTAGGTTGAGCCCATAAAAGTGTTCGAGTCTCTATGAGCCTGACCTATCCTTGATATTTTCTTGTAGCAATATCAAAATCGTAAAGTAGCATCTCTTTTTCTTTAGGTCTTGTGACTATCATACAAATCAAGCATAAATTGTCTTCAATACATAAAGTTTAAACTTGTTCGTATATCAAAATAATTTGTAAACTCCTAAGTGCAATTGCTTAATAGAATTTACATGCACATAATATGTCATCCTAACTGCATTCTATCCCTAATTAACAATTTTGAATGCTTTAAGAACTTATGATTAGTGGTGTGTTAGAGAAACATAAACAAAACTTGCAACATTAAACTATGAATGTAAATAATTGTGAACAACTCGAAAGAAAACAATAATGACAATGGACACTAAGACTTTGAACCTAAAAACATCGATGTAGAGAAAACCAATTGAAAGTGGTAATAACTCAGCTTCTTTAATCTTCTTATGTCCAAAGATAGCTCACAAAAAGATCAATTAGAAAAAATACAACATACTCTTTGTTGTTTACTTGCTCAAATAAACTCTACGCTTCTTCCTTGTACAACTAACTACACAAACTATGCCACTTACACCATCATGCTAATAATTGGAACCATGTCTCCTAGTAATCATGTTCTAGAGATGTCCTTTGGTACGCTAAATAACTCCCAAACAACTTGTAAAAAAACATTTTCATTTTATCATTGTCTCGAACTAAACCATTGATTTAAGTAGACTAAAAGTAACTGAAATTGTCCTTGCATAGACCGGTAGTTATAGTGTCCTTTTAAGAGAACCAACAGTTACGTACTACCCCTTGAAGGGAATTGACTGCTATATATAGCGACATGTTTATCAACATACAAGAAATACTCAAATTAAGTCGTGTTCACTTGGTAATTTTGGTTGTTCTCTGGTTGGATGAAAAAGAGGTATTAATTTCATGCTCTACGTGAATCATACATATACCACCAAAATTGACAATACAAGAATTGACAATATAACTAAGTTGGTAACCAAACATTTATTTTGTTATACATAGATAAGAATGGCTATATCAACATGTTAGTTACAAACTTTAAATAGGTATTTCGTGAAGAAAAAAAACAATGGATTTTAATTGTTTTAAAGATTTTTAAAGTTTGTTTTGTGAGCATTTCTATTATGTTTATGGAAATTTTTGTAAAACAAAGTGTAACTTCCAAAACAAAAAAACAATGGACTTCAATTGTTTTAAAGATTTTTAAAGTTTGTTTTGTGAGCATTTCTACTATGTTTATGGAAATCTTTGTAAAACAAAGTGTAACTTCCAAAACTTCAACAGGGTTTACATTTTTAAGGATAATATTTGAATTTTTTTAGTAAAATTGGATAAAAAATCATCAACTCGTGAAAAGAAAACTCCCAAACAAGAGTATAAGAGTCTCTGAATTTGGGGTCACATTTTGTAACTCTTCTTCAAAACAAGTGGTGAATTAGATTGCACATGGGAACTTAATAATATGTATGTGTGTAATTCAATTCATTACTTGTTTAATAGTTTCTTATCCAAGAGTAGTTTCTTCCTTTAAACATTAATAACATGCAGAAGTATGAAGTGTCTAATCATAAACCCTAATCAAATCGTGAGCATACCACGTCTTCAATTGATTAAAGAAACTATTGCCTCATAGAAGCACAACTATTTTGAGATGGATTTGGTAGACAACATATCTCCCAAGAATGTTTGTATGAGTTAAATTAACAAACCTAACCTAGTTGATCTCTACTCAACACATTTATAAACATCTTACATTAAGTTTGACTATCAAGGAACTATTTATTTCTTTAAAATAAATATTAGATATGATATGGTTGTTTTATTATTATTATTATTATTATTATTATTATGTCAATCAGAGGAATCAATTGCCTTACGAGTCATATATAACATGAGGGCAGCATGCAAATGCTCCAATCCATGCATTGTAGATAAATCAAGAATCGAACCCATGACCTAGTGGTCACTAATGCAACAACACGTTGTCAAGGTACAACCCTAGCAGCTATATGATGTTGTTGCCGAAGGTTTGAACGCACAAATGCCTCACTCCACACACCATAGAAAAATAAGGAATTGAATTTGTGACCTAGTAGTCACTAATGCAATGACACACTGTTGAGGTGCAACCCTAAGGACTATATGATAGCAATATTGCCAAAGGTTTGAGCTCTAGTTTAATATCATAAAACATCTTAAATCTTTTTTTTTTGAAACATTTAGTTGATGAAAATCAGTTTTTGTACTTTACCATCAATTTAGTTATAAGGTGAAAATCAATCAATCTCCATGACCAATGTAGAAATCCTCGAGCTCATCAATCTCCATGACTTATGCAATGGCACATTGTTGAGGTACAACCTAAGGGCTATATGATAGGAATATTGCCAAAGGTTTGAGCTCTAATTTAATATCATAAAACATGTTAAATCTTTTTTTTGAAACATTTTAGTTAATGAAAATCGATTTTTGTACTTTACAATCAATTTAGTTATGAGGTGAAAATCAATCAATTTCTACGACCAATGTAGAAATCCTCAAGTTCATCTCTAACTAACAATTTTTTTTTTTTTTATAGATTGGGGATTTTTACTCTGTAATGTAATGGTCAATCAATTTACAAGATTATAACATTTGACTCAACTGTAAAACATCAAAAACAAAAACTAAACAATGATAACAATCAACTGTGACTATAAGCTAACAACCAACTAGAAAGAAAAAACAAAGCCATCACAACTAGCAAGTTCAATGACCACACAATCAAGAATTTACATGATTAAAATTATTTTCCCATAAAGTTATTAAAAAGGGAAATTGGTTATGGGAAAATTGGATTCTAATAATGTCATATAGAAGTAATTTAGTTACATCCAAACTTGGCATACAAATAAATCTCTTGGCATTCAAATATCAATTCTTAAACCAAATAATTCCCTAAAATCTCATGCACATACCAATAATCTACATACAAGTAATTACATTATTGTCTCAGAAGTTGATCATTTACATGCCACAGTGAATGCAAAAGCACATCACAAAAAATCAAAAACATCGATTATGATCATCCTTCTAGAAAACAACTACAAGAGTTACAACCAAACTTTGCATACAAGTTCTTGGCATTTGTATATTTTTCTTAAACCAAGTAATTCCCTAAAATCTCGTATATATACCTAAAATCTACATATAAATAATTACATTACAATCTCAAAGGTTTATCATTTGCAAGTGATGTGTGTATGCAAAACCACATCACAACAATCAAAAGCATTGATTATGATCATTCATCTAGAAAACAGCCATAGAACGCCTCAAAAAATTGACATGGTGAAATACAATTGCATTCCACCTTGTGAATCATTTGCACACCATTTGTTGTCCTTTTCAAATCTGCTACTAAACACAAGGGAGGGAGAACATACAATCATTTCACAAGGGAGGGAGAACATACAATCATTTCACAAATGTTTTTAAAATAGTTGTGTTATGCATGTCTCCCCATTTTAAGGACTGGGGATTGGGATGAAACATGCCCCACGTACCTGACAAGGCAAAAAAAGTTGAGGACGTTTTTGGGACGTCCTTTTCAAATTTGCTACTAAACACTAGTGAGGAAGACTATACATTCATCTTGCAAATGTCTGTAATAGCAGTTATGCACATCCCCTTGTTCTGGGGCCTTGGGGATCAACACAAAATGTCCCCCACACCCTTGACAAGGCGAAAAAAAATTGAGAACATTTCCAAGACATCCTAAAACGTATCCTTTTCCTAGGAATGTCCCTTCTAAAGTTAATTTTCTTTGTAACTCCCATTTAATCGTCATCATTGTCTCTTTAATATTTTTAATTTATCCTATTTATTTTGACAATGAGAATCGCTTGGAAACCATTTCACTTTTCCATCGTCTTCACAGTATTCAAATATAAACCATTCAAAACACTCAATCTGTTCAACATCTTCCCCATCATAGGCTTTCTAACAATATCTTCGTCACATATAACATTGCATTTATATGCCATGCATGACATTCGCCTGCTTTTCGCTTCATTTATCTTACAGTAATGCATTTTGTCCAACAATCATTGAAAAATCAATGGGCGCACTCCATTCTGGTAACTTCCTCCTCTCTTCTCTCATCCATTCAAACATAACATATAAAAAAGCATTGCAAGGAAAATATGAGCTTGTTGTGGGCTTAAATGTATCATAATGCCTGCTTGTGAAAGAAGGGCGCAGGTGTCTTCATCAAGAAATATAGCAATTAACCATTTGACATCCCAATGATGATGAATCAACAGTGTCCGAGCATGGTGTTCCCTTACTCCAGTCATCGCCATCACTTTCTGTAAATCCTATGGTTGTGCAGCAAATAGTGATGCTTCTATGATGACCTTGATGGAGTTACTTGGACTGTTGGAAGCGGAATACGCTACATCTTCCTCATCCTTATGCTCGAAATACATTTCATATTCATATTCCTCATCATCACTGCTCATAAAATCATCCATGTCGAAGAATAAAACCAAATCTACAAGGTTCCTAAAAAGAATAAAACTAAATCTACAAGGTACCTAAACTTATAGGGAGGTTAAGCGAGTAACACGTTTACAAATTTAGCAACCAATTTTCAGAACTACAGGCAACCACCAGTACGGTAACTTGATTTCCGAACCTTTCTTTTCTAATTTTAGACTCCGAAATGCTTGTTAATTTTGTCATGATTGCGATCAGCATTAAGTAATGGCTCACGAATTGGTAAAAATTCACAAATGATATATCCATTAATATACATTGCCACATGGCAGTTTCCAATTTACCTGCTGGACAAATGACCATTTAACTAATCAAAAAGTAGCCATCAAGTTTCAAAAATATTTCGACTAATAAAATTAATAAATTATATATAAATGGCTATTAGAAAAATACAAAAATTATATTTGAAAAAAGTGTAATCAAATCATACAATACACCACGTGGCAGAATGTGATTGGGCTTGAATATAGATTTAACAAGGTTGGAATCCTTCTTTTGGCATTCACTTCAGAAAACTCCTCATATCTAAGCAGCTGGAATTTTTTTAATTTGTGCCACTAAGAGAATCTTAGTTTTCATTTTTAAAGTATCAATACTTTATTAATTATTTAATTAAACAATTATTTAGCATCTCGATAGATTATCACGAAATTAGTGTCCTTTAGAGTTTACATAGATATGATATTTTAAAACATTTTAAAGAGCATTCTGTCTATACTACATTGCCTATCGGCCTTTCACAAGCACCTATGGATGCTTTTGCTAATTTTAGCATATTTCTTAATTTAAAAATTTAAGATATATTAAATATATCTATTTTTAAAACACCAATATGTATCGATCTCAAAGTGTTTATCTTGGATTTCTCACATAGTTTTGTCCATTAAAGGTTTCCACATTGATTAATAACTCCATCACCTTCTCTGCAAATTCCCTGTTGTTTGGTGATAGATGGTCTAAATCTAGGTTCGCCATTGTGTTGGATAGTGGGCTCGAAAAAATCTTTTTGGTTAATAAGTTAATAACAAATGGGCTCCAAACACCATTGTATACCCAAGATCTCATGATCATTTGATCGCCTTCTCCAAACAAGAAGGCAAAGTTAATAACAAATTGCCCCAAGTGTCAAATAGGCATCAAATTTAAGGTCAACCTTTTCATTGACATCTCACATTGTTGTACTTGCTCCACCTTGGCTGCCATAGTAGGTTACTATCTATCGACGTAATTAAATTTTTACTTTTACACATTGTTATAA
Source organism: Taxus chinensis (assembly GCA_019776745.2). Classification (NCBI taxonomy): domain Eukaryota; kingdom Viridiplantae; phylum Streptophyta; class Pinopsida; order Cupressales; family Taxaceae; genus Taxus; species Taxus chinensis. The sequence continues at coordinate 173,718,092 of CM034154.1, read as the reverse complement.
ATTTATTTATTTTTAAAATTATTGAATATTTTATTAGCCGTCTGAAAATCTAAAACATTTTTTTTGGCTGTCTAGGAATCTCCATCCCAGAGTTTAAAGTAACAAATTCTAATAAAACATTTAACATTAAGTGCAAAAACAAAAAATAAGTGTGCAACTACAAAATGAAGTTGTAAATAAGTAATCACATCGCTCATTTATACAAGTACTAGATTTAAAGCCCAAGCAAGAATGCAAAGAAGCTCATGCTAACTTTAAGGTTAAAGACAAAAAATGAGAAGCTAACTACAAAAAAATCAAGTAGCAGATAATTAAATGCTGTAGACTGATGTTATAAACAATCACAGCATTCATTACCATATTGTACTGCTTCAATTGCCAGATATAAAGCTTGCAAGAATGGAAATTTGATTGTCATCTCTGTCACCAAATCGAAGGCCACCTCCAAACCAAAGATTGCCCTTATGTGCATCCAACCACACAGAATACATGGTATACAGTCACCTCAATTTTCTTGAAGCATCAGACAAAGCTAGCAATGCTTGAAGGACCTTACCATCAAGCAAGACAAACTTCAAACTTCATCTAGATGTAGAGCGACCCAACACTTTACATCCTGAGCAACCGACATTGGATTCTAGTACCAATTGTTTAGCTTGAACAAGTTTGAGCCCAAACTTGAATGGTAGAAGGGTTGTTTGTCTCTATCTTCTCATCACCTAGAAGAAGTATGTGATCTATTTGACATTAATATATGGTCTTAGGAAGTTGATAATTTTTATACAACTGTGCGGTGCTTATGTGCTTTACAAAGACTTTGATTTGAGAATGAGTCTTTGGTGACCAAACAAATCCTTACTGGAAACATCTCCCCTAATATAGTGCTCAAGATTGCACTGGGTGACTACTATCATGTGGCAACACATCTTTCCTGTATTAATTGAAATATTAAATCCAATGAAAAAGGGGTCCAACTCACGAACAAAAGAAACAGGACTCAAGGAAGTAGAGCTGATCCTAAAACATTCAAGGAATGCAATAATTGTCGAAACAGAAATATTAATAACCAGTAGGACATTGATGGTTACCTCCCAAGTCAAAGAACAAGAAGTAATAAAGCTGAAGCCAAGTAATTCTACACGCAAGATATTGAAATTCAGTATTTCCAGGCCATACTGCTGTGAACAAAAATCCTTGCATTGATGTTGTTACAAGGCAGAACTAAAGATTGCATTTTCCAGCTAGAAAGACAATGATTGTAGATATACACAAAACACCCACTTCTAATCCATTTTAATCTCTGAAGATATTTGAATATTGAAGTTACCACTTAAATTCTGCAGCCATCCAGCCATACCACCATGGATTAGCTTCTTACCTCCTTATTAGGTGTTTTCCTAGATATAAGGTAGGTCAAGTTTTAGGTCACATCCTAGCCGGCACATCTTAGGGTGGATGAGACACCCTTGTGGGAATTAGGGAATCTAACATTTCATATATTGTTCAAATTTGTATGCCTTCAGGTTTCAACCCTTCTGACAAAGCCCATGATAAATCAAGCCTTGCCAATCCACCTAAGCCTAAGGTGCAAATCATTGCATGTTTTTGGATTGGATAAAGACTGCACCATGCATATGTCCTCAGGTTTCAATCCTTTGACAAAGGCCATGATAAATCATCTTGCCAATCCACCTAAGGTACAAACCACTGCATATTTTTGGATTGGATAAAGATTGCACCATGCCTAATCAACTATAAAGAATGTTGCAATCAAATATGTAGTTCAACACCATCATCTATAAAGAGATACATTTAAATCACAGGTGATATTATTAATATCATCACGTTACGAAAGCTTTTTTACATTCTATGAGAGCTGGATACATGCAATGCAAATTTTCAGGACAGCTGAGTTGTGCAGTATACTGAGATGATAGATACAAGCTTTTACAAATCAGTTGGAAATAAGACATGCTTAAACAGCTTCTACATGTTATGTTGACAAAATTCTGCTATTAATCACATGCACTTACATGAATATAAACTGTTCAAATTTGGCTCTGCCTTTATTTGATTATAGATTTAGAAAACATACTAAGACTAGAGTGTTGTTCGGATGTCATGAATCTAAAGAAAATATTTGAATCATTTAAAAATCGTGCTTTTTTTCAAAATACTAATTCAGCACCAATCAAAATTTTCTTTCTTCAAATCTTCAACCCTTAAGAGTCATTTACAAGCCATTAATGATTAACACAGATAAAACAGCATAAACTAACTTTGGTTCCATTTTGACACATAACAGCTACCCGGCTACAAACAGCAAACACCACCAGTTTAGCACAATTTCAAACACCTTAAATAAATGGTCGCTCTGGAAGAGAGGCCATGTCAAATATGAAGTAAAATCAAAGACGAACAAAACATGTTAATAATGTGGAAGGGCATCATGACATCAGTACAGAAAAACATCTGAAACACCAAAAGGTATTCTAGGAAAATGAAGAAATAATTCAAGGCAAAGCCTCAGGAATAAAAGAACCACTGAGCTCGCCAATGAGATGTTGGTTGATTGGTTAAATAGGTGGGCTGTTTCCAGCCCTGCCTAGGTTCAATTCTTGCAGACACTGTGTTAAATTGATATTTTTATCAGTTGTGACAGATTGTAATACCATTTCATAGTTCCCATCACAAGCACTTACCCTTAACAAAAAACCTAAGTAGCCGATTCATTTTGGGTACGGGTAGGAAGAATCAGATATGCTGGTACGGAGATTTTTTTTTTACCTTGGATACATTTTTGGTTACAGATGTACAAAAAAATATATATAATATTAAAACCATAGCCAAATAAGTAAAATTAACCACATATTATGCATAAAGTAAACAAAATATTTGAAAATAAGTTAAATAACCATAAAACATACTGATAATTTAAAACCAAATGACATGATATTCAGTGTTCGAACTAAACCTCGCCTTAAAACAAGAACATAGTGCAACTGTTATAATTTATACACAAAAATCAAGACAAATCAGCTTAATCATTATATTCATATTCTACTGCAATGTCTTCATCGACATCATTCCATGGTTTGTTAGAGTTTCCGAGTTTCCCCTACACTATTTAATTTTTTTATTATTTTTTGGATACGATCCATTGGAAGTACGGATACAGGGACGATTCAGTATTGGATGCATCCCGGGTACTGTAGCAGGCCTGCGGATACACCTGGATGATGCTACCCTGGATGCATCCAATACTGAATCATCCCTGTATCCGTACCTCCAATGAATCGTATCTGTATTTAAAACATAGGCAAATAAGCAAAATTAACCACATATTATGCATAAAGTTAACAAAATATTTTAAAATAGGTTAAATAACCACAAAATATACTGATAATTCAATGCCAAATGACATGATATTCAGTGCTCGAACTAACCCTAGCCTTAAAACAAGAACATAGTGCAACTTTTATAATTTATAGACAAAACAAGAACATAGTGCAATTGTTATAATTTATACACAAAAATTAAGACAAATCAGCTTAATCATCATATTCATATTCCACTGCAATGTCTACATCAGCATCATCACCTGGTTTGTTAGAGTTTCCGAGTTACCCCTACACTATTTAACTTTTTTATTATTTTTTGGATACGATCCACTGGAGTTACGGATACAGGGACGATTCAGTTCTGGATGCATCCAGGGTACAGTAGCAGGCCTGCGAATAGGCCCAAATTCACCTGGATGACAGTACCCTGGATGCATCCAGTACCGAATTGCCCCTGCATCCGATACCTCCAATGAATACACAAAAATCAAGACAAATCAACTTAATCATCATATTCATATTCCACTGCAATATCTTCATTGGCATCATTACATGGTTTGTTAGAGTTTGCGCATTTCCCCTACACTATTTAACTTTTTATTATTTTTTGGATACAATCCATTGGAGGCACGGATACAGGGACAATTCGGTACTGGATGCATCCAGAGTACCCTAGCCGAATCGTCCCTGTATCCGTACCTCCAATGAATCGTATCTGTATCATCCCCTGGGGGCAGATACGGTAATCTAGCAAAAAACAAAGATCTACTCGGCTCCATGCATACTAGATTTACCTAATTGTTTGATCCCATACAAGTAGTCCTGAATGAGCACAAATATTCTAGTTCACTTCAGTTAATTAATGTCTTCCAATGAGTTGTTCTAATATTCCAATTTCCTGGTAAGGTGTTGAGCAAAGAAAATGATGTGAGGCAGTGGATGATGACCAAGGTATTGACAGTTATATCTCAACCGCAACAGAACAGCAGAGACCAAAAGATGTGCCTTTGTCCAGATTCCATTGACGATGATGCACGACTACAGCCCACAAAGTTCTATTTGTCTTTCTATGCTAAGCATAACCTGTTATGACTTTTTATGGAGGACAAGCTAAGAGTGGGATATCAGCTTGTTATAGCTACGGTCAAGTATTAAATACATCTGTCATAGTTGGTTTGGCTTATTGGTTACTTTGTTTAGTCTTATCCAGACAAGTGTGGCTTGGTTTTTGCCATTTTTCCTTCTGCAACCAGCTAGAGATTTTGCTAAGTATAGATTTTGCTAATTCTTCTTAATTGGCCTGAGATTTTGGCTTTGATAGGTATTGCTGAAAATATATCGTGCAACAAAGGTCTCAAGCTTCTGTACAGTGATACGTGCAATGCCTTGTACATAGGAAAAAAATCTTTTTACTCATCCCAAAAAGAACATTAAGATTATTACGGATGCAAAATGCCATGCCAAATGCCAAATGTAGGATTGTATCATTATTAGAAAGTTTGGTTGACCATTGGTCAGTCTCAAACAGCAACAAATTTACTTAGCTGTCTGGAAGAACACGAATTCGTTGGAAGATTACACACTACAAAAGTACCATTCCTAGTTCAGATGGCTTCATGGGTTCTCTGAGTCGATAGTTGTAAAGGTAGAAGTGAAGATGTCCATCTCCAGGCCCAAACTTCAGCTCCTTCAAAACTGTAGCATTTTGCATGATGTCCAGTGCATTAAATACATCATAATCTTTCTGCTTTGCAATGATAAGAGCATCGTTCATCAACTGAAGAAGAGGAATTGTAGTGGACACATTGTAGTAAGAGTAAGCAGCCTTTAGTTGAGAGTAGGTCTGGTTACCAAGAATTGTGGAGGAAAGAGTGTAAAAGCTGCAGAAATCGGTAATTTCCCCCGTCTTAGGACTTTCAACCACGTAACTATTTACAATATTCTCCTTCGGGAGAAGCCAGTGCTCAACATCATCTTCTGATAAATCAGGGGCCACAACAAACTGACCCAAATAAATCCGAAGAAGCCTTGTGACCGCTGGTACATCATGACTTTCCATTGGCCTAAAACCTTGACTGGTAACCTTTACAGGCAATCGATACAATTTTATGGTCCTGTTCATTGTCATCCTTGGCCCCAAGCTTGAAAACCCCACATCTATCAGCTTCTTAGGATTCAAAGACCTGTGCCAGTACTTGCAACTGGCAATGGGTGTCGGTATTACTACACCGGCAGTGTAAGCTGCCTGCCATATGTTTTCTAAATGGACTCTCCTTGTAACCTCCTTGATCAGCACGGGGGCAAGTCTCTTAGACCTAAGCTTCTTGTGCACGCACAAAAAATTGATCTCTGCCACTGTAACCACCTTATGATTCACCCTAATTCTAGCCGGGACTCCAGTGATAAACCCCACCAGCTTCCTATTGCCCTTAATTCTCACCCCAATATGCCAACTCTTGTAATACCCTGGCGGCTTGAGTGCCCACTTTAAAAAAACCTTGGAGTAATCAAACCTAAACATGTTTTCATCATCTTCCACATAGTTATTCGTGAGGAGATTGTAGACATCAGACAGGGTTTCTTCACAATCAACATCACAAGTCCACCACTCATACTGATTAGGCAGGTTGTAGGGCTCCTGTCTAACTTCAGACAAATGGGTAGGTTCCTCTATTGGGCCCTCACTCAAATTATGATTCTCCCTGTCCTGAAACTGACCTACTGGTTGGGTTTCCCAAAACTTGTGTCTTCTACCCAATTCAACAACATTTTGGAAATTTCTGCTAATGCTGTCAATTATAGAACTAGTAATACCATTGCCGTTACCATCTGAAGATGAGGGATTATTGCTGTTGTTTTCTGCCATTGTGGGTGATCTTGAAATGGAAAATTTCAATTCTGGTGCTAGTGCAGGCGCGGAAGAAGGAAAAAAACTACAATTCCGGCTAAAATGTATAGAATTACAGACACCCAATAAATCAAAAAAGAGAAGTATGATATACCCAAAAGAGCAAAAACAAGAATTAGAAGGTTGTACACTTACGTGGAGCTACTGAAGATCTGGGGTGCTCTTCCGATGGCTGCAGGTCAAAATCATAAAGACCCTAATTGTCGACTGGGCAATCTCCAAGTGTTTCCATTTCTCTTCTTTTATGGAGAAAGTGAAAGGGTAAATTGTTCCTAGACGGGGAGACGCACCACTCGCTAAGCATCTTAATATTAGGGGTGTATTGAAAAATTTGGGGGTATGACGGACCATAAAATTAATGTGTTACCTCAGTTTTTTTTGTGGCAAATTTTAAACATATCTTTATTCCATTTAGGTGCCATGTCATGTGCCATATGGCGGGCTCAAAATTTGATGTACGTTGAAAAAGTCAAAATTGGATGGTGAACCCACAACTAACCCTCTTGCCTAAAAAATTGCCCTTCGAAACTGCAATGACGTCGTTGTTAGGGAACAAAAACAACCGCTCTATGAGGGATTCATTGTCGTTTCTTGTTCTATTTCACTTTTTGTTTCAAATCACCAAGTGGGTCATCAGGAGAACCTGAATTTCAGTGTTTTTTAAATATTTTCTCTATAGGTTTCATGGAATGAACACATTCGCAAGTGATACCAATATAACAAATGTATTTTCAGTCTATATTGAATTGTTTCAATACATGTTCTTATTTAATTTTCCATTTACCACAAACTCAACTGATATTGTGTAGTAAGTGGCAAAAGTAGGGTATTTTCATGCATGCACACTAAATTATTGCATACAAAATGTGTGGCCTCTTAGATTCTTAGTATATATTTAGTTATTCCAATGCATTTCTTATTTAATGTTTCCTTTGCCACCAATTTAGCCGATACGGTGTATTTAATGTCAAAAATAGGGTCTTTTCATGCATGTGTAAATGAATTGTTGCATACAAAATGTGTGACCTCTTAGATTTTCAATATATATTGAGTTATTTTAGTGCATGTTATGAATATAAGTGCTATTATTGAATATACGGTCATATTAGCAAATATGCTTTGAAGACCAGTTACCATAATAACTAACGAACATATGATGTTGTAAACAAGGCCATGATATGGCAAATCCTACTGAAGGTATTGTTTTTTTTGTTGTGTTGGATGCATTTGTTGTATGTTGTTTGCATGGGAATTGTGTGTGCGAAAGGGGAAGGATCCGATGAATTGCAAGGGCGGACATGTTAGAAGCGTTACATTTGCTTTTGCATTGAAGAAAGTTTGTGGAGGCATTATTTTTGTAGTGACTTAAGGCTATGTTGCGGAAAGGAAGTTGGTGATGTTTAATCGATTATATAGAACATGTTATAAACATGCAACTTATATGTGAATGAGTGGAGTTCTGTTAGGGTGTGATTTTGTAATCAACTGAAGGTATGATGTCGAAGTCACTTTTCAATTTAAGCGGATGTGTATAAGTCCAAAAAACATTTTGTGATTCGAGATTTGCAGTGGTTTGAGTGTTTGTACCTGGTGTTAGCTTTGGTGATTGTGAGGTTGGAATTTGGCTATTGGGAAGCAGAATTGTGATTAAGAAATCATTTTGTTTGTTTTTAGAGTTATTGGTTTGTGTATTCCATTCTAAAATAATGTGCAGTGTTTTTTGTGTTGATAATCACCAAGCTCAACACTGCCCGAGAATGATTTTTTTGGTGTTGAGAGAGGGGTTTATTATACATGAGCAAAGGGGTATTTGAAGAAAAGTACCTAATTAGTTGTCTATTTATTGGGCGGATAATTACACCCCAAATTCGAAGCACCATTTGAATTGTTTGCGGCAATACATGAATCCACTAGGGAGCTTGAGGAACGTATTAACATCTAGTTTGACTTTGTATGATTGAAGGGCAATAGGGTCATGGTTTTGCATAGCATAAATATTTTTTAAGAAACATATTAAGACTACGCTGACAAAATTCTATAAATTTGTGGAGTTTGTTTAGCGCAAATGAAATATTAACTTGTAAAAATGGAAAGAGGTAACATAAGTAATTATGAAAATGCCAATAATTGTTTTTTGATTGCGAAGTGGTAAATATGAAATGGAGGCTAATGAAAGTCTATTAGAAATGCATTTTGGAAATGCATGGCAACATGTGTCAGTTTGTGCAGATTGGTAGCTGTCTAAAAGAACATCTGTCAGGCATTGTTGCGGACTCTTGAATTATTTGTTTTGGAACACAATCTCGAATGCATAATCCATATACAATCGGTCCATTGTGATTGTCCCCAAATGCAAAATGTTGGAAGCAGTATGCATAATGTTGGAGGTGTTAATGTTGCATGGAGCGTGTGATGAAGAACATGATTTTGTAAAGGTAAGGAAACTTTTGTTTGTTGTAATGTATTCGAACAAGCTTGAATGAAAGAACTGTTGTGTTTGTTTTGTATGCAAGCTATAGGGATAGTTACAATAGTCATGGCAGTATTTTGTGATTCTTGTTTGCCTTGATTGGATTTATTTATATGTAAATATACATCACAGTGATTGGTCACGGAGTTTGCAGTGCAAATTTAGCACTCCTTTGAAAAGATACAGGTAGTACTATTAATACAAAGCAACCTTGACATGCTATTGATAACTGAGGAAGAACATTAGATTATGAAGAAGCCTCTGACCTCAAATTTTGTTTCGTTATTCTTGCTTTGTATATATTTATGTGGTATATACTGCATGTGCTTGGATGTTGTTTGTTCAGGTTGTGAGAATATTTGATCCATAGGCTGTCTAGCTTGCCGACAAGAAAGCAGTTCAAGTAGCATGGAATTTTTCATTACTGGAGTATCATCAAGTCCATGGTAATGGACTTCCTTGGTTAGTTTTAAAGGCATGCCCATTGTCTCAAAGCCTGTGCCCTGATTATTAAGGCTTTTCTCCCCATGGTTGTGATGGATTTGATTTTCAAAACTTGATTTTGGATTTAGGCTGCCATCTTGTTCCACTTGACACAAATTTTGAGGTATGATAGAAGTGTCTTACTGGACAGGATTTATGAATAAATTGCACTGCCCCTGGTAATGTAGTCCTGGAATCAAATAAATAATGTTGTCTTGTTCACATCCCCACGTGAGTGTTGAGGAAAATAAAAGGAAATATCTTATACCCCTCTTTTATACCCTTGTTTCAATTCAGTCACTTTTATACTTTCTTTCTGGAGTACAAAGGATTGGATTGTGGAACATTCGGGGAGAATAGGGTAAATAAGGCAAGTGGTTGCAGGACAAAACATATGAGTTTTGAACAAAATTTAAGTCTTTCTGTCTCTCTACGAGCTTATTGCATTTTAAGGCACCTTGGGATATCCCACAACATTATGACAAAAATCGATAACTTTATTGTAATAGAAAACAGTTTTAGCAGAGTTTACTTAATATGAATTGGGTAAGAATTACTGCATTGACTCAATGCTGCTCTTCAGCTTGCAGTTGTCTTGTTTATGTCTACTCAAATTTTGACTTCAACCCAAGCCTCTCCAACAATGAACGTGATTCAGCTCATGTTTAGATCCTATATGAGAACGGGACAATGCAGAACAATCAACAGTGCATGGTTATGGATAAAATTGGGAGGGTGCATTACCTTCGTTTCATAGAATTGCATGCATATTTACTTTCACTTTTGCACACATAGGTGGTGTATAACAAATGAAACGTGCATCAACAAAATAGAGAAGAAAAAGAATGAAGGGAATGCAACATTGTTTCGTAACAAGGACAGTAAATCTTCAGTGTGAAAATGAAACACAATTCTTCTTTATTTAAATCATCACTCAGTTTGATGAGTAATTTCACCATGGTAACTTTATTTGGGGGCACAAAAGTAAAGCTTATGTTGTGAGCGGAGATAACCACATTATTTTATAATCTGAACATATCATTTGCAACATAAGTACTTAACATTAGCCATAATTCCATTAAGCTTTAAGAAAACCACATCCTGATCTCAAGAAAATCAAGATTGCTCAATCGCATTATAGTAGAAGTTGTTTTGTTGCCAAAATGTCACTTGGATGCTGCTATACCATCCCTCACATAACAAATGATGATCCGGCCTTATGTGAAAATGCATTAAAAGAGAATCTCCAGAGACTCGTGAACTCAAAAAGAAAATTGTAAGGTTCACTGAAACAGAACACATCCTCCAGATTGTTGTAGTATTAAGTGCAAGATACTCGGAAGATCTGCTTAGCTTATTGTTTGGCCTGCACATGAAAAGCTATCATTTCAGCCCGTCTAGCCTCTTAAAATTTTGAAGAATAGCTCAATAGGATTTGACACTAGAAAAAGAAGATGACTATTTAAGTTCAGACTTAGAACACACCTGGGAATACAAGAAGGTGCCCAGAATCACAATAGCTGCACCCAAAGCATTTATTGGCCTCACTACTGTATGGAAAATTATAATAGAGGATGCAATAACAGACACCCTCTTCATAGTGTTACCAATACTGAAAGTCAGAGGTAAAATTTTGTTCAGGCACATGTAGGACACCTGATTGTAGAGGAGATAGAAGACACTTTGTGTCGTAACCCACCTATCAACATGAAATAAAGTCGTGTGTATAAATGCATACCTCAAATGTAAACGGTCAGTCAGAAAGATATTGCAACTTTGCATAGACAAGCAGACCCACCACACAAATGGAGTGCCAACTGCCTTCAAAACTTCTTGCTAACCTGATGTAGAGTATGAGTTTTGGTTAGGATGGTAATATATTTGGTATAGTAGTAGGATAGTTGAGTGAGTATACATACAACATTTCATGTATATTCTCTGTTGGGTTTTCTCATACTTTAGAGTCCTCCAAGTGATTAATTGTGTTTTGTTCAAAGATAAGGAGATCAAGACGTTGTGCCATTGGGTTATGCTGAGTTTAAGGCCTATTGTCTAGTATTGTGTGTGGTAGTGAGTATGCAATCCTTTATACTCTGTATCCATGGCCGAGTCAAATGAGTGTCTACGAGCAATGAAAAAAGTTTCTTGCTCATTAATGAATATATACAAGATGGATAACATATTATTAAGAGTTGAAATCGTTGCTCATTGCTTTGTTATCTGTAAATGTGCTTCTTCTTCTTGTTGCAAATTTAAACAATGCTTTTGGCATAGCAAGTTGACTGGACATAAAACCTTAAATCGAGAAAAAGTAGACAACACTTGAAATTTGTACATTCTTTGTTATTATCCATTTACAATGATAGCTCACGTATACAATGTCTATTTAAGAAATTTGATATTAATATCATCCATTCTGCTATTTGCATGAAAATATATCTTTAAGAAAAGTAATGCATGAATTCACAAAGGTGGAAGTTACTGATTACAGTCAAATTGTAATCATGGAACAAATATTTATGTGGTGCATATTGATAGCCAAAATAGTAAAAATATCAAAGCAAAGACCAGGGAATCAGAACAGAAGTTTTTTTTAATTTTATATAGCAAAATGTAGTGGTAGAACCTTGCTATCCAGATGAACCAATTTTTGTGATGCATTTTTTCAAACAGTTCATGTACTGTATTTTTGCTTTAACATTTTGCATGTATATCTTAGAAACAAAACAAATTTTCAATCAACATTTACAAAATTAGCAGCTGGCATGTTCTGAAGTAGTGATGTATGTAGCCATAGCGAATACTGTGTAATCTTGTCAAAAACATAGGAGTATAACAATGGATATTTCCTAGTCATACGGGGAGACAGCAATGAAATTTCTTCTTCTACGTGCATGGAGTGCAAAATCGTTCCAGGAATATGAAAGAGGATCACAAAATGTTATACAAAAAACAAGGAGTTAAATTCAAATGTAATGAATAGGACTGGGAAATGGAGATGCTCACCAGAGAAGGGAGAAGCTAGGTTTCATTGATTGTGGAAAATGAGTTGTTAACCGTCAAAGTGAATGTACCCTTGATTTGGAATTGACAGAGAAGAAATACAGGCTTAGAGATGTCTTCTTGATATTCATCATATTATGTTCGAGAAAGTTGAGGGAAGAATTTTTCGAGTAATGGCTGTCGTAGTGTGTAGTGAAGGGATTCATCTCTTGTTTGCAAAGTGCAGTGGAGCAAATGCTTGTACTTGTATGGTTTTGATGTATTGCAAGTTGGGCAAAGTGAAATTTGTTTCAGTTCAGCTGGATCCGGTTCCATGAGATGGTCACAGTCTAGACAAAAGGCTTGGAAAGGAGAAAGGTAGATGTTCTTTGCGTGAAGTACACTAGTGATCTGCACAAGGGAGATGAAGTTGTTAGAGGGATATATTATTAATAGCCCACATTTGATGGGCGAGAAAATCGTGAAGTGAGATAGGTGAAAAATGCAAATTTGCAGGGATTGTAAATATGTTTTTGTAGGTTCATCATTTAGAGGTTTGATGAAGGATGAATGGCCTACACGCACAACATGTTCCCAAATGTACGATGATGAAGTTTTTGAAAAGTAATAGTGGCATGTTCCCTGTTGCAATATTGTCTCTTATTTTGTGACATAGTGAAACATGGAAGTTTCCCAAATGTACCTGAAAGGTGAAAGCAACATGTTTGGTTAAAAGTAAAGGCAAGAATATGCTACAATTTGTATCTAAATGAAATAAGGGAAAGTGTTAATACTGTTGCTTTTGCATTGTCAGTGTCGGAGTCTTTAACATAGAGGGTGAATAGGTCGTTAGTGTGATGGATTCCTGTTACAATTGTTACAAATGAGCCGACGAAGAATGTTGTAATTGATTCAACAAGCTCTTGTATAGTCATGTATGGTGTCAATTTTTGATGTTCACAAACTATTGGTATGTTTTCCATAGTGGTTGTTGCAATTGCGGACAAAGAGCAGCTTACATCCCCTCGTTCATACTTTGTTTTTTCTTTGACAGCAAAACCAGTAACACGTAAACCACTACCAGCAACCACATTAGATGTAAATTTGTCGACGAAGGTGTTGCTCATGTTCAAAGTAATGGTCATTTGACCTTTCTTGTAAACTAAATCAGCATGTAGGATTTCCGCTTTTAAAGGGGAAATGTTGTTTGCATGCGCTGGTCCGTACATGACCAGGATATGACCTTCAAAGATTGTTGCAATTTTGCCTGCACAAATGTCAAGTATCGATAATGGTTGTTGTGTTCTTGGTTTTGGGATACATTTTGTAACATATTAGGATGCTTTCATTGGAGTGTTGAGCAGAATATTAAATGAATGATGACAAGAAATTGTAGAAATGTTCAAAAGAGATTACTGTTTAGAGGGTTCTTTGAAATGGTCATTGCTGCTAACATTTCAGAACTTCTGAAAGAAACATTTGTTTTTTGTTTTGCTTGTGCATGTCAATGTTAAAATCTCCAAAATGTAGCTAGGGATTGTCAGATCAACAGATCAGAAGACATTGTCAAGAACAATGAAGATGTTTTCAAGATTTGCATTTGGAGCAGCGTAGACATTCACAATCGTCATGCATCATTCTTACAGTAATATGTTTGCGACTAGGGACTCTACATTTGTGCTTTGGAAGTGATTTTTTTGCAAGAAAGTTGTATTGTTTGTAATGAAAATTGCAAGACCATGTACATGGTGCACAGAAAAGCATTGGTATCTGTCAAGATAGTCAATTGCAATGGGGCTAGGCATGTGAGTTTCTTGTAAACAGAGAATGTGAGATTGCATTAATTCATGGTCGTGGATAATGACTTCTTTGTGAGCTTGGAGACTTCGTGTATTAAGCGAAGTAACTATAATATGGGAAGAAATATCAGCTGTGGACAAGGCTTGTTGAATGTTCCATTTAGCTTTGTTTCGGAGACGTGCCATTTCTGTACTAATAGTTTGTTTGACATTGAATTTTTTTTCGTAAGCGGGGATAGTAAGTAAAGATTGGAAATGGTTTTGACTCATGATAGAGTTATATATGCTAAACCATGTGATGATACGCCAAGAGGGCTGAAGGCAAGACATTCAAGGGTGACGCCTTGTGTTCTGTGTATTGTGTGTGCACAACAAAGCTGCACATGGAATTGTTTTCTTATTGTAGCTAGTCTCTTGTAAGATGTTCTATGCAAGGGTCTAGCTATACGAAGAATAGGAACCCAATCAAGTTCTGTTTTGGCTATTGACAACTGTGGGTGTTTAGATCTTTGTTGTTTTCCAATACAGGGGTCATTAAACTTTATCCATATGGCATCGAGGTCATTTGTCATTGTGTGTGCTTTAAAAATGCCATCATAACCATTAAATAGTCCATCTTGTATGTCATACTTCCCAGCAAAAACTTCTACTAGCATGTCAAGTTTGAGCTCTATATGTTGTGGCAATTCTATAGTTTTAGAGTAGGCTTCCATTTGTTCAATTGACTTGTCTTGTTCATCGATAGAGGCTATAACAATTTTGTCGCCAGGAGCAAGAGCAAGCATTTTGTTATTGTGTCGAAGAACATCTATATTTTTGTAGAATAGGAATGGGAACATTGGATCAATTGGTACTTGCCGAATACATGTATCGTTAAGGTATGTAAGATCAGATTCTGAATGTTGTCCAATGTGAATTCTATTTAGGACGGAAACAAAGGCAACATCTTTTTGTCGCATTGTTTCAGTCAACTCAAATATTTTCACATGTGTATTCCAGAAGTCATAGCCAATCAATTCTCTAGAAATTTTGGGGTTGTTGAATACAAGACAATCATTAACTGGTTGTGCTTGGTAGAAGTCTCCGTAGAAGATCATGTCAATTCCTCCAAAGAAAGTTGTTGGCATGTGTTTTATTTAACAAAGTCGTTGGTTTGTGAAGTATAGAAGTTGACCTCTAACCAAGGAAATCTCGTCTATTAGAGCAAGTTGTAATTGTTTGTAGTGCTTTGCCAAGGAATCCAATCGTTCATTGTTCAATGGGCATAGTTCAGATCAATTGAAAGGCAAGAGGAAAGTGGAATGGAGTGTTATTCCACCAGCATTGTAAGCAGCTTTGCCCATGAATGCCAAAATCAAGCATTTGAATTTCAAGGGGTCACTCTGCATGGATGTGTCATAAATACGAGCCAATGTTTCAAATATCAATTTTGCAACAAACGTTTTTCCTGTGCCAGCACCTCCTGTTAGGAAAAGGTAGATAAGAGTTGATGGATCTTTATTTTTCTTAAAGGAGATGTCTTTGACATTGACTTGTTGTTTCTTGTTAAGAAGTTGCATTTGTTTGAAATATGTTGTGTTGTCTACAATGCTTGGGTGTTTTCCTAGTTGAAATTGTTTCTTTGCAATGCCAGAATGTTGTTCTGGATTATGGAAATGCAAATCATGCTCTATGTCATAATCTTCAAAGGGGTGGTGTTCTTGCGTACTCATTGTTGTTGTTTTTTCAGAGGTTTGAAGAGACAATTGCAAATTCTAAATTATTGTGTCCATGTCACCCCATTTGTTGTTGGTAGTGTACCAGAATTTGGATTCATTAGCATGTATGGTTTGTTCATGGAATGTATATGCATCTTTCCAAGTTGCAAAGCCTGTTTTGAGGGTGTTCATTGTCTATAAATGGGACATAAAGTAAAACCCTTTCGCGGTAATAATTTTCTATGTCAAGGTGTTTGTTGTAGTTGACAAACCGCACAATGATTGGCTTGTTCCGAGGGTTTTTTTTTTTACCACTGTTGTGAATAGAAACAAAGTCAGCCAAACAAATCGAGTGCAAAGAAAGAGGTCGTGCTATGTAGTGATCTATTGCAGAGCATCACATGATGTTTGTCGATTCATTGGGTTCTTGTTGAACTAAACTTGAATGTTTTAGAATGAACGTTTGGTCTTCGGGATTTAAAGGGTTTATGAAAACACGTTTTCGTGATGTATTGTTTAAGGGGATTGAAAGGACTATGTGGACTGCCTGTTGTGTATACATTTGATGGGTATTCAACATTGCATTGCCTAGGCTCCGAATCATTTGAATGACATCAAGTTGAATTTTTTTATGCTCATTTCGAATTCTAGTGAATGCTTTCATCATTGTTCAGTCAATTTTGGTCATGTATGAGCAGCAATAGGTTGTTGCTGCATAAGCATTAAGCACATACTGAGCATCGATATTCGCTTGCCAGATCATGGGCATTTGTTTGGAAAAGCTATTATTCCATGCGTGAGATAGTTTTCTTTTCAACAACAATGTCGGTTGTTTAAGCATTGATTGTATTGCTTCTATGTAAGTGTTTTCATCAATGCCTATTTCTTGAAGGAACATATCATGTGTAATGCAAGTGTCGTATCGTTTGCTTTCTAAAAGAGAGTAAATGGAATGTGCATGTGCAATAGTAGATTGTGCTAGTTCTTCTACAGGTTCAAGTATTTTTGTATACTTCATTGGAGCCTGGGGGAAATTGTACCTACACTTGGAATGTTTTTTTTTTGTAACTTTGCGTGTGGTGATGGCATTGCAGTTTAGCAATATGCTGAGGAAATAAAATAGTATCACATGTAATGTACTCATCAACATAGGACTCTACAATGTCATTGGTATCATTTCTAAGACAAGTGCGTTTTTTGTCCAAATTAGCCAATGGCTATGAGCATTTCCTCTATTTTGGAATTCCTTGACCCAAAAGTAATCCTCTATTTGTCCAAAAAAGGACTTGTCTTCGCAAAGCAATTGTTTCAATGCATAGAGTTTGTGCTTGTAGTAACGAGTGCACATAATGAGATCATTTTAACTAAAAATTTAGAGTTTTTATAATTTAAGAGTGTTGGCTTGTCTAAAGGAGTGGTGTCGTGGTAGCAGTTGTATAAATTACTAAGGGTGATTGTTAGTGGCAACCAACAATGTTCAGCGCTTGAGAATGTGGCAAAAAAGGAAGGCGATCCTTGCTGACGGATCATGGCAAATAGATTTTCCCTTGTTTGTTGCATATAGTCCAGGTGAAATGCGTATTCTTTTGAAATCAATGTACCCGATATCAGATTTCAAGATTTTCTCAAGATTTGGTTTGTATTTGACATCTTTTGTAGTGAGTGTTCAACCTTTTAATTGTCCCTTTCTGATTTTGAGCCATATTGAACGGCCAACTTGGTCAATTAGTAACTTTATTACTTTGAAAAATATATTGGTTATGTGATAAGAAAATCTACGATCTGAATGCATCAACTCCCATTATGCTATTTTTGATAGGATATTGTTTTTTTAGTTGTTTCGTTGTGAGGTTGGCCGAAAAACAAAGTTGGGAAATTCATCTCATCTAAAAATTTGTCTTGGAAAATTCCCAATGGTGTAAAGCCCTCCGAAGGAGCGATATTTATCATCTTGTCTTTAAGATAGTGGATAGCTGAGGAGTCAGTGAAACCATGAATTAGTGTGTCGTGTGCATCGTTATTATCGATCTCGTCATCAGAAGAATGGTTGTCAGAGGGGATATGTTTGTGTTCTTCGTTGTTGTTTGTTTCAAAGTTCGTGGCAATAGAAAGGGTTTGATCCCAGTCATGGTTTACTTTGATTTCATGCATGAGATATAATGTTGTTGCACATAATTCTTTGAGGGTGGCCATGGTGATTATTGGGCAAACATTTCCTGAATGGTATGGTTTTCTGTATTCAAGATGACGTTTAAGTGCCACAACAATTGTTTTTGTTTCCTCTAGGTGCCTTGGCAATGCTTGTTGGATTATATCTATATTTGTTGGGACATTTATAATTGCTCCCTTTAACATGTATTGAGGGTGTTTATGGCTCTGGTGCCTTATTTGACCAAATGCAAGTCAAAGAGACACAAGTCTTTCTTCAAGGTCAGAAAGCATTGCAACTATCGGAAGGATTGGAATTAATTGGATTTGTTGAGGACATGCTAATCTTGGCAATTTTTCATTTAATAAGCTTGTCGAGCATGGACGACAAATTTTATTGTGTTTGGGCATTATTTTCTCTTATGTGAGCTAAAGATATTTTTTTTTTGTTGCATGTGTAAAAGATGTCAAGTTGAACTTGAAATGGAGCTACTTACAAATTTGGCATGTATGGATCGGTGTGTCACTTGTCCGGGCATGAAAATGGGCAATACAACATGCAGAGCAGGCATTCTGCTGTGTGTTTTTGCATATAGTTGTCTTTAGCTTTCAAAGAGACAATTTGGACATTGTTGGTTTGCAGTTGTTTATGGTAGTTGACGTTTGTGTTTACAAAAGCTTGTTTTGTTCTTGCTTAAGTGTTTTATTGGAGAGAACTCCATGTGTTTCAAATGTAACTACTGTGGACATGAAATATGTTTTCTTAGCAAAGAAATTGGTATGGGGATGGCCTTTTAGTAGCAAAAAATGTACAACACTGTAAGCTATTTTAGTTGTTTGTTGCATCTATTTTCGTATATGGTTTTTTATTGAACGAAGAGAAGATGTCAAGGTTGTTTCATTCCAGTTTTGTACATTATTTTTTACAGGTGTTTGCAAACACATGTTTTCAATTTTTGTATCCATTTGACCACAAGCATTTTGGAATGCATACGTAGTGGGCACTCTTGGTGCACATTGAGTATTCATAGCCAACAATTCATAATGAAAATGGTCTTCGGAAAGTGAAAACCGTATAAGATTATATGTTTTTTCAAGTGGTGCATCACTAGAAAAAACCTTACAAAATTGCAAAAGATTCGAATGCCACAATCAAATATTTATTTGGAAAAGCAGGCATAACCAATGGATGCTGAAGTCTTCTTCCAGTATATTGTTTTTGTTCACTACAAGGCCTTGCCATGTGGCAATACAAGGTATGTTTTTTATTGAGTTCTTGGCAAGCCAGGCATCGAGAAAGCGAACAGTTGCATGTTATTTTCGAAGGATAGAACCACAAAAAGTTTGAGCAGCATACTTGGGTAGGCAAAAAGGATCGAATTCATGTTTACGAAGGCAGCAAATAGAATTGAAAAGGCTATCGGTGCAAATGTTGTTGCTTGCTGGCAATCTAGCAAGCTACAATTGTTGTAGTTGGTTGCATAAGGTACTCCAAAGGGTTTCAATAGAACATTGGAGTGATAATAGATGAGCATTGTTTCTTGGCTTGGGGCAGCCCATATATTTTTTTCCAAAATAAGGGTTCATAATGACCACTAAGAGGGTTGGAATCATAGAAAAGAAGACAATATGGTAGTTTCTGACTATTTGGATTGAAATGAAGATAATTAGTGCCTCTTGTTGAGGACCAAACCCATATTGGAAAATTAAGCCACTTTGAAAGCCATTTTATGCAAAAGATGTCCCCCCATAGGCCTTGTTCAGTTGCATTGTGTGACAACACTGCAGATAGTTTCATTCGATGTAAATATGTTGCATAGCTATGAACACCATGCAAAAGAGAAAGAGTTTCAGGATCTAGCTCTAACTCTAAAGATGACAATGCTACAGGGTCGGATAGAGACAACAAAGTTTCAAAGTGCTCAATGATACCAGATCTAAGTTTGAGAGATGTGTATCGGAAGTGCAGCAGCACAGCGAAGGAATCAAACAAACAATCATTGACCCCGTATTTAAAAGCATAGCCCCAGAAAAGGTCAAACCTATGCAATACATTGTCTATGCATTCTACAACGTGGTTTGATAATGTATATTGTTCTACGTCTACAGGTGTTGTTGACATGGTTGTTTTTTTGGTTTTGATTTGGTTTTTCTGTCTTACAAAAGAAATTTCTTGAGTAGAATATAAAAGAAAAGACTAATGTTTATACCTTGTCCAATGGAGCACAAGCAATCCAAAAAAGCAGCAACGAACTATCTCTCATTCTATGATTTTGCTTTTGTCACAAATCTGTAATGTACATAAAAGGCATTATGCATTTACTGAATATTGCAAATGGAAGTAGTCAGGAAAAGAAACTTTCTGTATAGAATAAAGCAAACAACTGCAATGAAACATGAAAGGAAGAGCAGACTTTAAAAAAAACATTGTACAACATAAACCAGTGGAAAAGTTTAACAAGTGCAAAAATGCAGGAAACAAAGATTGATATTGTAATAGTTTGAATCAATGTATGGAAATGCAAATGGAATCCTCAGTGGCACAAGGATAAACACAACGAATAATTTTATTTATTATATTATATCTGAAAATGACAAAAAAATAAAAAAATAAGCATCTCTAACAGAGGTATCAACTGTTTGACAAATTGTCTTGAGGAAAATAGAAAAGGCTAATGGCTTGCCTAAAAACCCAACGCCAATTCTTGCAGCTCGAGCATGGACGTGACTGCAATACTGCTAAACAAAACATACAAAACAAGTATTCGTTGAGCATGAGGCACGTGAACTGTTTGATAGAATGACACATAAAGATGGTATATCATGGAATGCAATGATTACAGGATATGCACAAAATGGGTTGGTTGAAAATATTGTGGAAGCATTTAAGAAAATGTAATTGTCAGGTGTAAAGCTAGACTTTGCAACATTTGCTAGCATTCTCCCAACCTGTGCTGAAATGGGAGCTTTAGAAGAGGGTATGGACATCAATCAAGGAAAAATTGAAAGGAAATTGTTATCCTATGTTGTAGTTGCAATTTCTATGTGCAGCTCAGATTAGAGAAGCATGTCCTAGCTGCTTGCTCCATTGCATAGTCAGTAGGCTCCGACATAATTTCTTTGTGGACCCATCTCTCTCTTTGAAAAATCACCTGATTCTGCACCAAACATTGTCTGTATCATTGGGTTTTCAATCAAAATTTTAATGACTACTTGTCTCATGTTCCAAGTCCTTCATCAACTTATTTTACAGCTTTCTGCTATTTGTATTCATCATACAATTGATACCATTGCTGCTTTTTTATTTTTCTATAACAAGAATTTAAAATAAATCCATAAAAAAATTGTGTTGTTTTGGATCTATGTCATTTTGCTTCTTCTAGATTATCCTTTGCCTCTTTTTCATGATTACTTCCTGATTATGCACTCTCTCGGGTTGTATGAGAGTGATAAGGAAGAGAATAGCAAGTTGGATTTTGGGGAAATTGCTTATGAAGAAGAAAATGAACTCCTTACAGACCCCAGTTTAAGAGTTCAAAGACCCTCCAACACTAAATGTTGTTGGGGTGAACACCGAAATTAACTACTGGATGTAAGTGGTCTAGTAAAACACGCACATTAGGTTTTATACCCAAGAGTAGAATCAATCCACTTCTTAATATTCTTGATTTTGGGTCTAAAGATCAAATTTTAAGATTAAGCTCTGTATGGAGAGTAGCTTTCAAGTTAAGTTCAATCCTAGATTTTTTGTTCAAACATTTGAATGTGCTTCATTTTTTAAATTTTTTATAGGACCTAAACTCCCTGTTCACTATATGCTTTATCCTCGCTCTTAGTTCATAGCAAGTTGAATCTAGATTGTTCATGGCTTTAGATTAATCTATATCGGTACAATAAGAAAGAAATATACTCAATAAACTAAAGGGGGTACCTAAGGCTTGATTGTAGACATGCCTCAGGTGCAGATGAAGCTAAAATTATGGTTTCTCATATCTGTTTCCCTTTATGCCGACTTAAATCTGAGAACCTCATTGTGTTTAATGCCAATCCAGAGTGTGTAACTTGAAATTTCTGTATGAAATGATAAATCAAGATGTAACTGATAAACGACTTCAGCTACTGCAAGATATGACTGGAGTGTTTAGACCTGGTGTTCTCACAACTTTGATGGGAGTTAGCGGGCTTGGAAAAAAACACTTATGGATGTATTGGCTGGAAGGAAAACTAGCGGGCATATTGAAGGGGACATCAGAATCTCTGGCTTTTCCAAGAAGCAAGAAACCTTTGCTCGGATTTATGGTTATTGTGAGAAGAATGATATACACTCTCCATAATTAATTGTGAGAGAGTCTTTAATATTTTATGCATTTAGGTTTATAAGACCACCAAAACTATATGTTCAAACTCTAATTTCTTCTCATTTTTTCAATCATTCTGTATCTTTTTCTGGAAAGGTTCCATAAGTTTTACTGACACAGCCAGTTAACCAAATTGCAGACCTTTGTGGAAGAGATCATGCAACTGGTGGAAGCACACACAAGGCACGTAAACTTATCTTGTGGAAGCACACACAAGGCACGTGAACTATTTGACAATATGCCTAGGGAAAATGTGTTCTCACAGATAAAAATAATTGCAGGACATGCACAAAATGGGTTACTTGAATAGGCTGTCGAAACGTTTAAGAAAATGCAACTGTCATCTGAAAAATTCAAACCTTTAATCAATTTATATAGATTCAACTTTTTTATGGAGCAATTTAGATGGAGAACCCAACATATTAAAAAAAGCAGTCGATTAAAAAAATAAGATATGTAGGGGAAAATTACAGTGAATTACATCTATAAAACTCCTTCATTTTTTGATGACCCAACGCAATTAAATATTCAAACTTACAAGAAAAAAAATCAAACACTTCCACCAAACAGATACCAGTTTCATCATTATGTTGTAGTTAAGATTGATAACACATTACCCTCTTGCATCTTAAACAGTATGTAGTTTATTGCCATTAGTATTTTAGAGTCTTAGACGTCTAAGTAGCTATTGCCAAAGCATTTTAATTTTAGACATCTAAGTAGCTACTGCCACATTATCCATCCACAACAGTAGCAGAATGTAATGGTTACCTGCTCCTATATTTACCCAGTCCATTGTGAGTGGACTCGAAGCTTGCTAAGATTCTCTCAGAAAAAATTTAGAGAACAGTAGACCAAGCCTATTAGTTCATTTTGTCACAACCTCATACATGAGTGAGATTCAATAAGTAAATCCATAGATGGAACTAGTACATGGACATGGATGTTGAAGGTAAACCACTGATCTATTCCAGTAACTGACTATTGTGAAGAAATAAATGTAGATCACCTACAATTCTTTTCATTTGCAGCAGTAAGTTGTACATTCCATAAACTTGACAATGCAGAATCTATCTTTCATCAATACTCGAGACTAGGTACCATGGGAATTCATTGAAACTGAGCACTTAATACCATAAGAATTGAAATCTGATGCGAGATCCGTGTATAGAAACTGAAACAGATCAAGTAGGAAAATAGGAATAGTATGAAGAACAGAACCAAACAAAAATGGAATGAGTTCTGCAAATAAAATTTAAAAAATACAGTCAGTGATTTCCTGTAGAACCGATGGCATAGAATCTCACCTTCCTCTTGTTCACGCTGGTTCATCTTTGGAGAATCAGGAAAATGCGATGGGAATAAGACACTATCAAACCATGACTACATTTCCACCCTCGAGCCACACAAACGCAACCACTACAGCGAATGCATTGAATGTGACATAGTAAATGCATTAAGTCGGACCTCCCCTTTTCTCCCTGCAAACCACAAAGCAAATGCATTAAATGCATGACAAGAAATGAATTCAATGCGTAAGAAGAGCTCCAGTTTTCCCCTCAACAGTGGCAAATAAAGGCAACTACCAATAGAAACTTGGGGAAATTGAAAAATCAAAGCTTTAAACTTTAGTGTAGCAGCATTCAAAAACAAATGGCACAATATTATTGGAAGCAATGCAAATAACTAATTGCTAAGGTAAAAACAATATCCTAGCCTTCGACAGGATAATAATGTTTTATTATACATTGAGTATCAATTAATATAACATCTAAAGAATATTTGAACACACATAAGCACTGTATTTTTTTGGTAGTTAATATCTGAATATCCATGGTTAATTTTATATTGATTGGATTAATATACACTAGAATTATTGAACATACATTGAATATACAACTTTATTTTTGTCATTTTCTACTATGCATTCAAACTTTTAATATGCACTAAAATTATTGAATATACATTGAATATGCAAATTGGATACACATTACTCTAACAAATTTTTGTTCAGCTGCTGCTACGTGCTCAACAATTGTTGTCTCCACTAATCACTTAAATAATTGAATATTCATTGAATATGTACCTAAATTTAGCCATGAAATACGATGTATTCAAAGGCAAAATTTACACATGTTATTCAATGTACATTTAGTAATAGTGTATGTTGATAGTTTGTAGATATTGTTAGGAAGTTATTATGTTCTAATGTGAATATTATTAAAAGTATTATTCAAATATTAAATTTGATTTAGCGTGTGCAAATAATGAGTTGGATTTATAACTCATATAGATAGGAATTTGAAGAGTGAGGCTGAGATGTAAATGAGAGACAAGAGGAGAGAGGACAAGACCTGACTCCTTCTTTATAGGATCAAGCAATTGTATTTATATCCATCTCGCACATGAATAAAATTATTAGAGTGGTTTTCTTTATCAAATTTGTTTTGTGCAACACGTGTCTCATTTCTCCTTAATTATTTTTTGCAATTGTTGTTATTTAGATAAGTAGAGCTCTTAAATTTATATCATTTGGTATCAAAGCATTGAGGTCGAGCTATGAGAGTCGTTGCAGGGTTCAACCGTAGCCATTAACATGTAGATCTATGTTTTTTGAAGCTTTCATCACCGTATTTGAAGTCTGTATTCAACATACAGGGATCAACATCGATCACACCAATCGACATCGATTCATTGGATCGACATTGATCCTCTCTGGAATGACATCGATTTTGATGCATTCAGTCTGATCAGCCTCGATTACTATGTAAAACATGATAGTGATTTTTTCCAGCATTCTCAATAAGTGTTTCTGATTTTGTAATGGATATGCCAATTCCTCTAGATAAATTTAATGGTTTGAACTTCCATACATGGAAGGTAAAAATCTAGATGCGGCTAATGAATAAAAACCTATGGGGAATAGTAAGTGGGAAAGAAAAGAAACCTACAAATACAAGTAAAGTAGTGGACTGGGAAACTAGAGATGATAAGGCTAAAACAATCATAGAACTTGCATTATCAGATTATGAACTTCACCGTGTTGATTTAGAAAAATCATTTAATTTCATTTGGGAAGAGTTGAACAAAACATTTGGTGGAAATTTTGTAAATGCTAAATTCACTTTAAAATTGCAATTGTTCAAACTTAAAATGAATGATGGAGTTAGTATCTCAAGTCGTAT
Organism: Taxus chinensis; assembly: GCA_019776745.2. Taxonomy (NCBI): domain Eukaryota; kingdom Viridiplantae; phylum Streptophyta; class Pinopsida; order Cupressales; family Taxaceae; genus Taxus; species Taxus chinensis. Next base: position 173,692,721 of record CM034154.1, on the reverse strand, counting down.
AAATGAGCTAAGATCCCTTATGAGACAATTGAGTGAAGTAAAAGCAAAAGTAGATGAAGAGAATGCCAAAGGATATTTTATTAAATAGCTTGCCTTCTAAGTACAATAATATTGTTTTTACCCTTGGTCAAATGTCTTCACATACACTAGATGACATGAGTGTAGCTCTTCTAGTTGAGGAGAAAAGAACTAAAGAAGATATAGAAGAAGAAACAACATTATATGTAAAAAATAATCATTCAAACTTTTCCAAGAATAAAGAAGAAGTTGAATGTTTCTGTTGTAAGAATAAGGGGTATAAATCATCTTTTTGTATTGTTTGTGCTAGAGATATTATAAAGGGTAAACTCAAAACAAATGAAGCTAACATAATTGTCGAGGAGGAATTTGATCGTGCAAAAGAACTAGATAACAAAAAAGGTGGGTATAATTCTAATGAATAAATATATTAAGTAGCAGCTCTTTGGAGGATGGAGGCAACAAAGGAAGGATGACTTTCAGCGTCCTCTCATTAGTCACCAACGACATGGCCGCATATGCATTGGTGACTTATTTATTTTCAACAGTGTATTGTGTGTTGTTATTTTGAAGAATAATACATGTTCATTATGTAACATGAGATTCCTATGTAATCCCCGTTGTATGAGTATGATGTGAGCTAAAAAGTACATTGTTATGTAATGATTGTTGGTTAACCATGTAAAACCTTCTTTCTAGGGTTGGTGGTTGTCCTTGAAACCTTCTTTGAAGGGTTGTTGGTTATCCTCAAAAACCTTCTTTATATATTTTTTGGTTATCCTCGAAAACCTTCTTGTGGTTAGTGATAAATCAAATTGTAAAACCATACTTAAACATGAGCAGGTACAAGATGAAGCTTTCCCCATGTTCACATTAAGGGGGTGATTGTTAAGAAGATATTATGTTCTAGCGTGAACATTAGTAAAAATATTATTTAAATATTAAAATGATGTAGTGTGTGCAAATAATGAGTTAGATTTACAACTCATCTAGATAACAATTTGAAAAGTGAGACTAAGATATAAATGAGAGATAAGAGGAGAGAAGATAATACTACCAAATTGTTCTACGAGGATCAATATGGAACCCCGTGCACATTGAACAAGGTTACACTTCTAATGGTGTCACGAACGCTCCATGTAGTAAGCAAGAGATCAAATCACAAAATGAGAATCAAGTTTAGAGAAATACACTGGTGTTTCTAACATGCTCATAGATTAAAAAATAGAGGTACATATAGGATTTTTGTGTAACTCTTGTGCATGACACATGTATACAACCCTAACTAACTCTATCGACCTATTCTCACTAAGTGAGATGATTATCCATAAGATGGTGGAAAAGACGCCAAGTGTCGAAGAAGATAAGTCATATACACTAATACCCCCCTACATTGAAGCTAAGGTATAGGTCATGGAAAGTTAGAAGTAAAATAGAACTCCCCCTAGAAAACTAAGAAAGATGTGTCAATGGGGCCCATACTACTAATCCTGATAAAGTAAACATGTACAAGCAAAAATCTCTCTAGAAAAGAGATAAGAGGATAAGGAAAATGGGTATCGAAAAATAGACCTGATGAGGTACCCATGTATAAATAAGGTTCTCAAGTAATGGAGGAGAAACCCCTAACGTAGAAACATCCACTTATAAGAGATAAAATACTATCCTAAAACAATCTAAGGAAGATGCATCAAATGATTCCTAGAAACTAAAGGCCTAATAAGGTACTCGTGTACAAACTATAATCTTTCAAGAAGAAGATAAGAGATGAAGAACATGTATAGCTAGCCTCTCAAGAGGAATAACATTGTCGAATACCACCTTGTATTAAGTGAAAAATAAGATCCCCGAAGTGACAAGGTGTGGTTCTTTTCTAAGGAATGATGCTCCATATGAGAGGTGTAAGTTCCAAATACTTCATGAAGGGATGGTGAATCTAAAGCATCGGCGAATGAAGGAGGGTGGATTGTCCCGTAGCTGCATAAAAGAGTACCTGATGTCCGATGAGTCTTGAATCAAATTAATTACTCCCTGAAAATTATGTAAAGGACCAGAAGTAAGTAGAGGAAGACATAAATCCTTAATATATGGTAGATCATAAGTGAATGTTGGATGTGGGTCCCCATCACTATGGAAATCAACCAAGCTATAAGATAATTCGTCGTCATCATAAAAATTGTGAGCTCAAAAATATCATCAAGTTCAAGTGAATCTGATGAAGAATCTGAAGGAGGAACAAAGTGAGAAAAATAGTATAGTTGGGTGTGGTGATAAATTGTACCAACTACATTAATATTTTCATTGTGAAGCTCTATAATATAAACAAAATCTGAAGTGAACTAAACCCGCACGACCTAACCGACGTGAGTGATATTATAAATTGAAAGGAGATTAGTTTAAAGTGGAAGGAACACTCAAGCATATTATTGAAAATTCCACCATTTACTTCAATAGACCCCTCTCCCAAAAACCGGTGTAGAAGTATCATCAACTATCTGATTAGAAGACATGTCACATGGCTATAAATGATTAGTAAAATCAATGCTCAGATGAGGCCATCTGATGAGATGCACCTGAATCAATCACCCATGTAGGAGTAGGTGACACAACTGCAGCTAAAGCTCTTGCTTTTATTTTCTCCTTTGATAGATTTTTTTCTTTTTCTTTCAATTTGCCATTACCATTGTATTTTTCCTTTGAAATTTTGTGAGTTGATGATGAAGATGGCAGTTTGAGAGAATCATGAAATCTTATGTTATTATTCTCAAGAAGACTCATGGGGAGGTAAATATTCTTCTTCAAACATTTTTCTTCTTGATTCCTACCACTGCACTATCCACATTTAATCTATTATTTAGAATATTTAAAACTAGAAGAGGAAGTGGAAATTTTTTATTTTGATAGTGGATTGGTCATTTTTATTCTCATGATCCTTATTGTTCTTCTTCTTCTCTTTTGAAACGCTGGGTTTTTCATGACAAATAATGAGAGCAAGGGATTTTTTGGATCTAAGAGTACCCATTTGAATTAGATTATCCCATTCTCTAGTCAAATCAATGCCAAAATCATCAAAAGACGGCATAGTCCAGCTGACACCGAAGTTCTTCTTTTTGTAGCATGGAAGATTGAGACAAAGACAACAATAGTTGGGACCCAAGTTTTGCAAGGACGAAAAAGAATGAGTTGTGATTCCTTCTTGGTCAATTCCAAAAATTTTCAATTACAATCTTAAGAGATTTGAGTATGGTGAAATAGTCATGGAGAGTGTCAAAACTATTAGGGATGAGATTAATCAACTCATTTTCTAGTTCACACCATTTCATTTCATCATGTTTCCCAAAACATTTTTCTAAGACATCCCAAACTTCCTTGGGTGATTTAGATGTGTTAATATGAAAGAAAAGTTTTGGTGATACAGAAAGACACAAAAATCCAAAATACTTCATCGCATTTATCAAAACCACTTTTCTTTCTCAACATATTCTTTAGGTTCAGTTTGTATACTCTCATAATCATCCGGTATACAGTTTTTGTTTTACTCGAAGTGAGAGATACAACATATTTCCATTCGTGATGGTTAAATGGGGTGAGGAAAGGAACAAAATTATGATCCATAGCAGATATAAATCAAAGCAAAGAAAATAACGAAAACCAAATAACCACATAAAATGAATACCTCCCTGAATACGGAACTTTATAAGTAGTGCGTGAATTACACCCAAGTATTTGTGTGACGTGATATGGTTGATCACTCACCTTGTAATTAATGAAATATCACACAATCGTTGTAGAACAAAATAAGATAAATCTTGGGCAACGAAATAAGTAAAACAAGCAAAAAAAGAAAGACAATAAGGGAAGGAAGCTCTCTTGCTGTAAAGTTTTGGCATAATGCCTTCTCACTAACTCACAAGTGAAAGAAGATTGATTGACAAAGCAAATAAAGGGGCTCAAAAAGAGTCCTAGGGACTTCCAGGATGCAACAGGGGCTCCCATAAGGTGAAATAATGCTACACACTCAACAAACTATTAGTAGAAAAAAACATTCAGTAACACTAGTTTTTCGCACTTCAAAACTGCCAATAAACTTAATTTATCAAAAAGGCGACAAAAAGCGCCAATAACAACAATAACATTTAAAAACGATGGATTTTAACTACTAAGATGGTTGAAAAAAAGAGCTAATTTTAATTTAATTAGATGCCTAAATTTAATTAAGGACCACTAATGATTAATTAAAAGCTTGGTCAAATATTAGGTCCTAAAAAATAGATTATCCTTCTAGATTTAAAAGAAAGATCCTAATTTTAAAAAACTAGGAATTAATATTAATTAAACCTAACTTTTAAAACTCTACCTTAATAAATGGCACACCGACAACTTATAAAATAAGTCCCCTTATAAAAACACCCCACCAAACTTTATTAAAACCGAATCACATAAAAAACAACCCACCCTTTTTTAAAAAGAAAAACCAACTTACCTTTAAAAGCACGAAAATAAAAGAAAAATGCGGGAGTTGAATGAGAAGGGGTTAACGAGTGGGTGGTGGCTCGATTAGAGAGGATGGCTGTCTCGGGGCTTGATGAGGGCCAGATAAGGCAGGACCCATGCATGGAGCTTGATTTAGATGCAACGGTGAACAGAGTTGGCGTAAAGTTCATTTTTTGACACGGGAGGCAGGGTCAAGGCACAAATCGGGTTGCAGGAGCAAACTCGAGTGCGGAAGTAGGAGGTGGAACGCGCCTCATGATAAAAAAAAGCAAAGGGCAGAGAACAAGTCAAAATGCAGAGGTCAAGTGGTAGTGCAGTCAACAAAGCAAAAACACAACAGCGTGCAAGAAAACCAAAATGGCACACCCAAACGACTTGGCACAGGCAAAAGACAGGGCATGATGTAGCCTCGAGCTTGACACGTACATCAGGAAACACATGCAACCAGGAGCTTGATGTTGCAAAGTAACAAGCCAACAACAAAACAAATAAATTAGAAAGAGCTCAAAAAACTATGCAAACAAAGTTGACCTAAACAATGTAGATAAAAAATGAGCAACAACCCCAAACTCAGTGCAAAGTGAGGAAAATGGAAATGAAGATAACAACTCAAAATAAAAAACTCAATAATGCAAAAACCCAAAACGATGCAACAAAGAATGGCTCAAACATGCAAAAGAGGGTAACTTGCAACTCACCCAATGCGCAAAAACACAACAACAATGAGCTTAACCATGCGAAGAAGCAACCAACTCGCCTCAGAGCTCAACTTGCCGAGTTGAGTTGAGGATGGACCTCTCCAAGAGTTTGCCGGGATCAATAGGAAAAATGAGCAAAAGGCAAGGGAGGAGGATCAAAAATCTGGCTTAAAGCCAGACATAAGGAAGTTAGAAACAAACTTAAAAACTAGATTTTCTAAAAGACAATTTCACTTCCAATTAAAAACCAGAAATGTACCAACCTCTAGATTTAGTTGTACTTCCAAACTTAGCTACAACTAGTTATACCTTGATGGAAAACACCTGTAACTTGCGCGTGCACAACCAAAAAACCTACACAAACTCCAAAAACGTGATTATTAAACCTATAAACAAGATTAAAAAAGAAGATCGAAAACTTGCATGAGAGACACAAAAACAAAAAATGAAGTAATAACAACCAAAATCAAATGAGTGCATGTTTACCAAAAAATACGATTTCATACCATATCAGATTGTTCTACAAGGATCAATACGGAATCCCATGCACATCGAACAAGGTTGCACTTCTAATGTGTCATGAACGCTCCACGTAGTAAGTAAGAGATCAAATTGCAAAATGAGAATCAGTACAGAAAGACAACGATGTATTTGACATGCTCATAGATAAAAAAAAGAGGTACATATAGGAGTGTTGTGTAATTCATGTGCATGACACATGTACACAACCCTAACTAACCATATTGACCTATTCCACTATAACATATTCTCACTAAATGAGATGACTGACCATCTATGGTGGACAAGTCGTCGAATGTCGACGAAACAAGTCATATACATCAACAAAGACTCGACTCTTTCTGTGACGCCCAAAAAATCGCCACGTCAAAACGACAACACTCAGCTAGAAAATTTTGACATTTTTTTTATTACATTAAATACGTTAAGCCAATCTTAATTACTTTAATTACGATAGATAAAAACTTACTTATTTGTTCAATACAATTCCTGCTGGATTAATTTAATTTATCTACTTCAGTATTATTATTTTATTAATTTTCCCATTCCATTTATTAATCCCACAGTTAATTTTATTTAATCGATTAATTCATCCTTAATTAATTTCGTTTAATTTTCCACCTTATGTTAATAATAATTTTAAAACCATCTTATTTAAATTATTCTCAAATCTTAATTAGTTAATTTATCACCCATTTAAGGTTCACCCCACATTATTAATTTTATCAACTAAGCTAACTTTAATTTCATTACCTAACACACATTGTTCCCATGCCACCCCTTTTAATTATTTACCCAAAAACATTTACCTCTTAGTCATATAATTTCCCATTTGATAAATTAAACATCTCATGCACATTTTTAAATAAAAGGCTTTAATAAAGCATTCCTAACTTATTTACTTCCTACACACCTGACAATCAATACCTAGGGCTCCATTAGTTTTAATTTTCACAACTTTATTAAGGTTTATTCTCCCATCTCATAAAGGGATGAGAATTAAATCACAACTCTATGATGGATTTAATCTTCACCCTTAGATCTTAGGTTTCCATATTTTGCCCTAACTATCCTTATGAGCTCTTTATCTTTCTTCTAACCTTAGTGTGCCTCCATTTGCACATGTCAAGCTACATGGAAGGCAAGAATGGAGGCAAGGGGGTTTTGATTAAAACTTTGTTAATGAGGATGATACAGGGATAGCGACAAGAGGATTTTTCTGCCTTTTTCTTCATTGTTTCAGTTTTAATGACTCTCTAGGGTTTGCATAGTTTCATTTTGCAAGATTTATTACTTGTTAAGCAAGTTTTCACTTCTCAAATCAGATATAGTGATATATATATGTAAATATATACAGATAGGTGTATACACACACATATAGTGTTATTTTCAGAGTTTTTAAAGCCCAATTTAGGGTTGTGCACGGTAATGGAGGTGGCTTGGTTGCATTGTTTTATTTACAAGTTTTGGGGGGGCATGGTCGACCCACCCCCTTGTGGCAAAGGTGGGGTGGGTCGGCCATGCCGCCCACCCCCTACGTACATGTGTTGGGGTGGGCGGCTTAACTGACTCACCCCCCTTATTACAAAGGATGTGGTATATATATATCTAAGCTCAGGTTAATCCTCTTCTAAAATACTTATATATATATATATATATATATAAGAGGATTAACCTGAGCTTATATATATATACCCAAGTGCTTTAAAACATGTCTTATTTTACAGACTATATATATCATTATTCTAAGTGATTACAAGCAAGTAAAGCTAAGTCTGAGTTCTATAACCAAATATGCAAGGAGAGATCCTGTTTTAATATGGAAGAACATTATCATTTCCAGATTTATATTTTCACATAGATTTCCAGATTGCATTCAAAGTAAAAACATACATTGAAATTGTTTATTTTTACAGAGAAGAATATAATAAGGAGAAGGCAATTCCTTTGAAAGCTTGAACAAGAAAGTAAATGGAAACCATAACATTATATAGATCAACCAGAGATATTTTTTGCTTCAAATAATTTGCAGGATCTTATAACTAAGTACATACCATAATTTCTAATATTTTACAAAGTTTCAAGTAATTTCAACTTGTCTATTAAGGCAAATTTTACAATGATACAAAGAGAAACAATCCTTTTAGTTCAATAAGTACAAAAATTACAGATTTTGCAATAATGTAGACTTTACAATAATCGCAAATAATACAGTCCCTTCAATTCCAAAGAATACAATTTTTTTTACAATGATTTTTCTAATAATTTTAGACTTCAAATGCATACATGTTTTACAATAAATAACAGTGTACAATCCTTCCAATCTTGGCTCTAAGTACATACAAATTTACGAAAGTTAAAATGCAAGACTATACAAGCCCTCCACCCAAAATGGCGGAGACAACATGGCCAAATTTTCAAAAAGCCTCCTGCAACTCCATTTAGTTCAATCATGCAGCTTCTTTCTTCCTCTCCAACACACACAAACAAGGGAGAGAGCTAGGCAACACTCTCCTCCCAGCCAAATTCTAATGAAGGAGTGAAGCCAACCCCCTCATTAGCCCCCGAGATCCAACTATGAGACAATGCAACACATTCACAACCATGACAACTAAAACAAAGGCTTCAACATAGACAACATACACTCACAACAATTTTACTGCAACATATGAACACATAATTAAAAAAAAAACCTGCAACATTTAATCAATCACAAGGGCTCAATCTAGAGCCAAATGAGAAGGATATTGGTGGCCACCTCCTTATACCTCCAAAGTGGTTTAAGGGTCCACTCAAGAATCTCTAAAGTGCACATCACAAACACACTCAAAAATCACTTATTTTTCCATAATTCAAATGCATATAATGCAACAAAAATTAAACCTTTTCTCTCACCATAGGTGGAGCACCTTACCCACACTCCCTCCTAAAAAATAACCTCACAAAAGTCCCTTTTATCTCCCCTTCTCCCTACACCTTCCTTAAGGGCCAAACTACCCAAACCCCACAAACATACACATGCATACATTCATTCAATTTGCACTAACATAAACAACAAGAACAAAGAATAACATGAGTTACGCTCCTACCGTTCCATTGATGGTAACTCCTTCCTTCAACAAAACCACTTCAACTCCACTCCACGAGCAAGCATTCCAAACAATTCCTTCTCAAATTCAAAGCCAAAAATCAAGAGCAATTTCTTCTCCCCTAAAAACTCAAGCCAAATAGTAAAACAAGATAACAGAACAATTCACAAAGTGAGTAACCAATAAGTAAGTAACCCCACCATCATCAAAGTGATGCACATAAATAGGCAAGATAGAGGGAGAGGTGATGTGGCTCCATGTAGGATGCCACTTCATCTCCTTCAAATCCACATCACCAACTCCCCACACAAACCAAGGCATCATAAAGAGGTAGGTGAGGAGACGCCTTCATCAAATTTGCATGCAAGCTCCCTTTTGCACATTTCAAGTTTGAATTTAGAGGATCAAAATGTGAGGGTAATAATTGCCTCTTTCCTCTTAATTTTTCATGATTAAGGGCCTAAATTGACCCCTTGGGTCATAGGTTAGGTTAGGAGGGAAGTCTAAATAGCATGGGACAAGTAAAACTTGTCCCACAAGCTCTCAAAATTGGGCTCAAAGCCCAAATCCGAGATTGGGTTTAGGAATGGCACACATACCAATGTTAAATTTAAAATTCAAATAAAAGAGGTGAAAGAAATAAAGTATAATCCAAGGAATCCTTGCCCTCCCAAAAGCCACATCATCACATTAACCATTAATCCATACAATTAACATAATTAAGCCAAGGCACAAAATAAACATAAGAAACATAAGGTGAAACATTAGTTCACTCTAACAATTACATAATCAATTAAGGGGTACATTGACAATAGAGAAACATAGGGTTACAAGGTTACATTAGAACTTAATTACAATCACAACATCCACAATTAAATAAATAACATAACCACAAGACAAATAAAATAAAACAAACACATACCTACCCATGGTCACATGTAAGGTGTTCCCCCATGGAGACCTTCAAAAAGACAACAAACAAGAAGATGACACAAACACAAACACAAACAAAAATAAAAACACGACAGTTGCCAAGGTGACCATGTTGTGAGCACATGACATTCCTTGATGGTTGGCCTTCCCAGTCCCTCCTTGTTTGTGAAATTTCATTTCCCGCAACCACCAAATAATACCACCTTCGGCCTCAAGGCCACATCAATACGTCAAGGAAATCAAAACACGTATAAATCATCCATCATAAAATTATCATCATACATCATAATATGCAATTCTATTCTAAATCAAACATTTACAATTATCAAAAATCACAATTCACATTTTACGACAATCACACAATTCACATACTGATCACCTAATATCATCATGAAATCAATAAATTATAATATCAATGTACACCTGGTTAGACGATGCATCAAAACATAATCACAACTGCTATGAATCCAAGATGTTAGTATATCATAAAGTAATGCTAAATCACATGTGCTGCAATATCCACCAACATCAACTAGGCATCCACATAATCCATGATAAGAGTCAAATCACAACAACAATCAAATGTCCATATAGTCTAAACACATGTTATCCAAAATGCTATATCAATATCCATGTCTCCAGGCAACTAATGAGCATCAACAAAGCAAAACAAGGTGTCAAAGAGGAGTGGGCACTACATCTTCTTTATAGGATCAAACAATTGCATTTATATCCATCTCACACATGAATAAAATTATTAGAGTGGATTTTTTTTATCAAATTTGTTCTCTGCAATATTTGTCTCATTTCTCCTTAATTGTTTTTTACAATTGTTGTTATTTAGATAAGTAGAGCTCTTAATTTATATCAGATACACCTAAACATATTCAAGCATCATTCATTTCATCCCTATCACTCTATATGCCTCCTCAATCTTTTCCAATTTTATACCATTACTCCATTCAATGATGTCATTCATTGTCATTGTTCGTCCATAACCCTCCACATTTTGGAGCCTTTGGATTAACATTATGGAGCCTTTCAAACCTATAATGGTATCATCCGAGAATGAAAACAACGTGTCTCTAATGGTTTCAATGTCATTTCTTGTTCTATTTCACTCTTTATTTTGAATTGCCAAGTGGGTCATCGAGTTGGATTAGATTTTAGTGGCTTTTTGATGTTTTCTCTATGGTTTTCATGCAGTGAGCACATTCACAGGCAACACCAAAATTACAATCATATTTTTAGTGTATACCAAGTTATTTCAGTGTGTTGGTATTCATTGATTTCAATGTATATTGGGTGGTATTTTCAAGCATGTATGTTGAATTGTTACATATAAAATGCATGGCCTCTGATATATGAATAGACGGTGAAATGATTGAATATAAGGTTGTAATTCATTTACCTTGACACACTGGGGACTCACTAAGTAAACTCATGCCAACCAACAAATATATTCTAGGAGGGCAAGAGCCTGCACTGAAATTATGCTTCACATTGCACCACCATCAATGCTAAGAGTGCATACTTTGCTCCTCCCACTTGAACAATACTACATCAAAATGGGATTTTCTGCCAAGAACTCTTATAATAGTGCGTGTCTTCTCAGTTGATGTCTATGAAGCAATTTAGTTGTTTCTTTTATTTTAATAGTAAACCAAAGAAGAAAATTTTGAATTCTTGTCATGAGCTCGCCTCTCCACCTAAGACATCGACATGGCTAATGGAATGTTTTCATCCTCTGCATCATTCACCTTTGGGTGTTGCATAATTGCACACATGTTTTTTCTTTCTAAAGCTTTCTCCAATGTTGAAGATTCAATTTTCATAATTATTGCTATAGGATTTTGACTTCTGTAATAGCAAGGGATTTTTTTTGTATTGATTATGTGTCATGTCCCCTATGTTCTAATGTATTGGGTGTATATTTTACTTATAATATTTGAAGTTATTGAATTTGTGTTAAAATTTGATGATTAATGATGGTTCATATGGACGTATAGAATAAATTGAATGGTTAAATATAGAAAATATGTATATAATATATGAAAATAACATTTAATCAATCAACAATTATGTCTCTTGCTTCTCGGTGGTCGGGTTCTCGATTATGGTTTTCAGTGGGAATATTGGTGAGTGAGTTGACGAAGCAATTTGGCTCGAAGCTCTTCTTCACACAAGAGCATCGAATCAAGTTCCGGAACATCCAAAGCTCCAACAACAACTTTGATTGATTTTTTTGACACTCAGTTGCCTCTTAACGAAGAGGATAACCTGACAACGAAGATGAGCTGGAGGGCATGGTGGGCAAGGGAAAAAGTGTGACAAACTTAGACATATGAAAACTTCCTATTTGCAAGCAATGGTAAAGTAGACTCCAGAGCCTCTAAGGGTGGGGAGAATGTGGATGTCAAGGTCAATGACTTGAATCTTGCCCCCTTAGGCACGAGTCATCGCAGTCCATTGATGCCTACGAAGATTTCAAATTTAGAATCAGGCAAGACATTTTAACTTTGTTTCCTCCTCTACTATGCATGTGCATTATGTGAATAGTTATGTTTTCTAGTGGGAATGTTAGCAAGCCCATTCACAACATCCCATGGATTTGGTTGAGGTCTTGAAGTTGTCTTGTGAGATATCACTTTATTGTTTTACGTATCATTGTTAGCAAAGAGCATTGTCATTAATATCGCTATGCTACATGTGTCATCCAACATATATCTTATAGGTGGGCTAAAGCCTATGTTACAATTACGCCTCACATCACACCACTTTCAATTTTATGAGTGCATACTTTTCCCCTCATGCATGAACAAGAATGCGTCAACATGGGATTTTCCGCTAAGAGCTCCTATAACAACACGTGACTTCCTAGTTCAAATTTGTTAAGCAATTTAATTGTTTCTTTTATTTTAATAGAAATCCAAAGAAGATCTTTTTGAATTCCTGCCATGAGCCCGCCTCTCCACCCATAACACCAATGTGGCTATTTGAATGTTCTCAACCCCTCCACCGTCCACCTTTGGGTGTTGCAACAGTGTACACCTTTTTTTCTTCTAAACTTTTCACCAATGTTAAGATTCGATTTTGTAACTATTTCTCTAGGATTTCAACTTTTGTAATAGCCAAAGCTATTTTTTGATTGATTGCATGTCAGGAGTTAATGTCCCCTATATTCCAATGCATGGGGCATATATTTTATTTATAATATGTTAAGTTATCAAATTTGCATTCGAATCCGGTGTTCAATAACAGTCCACATGGATGCACATAATATATATCGAATGGTTTAATATAACAAATATGTATGTAATATTAGAAATAACATTTGATGAATCAACAATTACTGCATTTGATTTTGATTAATTTATCACAACATTTATGAGAATAACCATACACTTAATCCTCTTTCATGTTCTTTCACCACTCCCTCATAGTGCAAATTTACATAATGCAAAAGTGTCAAAATAATAGGTGTAAGATTATACCCATGAAAATGCTTCAACTTTAATGTCTTATAAGAACCTTGAATGTTGAGGAGGTAGTGTTAAGTAAAAATCCACAAGGGAAAATCTTGTGGGTGATATTTGTTGTTGCCTAGGCAAGCATGGAGAATGGCCAAAGATAATGGTCTTTAAAGATGGCACAAAACCACCATACCTACCATGTTTTATGGCTATCAAATTCAACCACTACATCAATTCAAGACGGACTACACATACGTGTCTTCTAAGAAGAAAGAAGAGTTTTATATTCCTTCAACCCAACATTTTCCCAACCCTTGGACTTCTCCTCCCTCAATCCCCTTCTTCACTGCCTCTCTTCCTTATGCAATGTTTCACTCCTTCAAGTTTAAGTTCTTCAACATCCTTTTAGTGTCTCCATAATACCACTCACGAGTGATTATTAGTACTAAATTACTAGCAATCGCATGTGTACAATGCAATGTGAACATTGAACGGTATATGTTATTTGATTTAGAGGGATGGTTATTTCTTATGTAGTTGATGTTGATAAGGGGTGTGATTGATTTTGTTAGTGTAGAAATATAGATGAACCACTTCATTTAAAGGTTTTGTTTACATTTAAAACTTGTTACAAATTCATACATATACATTTACAAATCTTATATCATGAGTGGTTGCATTTTGTGGAGTAGGTTGTTTGAACTTAACATGTATACATGAAGACTTCCGTACATGTGTAGAATTTATATTATGAGTGGTGGCGTTTTGTCGGAATATTTTTTTGCAAATCTTATATCATGAGTGGTCACATTATGTGGAGTAGTTTATTTGAACTAAACATGAATACATGGAGACTTTCATACATGTGGAGATTGTATATCATGAGTGGTAGCATATGGTGAAAAAAGGCCATCGCTGTTGCTTGCAAAACCCGTGGTAAAACTTGTTTTGAAGGTAAGGAGACAAAAAAGTTGGAACACACTTAAATTTTTCTAAGAGATCCTGTGCAACATCATCTTGTTCCGATGGTTCTACCTCAACCTTTAAACAACCCACATAGACAACCTCAAGATCCTTAGATAGCCCATCCTTAACCTGCAATAGCAGGGAATCCTCATCCCAATTGAAACACCAACTCTTACCTTCAGGATTTATGCGAGCTCGTAAAGGAACTTAGTTAGCCATAATAATCATTCGCTGCATACATATTGACGAGGGGGCAAATGAGGTCACATTATTAGCATTATCATCATCAATTTATGATATTATCCCAGGCACAATTATTACCTGGGGAAGTCGTCTCGCAGTCTACCCAAAGTTAGGTATATTGCTCGAATCCAAATCTAAGAGGTTTGAACATGATCTAGACACCATGTTATCTTTAAAGTCCACCCTACATGAACTTCAATTATGATTATAAATAGTTTGTAAATGCACAATTTCTAGTCCAGGACAATTCACTACAAAAAAGAACACCTTTTGGGATGACTTAACCAAACCTAGACTAGTTTTCAGGTAAAAAAGCTAAGGAAATTCTCTCTCTCCAAATGTTTATCTAGTTTTTTGTCACTTTGTGGCGCTGGGAATCGTTTAGAGTTTTCTATCAAAGCGCTGCTTGATCCAAAGCTGTAAGAAATCTTTGCAATTGGAAATATAAAGGAATATATAAGGCAATCCAACAATTATATGTCCAATAGATAGCTATAGTGGCAACAGATAACTCTAAAAAATCAATATCAACAAAATATACTTCTAGAAAAACTTGAAACATCCCAAACAATTGAGAAGAGTAAAGCTCGGGGAAATTATATTTCATAAAGTTTGGGTAGAAAAACACAGGGCCAAAGAAATCCACCATTATTGGTTTTAAAAATGGAAACTCCTTCCACCATCACATTTTCTTTTAAAAGAATCACTATAAAATGAAATCGGGTACATTTAAGCATATATTTGCAGTAGTATGGAGTTTCTTCTTTGCATGGATCGGCGCATGCGTTGGGAGATTGTAAGGTTGAGGCCTTTTATGAGCGGCGACATCGAGGAGTCTTTGCTTATCAATTCGGCTATGTAACTCTTAGCCTCATCTGGAATGGTTCGAGCTCCGTTGTACTAAACATATAAGCCGATTACAATTATTGGTTGCAAAATACTTGGTGTAGCCATGATTGCACATACCCTAATTCACATACAATTTGCTTTTCTTCCAGTGCTTTTATAATACAATTGCCATTGTTATTGCCCATACATAATTCATAAGAAAAACACAATTTAACAACATAACTGAAGCTCGTCTCGTTGTGCAAAGCCCTTTCCCATATGGAGAAAGTAAAAAGCACTCCAAACGTTGTAAATTTAGTAGTAATTCGATAACCGCCCACATAGTAAACATGAATACATTTGAAATTGAGAAAATGTGAGAAACATCTAAGACAACTTTATCATCAACATCATGTAAAGAGAGTAATCCAACAAAGGATTTGGTTGATGGAGAAATAGTTAAAACATGTGAAAAAGTTCAGACAACAATAGTCTCAGTGAAGAACCGTCCACACCTTCCTGAAGTAACTGGTATTGTCTACAATGATAGGGGCATGAAGTTGCTAGCAAATGTGGCAACCTATGAACCTTCAAAGGATGAGCAAGTTTCTATTGGCAATTCTGGAAGACGAGTTTTTGTGACAACAAATGATAGTTTGGACAAGTCTACGGTTAATACCTCTTCATGAGGCTCAAAAGCTAAACAGACACAACACAAAACAAAACCTCATTGACCAAGAACCAAAGTTGTGGAACTGGTCATAAGAGGAGTCTAAGAAATATAGTTCTACTGTTACATACAAGTATAAACAAAATTTAAATGCATACTTGCAGAATTTAAAAATAGTAAAGCCAAAGCAACATGTGAAATTAGAAAAGCAAAATTGTTAAAAATAACAAAAACAAAATTGTTAAAAATAACAAAACCATCATTTAAGCCGTCAAATTTGACATAGTCCCATGAATGTCCGCAAAACATTTTTCCATAGGGGTAACGTCGAATAAAATTTAAAAATAGTAAAGCCAAAGCAACATGCAAAATCCGAAAAGTAAAATTGTTAAAAATAGCAAAAACAAAATTGTTAAAAATTGCAAAACCATCATTTAAGACATCAAATTTGACACAGTCCCATGAATGTCTACAAAACCTTTTCTCATAGGAGTAACGCCTTCTGCGTAATAAAAACGAGAATCACCAATGCCACTAGAATCTATTATAACACAACACTAATTGTCCCCATGGGGCCAAGGGATTTGAACCTCGGTCACTCCAAATTAGACACCCAGCAAACTCCCATAAGAAGCCATTTTCCACCCCACCACCACTTTCGTATTTCGTTTTTTAATTACATTAAAAAAATGATATGCAAGTTACGTATCAGATCTTCGCCAGCATACTTACTTCCCCTCACCGTCAAAATTGACCGACAAATGACGTCAAATGCTATTAATGCACGACATTTAAATTAACGTCGTCTGCCGCCTCATCAAATTCATTTTGCCAACAAGCGATTCAGTCGGAGAGAAGCAGGAGATCGCGGGTTCGATCCCTGCAACGGACGACACAAAACGCAGACAAGAGAAATAATAAGGTAAGACGCTCTGTTCTTTCTAGATCTGTTTGTTATCCGTTCATTAAGATTAATTAAGGCTGCTATTTAGTTTTTTTGTTAGAATTTGGAGGTTTCGAAGTCTAGACCTGTTTCGTCCATGACCTTGTCTCTTGGCTTCAGATTGACATTTGTTTTACAGGCCAGAAACTAATGCTTTGAACCCTAACCTATCGAAAACCTTACCAAGGTGCGTCCTTTATTTGGGTGAAAAGTAATATATCCTTTTCTGGGCGATTTTTCAAATTCTCCCTTTGTGGGTGTATTTGCGCCCGTTCTGATACTGCTGGTTAGACCATATCCAGCGTGTTGGATGTAGTATTTTATCCAATTTCAGCTTTTTATCATCTCTCCAACCATTAGTTTAGATATTATACCCAAGTGTGTCTCATCCGTCGAAGTTACATGGTGCCCACACCTGGGCTTATCTGTCGAGGTACGTGACCCAATTTCAATGCTTCTTCCTGTCATGATTTTTTTTTTTTGGCCTTAGATGCCATGTCTAAAGGCAGGTCTTCTGTCAAAGTAACCCGAGACTTGCTCCTGATCTTGTCTGTTGGGGAACACCACAACAGCGTGTTGGATGTAATATTTTACCCAATTTCAACATTTTATTATGTCTCCATCTTTCTGCTTAGATGCCCCGGTTAAGGGTCTCTTTCCCGTCTGTTGGTGTACACTGCAAAAAATCATGTTGGATGCGGTATTTTACTCAATCATCTGTCCAACCTTAGGCTTAGATGCCATAACCCAATGCATATCTTCCATCAAAGTCACCTGATACTTTCACCCGGCCTTGTCTATCAGGGTATGCTGCACCCAGTGTTTTGGAAGTGGCATTTTACCTAGTTTCTACACTTTATCATGTCCCTTGGGTTTGAACATATGGCTAGAGTTATCGCATCTGCATTTACCACTCGAGCTCATTCCATTTGTCATCAGTATAGATCCTATTACTCTTGCAAATTGTCTAATTTGGGAGAGCCTAAGGCATACACTTATTGCATTAGACCCAATGGTTTAGAATTGAAATAAATTTACAGGAAATCTGTCTACTTGTTCAGAGATTATAGGTCCAGGTGGAGTGGCAAAGTCAGGTTTATTCACGGGCTTGGTCACGAGGTTAGAACACGGGCATCAAATTTGAACAATATGTAAGGAATATGCAAATAAATTTTCTTTTAGGCTTCAGCAAACGATGTCTCATATGTCAAATTGATGTCTGGTTAAGCTGTGATCTAAAACATGTCCGCTATGTTACGGTTTTATTCTAAACCTTAGCAGGGTGCATCCTTACCTTCTAAACACTACGAGGGTGCCTTCTTTTAGTTTGGGTGAAAGTGAAAGGCATAAATTTAAGGCATTAGAGTTGAGAGAATACAATTTACAGCAACGATGCATACTTGTTCCAAGATCCTAGAAGTGGAGATAAAAGTTAAAGATATGATAAGGGTCAAGTTAAAAAGATAAGATGAATTTTAATGGTCTTTTGGAGGACATGTCAAAAAGCGTTTACTTATTTAGAAAATTGTTACTATGATTGTTTAGTTTTAATACAAATTCCTTAAGGCCAAAGGGGGAGAAGTCGGATTGGCAATGATGTCATCCTTGGCTCATAGAAGAGCCCACCAAGGTTCCATTCCCCGGAGGCACTAAAACAGGTATGAGATTGGGTGCAAGCCTTGAGCAAATTTGGCGGAATAAATAGGACTCTGACCTTGGCTCTAAGTCCAACAAAAGGATAAAATACTTTTTGTTTGTGGCCCATACCAAGGGGGCCTTTCAAGTAGTCCCTTTGATAAAGCAAAACCGAAGCTTTGTTCGTTTGCCTTGATTTAAGAATTCATGTACTAGGTGATGACTGCAAGTATTTGTTCAATTGTGCTCAATATCATTATATACGGTGGACAGGTTTATAGGAAATGGCCCCACTTTGGTCTTTCTGTGTGGGTTTATATTTAGAAGTAAAATGACAAGTATATTTATTTTGTTTATTAGTCAATCTGCAGTCACAGGCCTTTCATTTATCATAAAATGAAGCAACCAACGGTATGGTGTCTTCTTGTTCAAAGTTGTTTTTCTTGCATGGTAACAGTATAAACTTCTGTAGAGGTTATTTCAAGTTTTCTTTTCAAGTTTTCCACTTACACATATATGCACATGCACTCAACCTCAACAACAAACAGCTTCTTTCTTTTGTTGAAGCAAGGTGTTCTATAAGGACTGGCACTTGGCCAAATTTCAAGTGTGTAGACCTGAAAAATTTCTAAGTGCAAGCTTGTGCCAAAACTATAACATCGAGGCTCGGATTCAACTTGGACTCCCAGAATATTACTTAAAACCTACCCTGCTAAAAAAATAATTGACCATTACTTGGCTACCCTAAATAAGGTGTTCTACTGGCAGGTGGGGACTTCTCTTTTTTAGACAGCAGAATCTCATGATTCGACTCAGGGAGGTCGGAGGCATGCAGGAACTCCGAAAGTCTTGGTTGGTGGAGCTCTATTGTTTCGTCCACCTTTCAGACTCACAAGTTTTATGGTCATCTCAAAAACTAACACAAGTATGGTCTATACTCAGGTCACTCATGGGCGGAGCTAAAAGTTATTTTGGGAAGTAGTACAAACCTTGCCTCAACAAATTGCATCAAGGTGGATGGTTTATGTCCAACTTAAGGTTGCATCAAACTCCGATGGTCAATATTTCTCCAAGCCTACCATGCCAAAAAAAAAAAAATTGACCATAATTTGGCTGCCCTCAGTAAGGTGTTGGACTGGAAAACAGGGACTTTTTTCTGTATTTTAGCCAGCAAAATTTCATGATTTGACTAGGGGAGACACACAAGAACTCGGAAAGTCTTGGTTGGTGGATCTATTTTGTCTCCTTTACGATTCAGGCTCACAAGTTTTTGATCGTCTCAAAATTAACACAAATACGGCGTATACTCAGGTCACTCATGGGTGGAACTAAAAACGGTGTTGGGAAGTAGTACCAAACTTGCCTCAACAAATTGCATCAAGGTGAATGGTTTGTCTGACTTAAGGTTGCGACAAACACCAATGGCCAATATTGGTGACAGAGTCTTGCCAAACAACCGATGCCAAAAAGTAACATTGGCCATGAACAGAATTTTGCCAATGCGGTGCCAAATGGTTAGATGCCAACAAGGCTTGTTTATTGCGAAAACTAAGAACAAAAGATGAATAGCTATGCTGACACTGTTCATCCATATGAAAGATCTGAAGCAGGGCTGTTTCAAGATTATCTGGATCCTGGGTTAGCCAACATATAGTAGCATTTAGCAGGGAATCCGTGTAAATACATGTTTTAAAATTCTCTGGAATCTGAATTGTGAATCTTTGCGAGTCCATGGTCAAATAATGACTCAGACCTCTTAAACAGATCACAAGGAAATGGATAAAGATTGGACTTGTGGATTGCTGGAGATGAGGACTTGTTGAGATTGTAGATATGGTGGTAAGCCTTTGTGGGCATATGTTACATTTAATGTTAAGTATTTGTTATCGGATGTGATATTGTTTCCTTCAATTGTGGTTACATTCATTTTTGGTTGAATGTATTTGTCTTAAGTTTAAATGTGTTACCTTTGCAATTTACTGCATGTTGTTAGAGCCAATCAAAAAACTGTCTGACATTTGAACCGATGGAATTCTTGGTATGCAAAGAATGAAGAAAATGACCATCTTCGAAGAACTATTGCTATCTCAATTTTTTTCGGTCAGTCAGATCATGATAAATTTTGATTATTGATATCCGTATGACAGATGTTTGAGTTAGATGTGTTGCTCAAGAAGTTGGGCTTGATTGTGACAGATGTTTATGTGGCAGACTGTAGAATATAGTGTTGGCAGTTTTTGGTTGACACATCATATCAGGGATCTCTATTGGATGGTTGGAGTTGCTTCTTGGCACATGCACCATGGTGATTTACGGAACTTGTAGAAGGTTTGAAGAGGATGAGTACACTATGTGCGACATGTTGCAGCATCGTAAGGACAGAATTTTGAATATGATGGGAAGTATTGTTGAAGTACAGGGACTTGACAGCAGAGTTTGATTAAAGGTGGCCATGCATTAATGATTGCGAATCTTGTGTCACACTTTTGTTAATTCAAATTGTCATTGTTTGTAGTTTTGAATTGCTTTCATCTATAGCAAGTAGAGGTGTGGGTTGATGGTTTCATTTCTTATTGAGTAAACTTGGAACATAACAGAGATGATTATTTAAGTTTTGTGTGTTACAGCAGCTTGTAGATTTGAAGGCTGCATTCTTGTACATTGCATATAATCTGTAGTTTCTGAAATGAATTTATAACTTGTCGAGGTGTATGAAAGCTTGATTTTTGCAGGTCCTTTTAGAAATATAAGTAAGTAATGGGAGTCCAACCTTATATTTTGAGACATTGAGTCATCTCGTAATTCATAATATCCAGTCATCTCGTAATTCATAATATCCGGTCATCAGCAATCGTCATTAATAAATACTATCAGTAAATGGTTTATCGTCATTTACTGCAATTTGCTTCTACCTCTGTTGGCGGTTGAATGTATTCCTCTTATGTGTATGCACGTTACCTCTGAAATTTACATGTCTATTATCTGATTATTGAAGAATGGACGGGTTGTTGATGGCCTGTCTCCTAGAATCTTTTAACTTTCCTATAAATCCTTTAGTTCTGACAAAATTGGAATGAACATTGCCCCAGAATGGATAACTAAGTGAAGAGTGAATGTAAAAGATGAAATTTTTAACAAATGCATGCAAAACTGAAGCATTTCCTATTCTGGAAGTTGTTTGGTATTCGTTGATACTTGGATGCTTTTCTTGATTTGTCAAAGTGATTTTCCCCAAGGGTTTGATTGTATAGATATGATTTTTAATTTTTGCAATAGTTTTTCATTGAGAAGTCTACAAACTCTCCCAATAAGGGTGCTAATTCTGTTATAAGCTCTCGGCATCCTACTTGTTGAACATATAAACAAAATTGTGAACATTTCTTGTTAGGGTTATGATATACGCATCCCTTAGGTAATTAATAAGTGCTCTTACAGTTGATTGGCTGCAATTGTTGAGCTGTGGTGTCTTTTGTTTGTTTAAGTGGAGAATTTTCCACCCAAAAATAATCCATGCAAATGGCTTGTTTGACAATGCATGTCATGGCCCATCAAGGGTTAAGAAGTTGTGGCCCAAAATTTATATCACCTATGCAAAGATAAAAATGCTTTATTAGTGGATTGGCTGCAACCGTCGAGCTGTGATGTCTGATTTGGATGTGTCTTATGACCCATTAAGGCTTCACAAGTTGGGGCCCAAAATTCAAACATCCTATTGCTAAAAAAAGTTGAACACAACATGTTTAGCCCTTTGTCCGACCCGAAGACATTGTTTTTGGAGGAGTGGATGGTTGAGCTTAATGCTAGATTGAGCAGTTCTAGATTAATGCTTGCATACAATGCACAAATGTACTAGTTGATGCCACAATGAAATAAAATTTCAATACAATATGTCTAATTCTGCCTTCACGTGTTGTTAGCTTGATATTGGGCACAGAGGCTGTTAGAGAAAATAAAGTTAAACTATAATTTTTGCAATCTTTGAAGTCTGAACAGTGGTACAACAAGAAATGCTCTATGTGTTGGGATTCTATTCCATGAAAGCAGCTATTCAAGTGAGAATAGGTTCATTTAATCTTTGGGCCGTTTCATATTACGATTTATAGACTCTGGCAGAACATAGGCATTAATGTATTGCAAGGATTTGAAGAGAATTTAGGAACAAAACTTGAATTCCATGCAAAACACTGTGTTACAGATAATATATGCAAGCTTACAATTAAGACGTGCTTTTGAACGTTGTGTATCAACTTCATTGACTAAATGTCAAAAACCTGCGTATCTTCTCAGACTACTAACAGGCAATTAGAGTAGACTGCGGTGGTCCATGAACATCAATTTATTGCAAGATGGGAAAAATGGTTGGAATAAAAAATGCTGAAATATCTGCGAGTTCTTGGCAATTAATTTCTCACCTTAAATGTGACGTCCAATAAAATGTCACAGGGCAATTTCAATATTACATTTGAAGTCTATTTGACTGTTACTTGCAACTTTTTTTTTGCTTGGAGAAGTCAATTGAAAAATTGTTGTATCTTGGCCATACGGTGGAGTTTGGAGCCCGTTTTTTTCTTGGAATTTTTTTTTCAAGCCCGACATAATGGTGTAGCTAGATTGACACCATTTGTCAACAGTCAGTAGGAAATTTGTGGAGAAGGTAATGAATTTATTAGTCAATGTGCTATTCGAGAAATCTAAGATAAGGGCCTTGAGATTGATCTCTTGGCATTTTTCAGATGGATGTATTTAAGAAATCTGTTTAGCTAGAGTTTCAGCTTTGGAATACAAATATATGATCAGCTTCAGTACAGCACATTTCACCATCCTTATTTATTCAATCATCAAGCAGGGCCTGTGCTATATACACCCTGATCTTTGGACATGTCTACTCTACTTGTTTGTAAAAAGAGATACCATACGTCGTCTGCAGAAAAGATACCACGCACTGTCTGCAGAAAAATATACCATGTGCTCTGTCTTCTGAGAAAGAAATGGCTACAAAACTAACAAAACTTGTGTAACATAAAATTTCTATACTAATTCTGGTTTTATGTAATTATTTTTGTGACAACTTAGAAGTTGTTATTTTGGTGTTTTATCTCGAAAAAATCTAATAGCCTATTAAAAGCTACTGTGGAAGCTCCACGCACTCAACCATAACAGAAGTGTTGGGTTTTGCTTATTCCTTATTTATAATTACTGTGAGACAAGGGAGGCTAATGATGCATTACATGCACTGAGAGATTTACCAATGCAGAACAGGCTTTGGGGTTGAATTCCCCAGGTTGATGTGTTATCTTTCTTCTCTCTGTTGATGTGTTATCTTTCTTCTCTCCGGTACTATCTTCCTTCTCTCCGATACTAACATTGCTTAGAGGTGCTTGTGTGCTTTGTGGATCCCATTGCATTGTGATTATTATGAATGTGTACATGAGGTAAAGAAATCATGGAAGAAATTGGTCATTGAAAAGATGATGACTCACTACATAGGTCAAAAACTAACCAAAAAACAGGGGTCAAAATCCTACCAGAATAAATCACAGATGTCAAAATCCTACCAAAATAAAACCCATTTAAAAGCCATGTGGAAGCTCCAATTACTGAACCAAGCATCTCAGCTGTTTATAAATTGAAAGGGAGAATTGTTATTGTTGAGCAACTTAACCCGGATTTAGTTAAGAAATGGCAATATGTGCAATTTTATGGATTGCTGGATTTTGAAATATGATGGGGTAGATGAATCCTCACCCTTATTATGTTTGTGATTTAATTAGAACCTGGTTCATTAATTTGCACACTGTTGTATCTCATTATAACGATGATTTGTATCCTTTCATTTCTTGTGTATTGTGATATAAGATGTTGCATTTGTGTTCTTTTCTTGGGCTTTGTGATATAAGATGTTTTCTTCCCTGCAAGTTGGTTGCATATATTTTTCTAATTTGTGAGTAATGGGTGCAACATGTTACTGTATGTTTCTTGGGCAGGGTAGCAGAATGCCTAAAGGGACTAGTAGCCATGCTTTGGCTTCACGAAGTTCTAGATCTTCTCCTTACCCTTTGAACTGTGGTAAGGATGAGGAGCTGGTGCTTAATTCTTCTGAAGCTGACGATACTTCATCGAAAAATGATTGGGAAGATGCAATATGCTCCATTTGTATGCATTCTCCTCACAATGCAGTTCTTCTTGTATGTGCTTGTCATGAGAAGGGATGCCGTTCTTATATGTGTGACACTAGCTATAGGCACTCAAATTGTCTTGATCAGTTTAGGAAAGCATATGAGGCAAGTAGTTCAGATCACCCTGTAGAAATTTCCACGACTTCTCAGCCAGCAACCCTTTCAAGATCTGAAGGTGATAGTCTGGAAAGGGATGGTATGGATATGGAAGTTGGCAGGTCTCAATATGCAAGATCTATGGTTTCTAGTGGGGAAAATGAAAATATTGTAGAAAGCATGCTATCAGATTCAGAGTTGCCATCATATAGATTATTTGAGAAACAGGAAATGCCAGGATTAGCCTGCCCACTTTGTAGGGGAAAAGTTGAAGGATGGACTGTTGTTGAGCCAGCTCGCAAATATTTGAATGCCAAGAAAAGGAGTTGCGCTCAGGAATCCTGTTCATTTGTTGGAACTTATGATGAGCTTCGAAAGCATGCAAGACTTAACCATCCACATGCCAGGCCCTCTGAAATAGATCCTGATCAGCAACGGAAGTGGCGAAGAATGGAGCAACAGCGAGAGCTTGGAGATGTCCTGAGCACTATTAGGTCAGAAATACCTGGTGGCATGGTGTTTGGGGACTATGTAGTTGAAGGTGATAGTATTGAAAATGAAGATGATGACATCGGGACGGACTTGCCTGTTGATGAGAGCAATTGGTTGACAGTTTTCTTTCTCTTCCAAGTTTTTGAACCAACAAGTGCTTTAAGAAGTGGCAGAAATGCCTCTCCTCAATTGAGAGGTCTTGCAAGGGGCCTTCGACGAATAGGACCAGATTCGTCTTCTCTGAGGCAACGTCGTCTATGGGGAGAGAACTTTGAAGGCAATGGTGGTTCTGAGAGTAATATGTCTGGCAGCAGCGATGCGGGAGAAAATGCTGGAAGTTCCGCTAGCAGGAGACGTAGAAGTTGGCGTAGGTGATCCTAAGTTCAACAAAAGTTGGGATCTTCTGTTGAATGGGAATAAAAACTGCAGATATGAATACCTGTCCACATGTTATATTTTCACTTGGGTTCTGCCACCTGTGGTGCATTTTCATTATGACCGGTTAACCGTGGTGCAAATTAGCACATACATTGCTTCTTGTTGTATTGGATTGTCAAGCTTCATTTTCTCTTACCCTTGTTCAATCATGATGGGATTTGTAACTGTCATGACTTAGACTGCTTTGGGCAAAATAACTTTGGATTAGCTTGGCAATCCTTCACATTGTTATTCTGGCATGATTCTTGTCTATAAATTGAATAGCTGCAATGTCAAATTGTAGAAGCTCTCCATTGTATTTTGCTCTTGACATTTGTATTCATTTCCGTGTTTGATATATTCAAAAGCCATTTCGAGGGATGAATAGTGAAAGTTGATACTTAATAAAATTTACATTATATATTTAGTGACCATAAAATGGGGAAATCAGTAGCAGCATTTTAGAGTAAACCAATTTGGTTCTCTTTCCACCTTATTCGTTTCCAACTATTTCAGCATACTCAGCATCTGTATTTGTAGGGTGATTGTATCATTACTGTTCTAGACACTTAATGATGGCCTATTGTAGGAAGTTGATATGGGCCGTACTGTCAGATTTTGGTTAGCGGGTTGTGTTTATCGAGTGGTTTGCCACTAAATGGGTTTTCATGTGTGTGTGATTCATGGCGGCTTCCCCCTCCAGGCGGGTATTTTGCCACTACAAAGAATGCACAGCTACTTAATGAATTTTTGGATAAATGGGGAAGACCAAGAGAATCAATCTTAGGCTGGTCTTGCCAATTGTCAGATTTCTAGGGTTATGATAATGATCCAGAGCTATTCTGAAATGAATGAGAAGTAATACGGTAGCAGTACATAATGAACTTGTGACTTGCTTGTAAATGTGTAAATTTTTATACTAAATCCCACAGAAAGTGTCATCTGCACCCAAGATTGTTTGTTTCATCTTCCATTCAAACGGTATTGAACCTCAAACAACTTTCTTAGTCCAATATGCCTTTTAGTTCTTCATATATTGGATGGAGATGGACGTGGTAAATAATTCCATGTGATGCGTGTATAGCCTTTTCTATTAATTGTTTGCCATGTTTGCAGTAAAAAAGTGAATAGGTGAACCTTCCTTCAGTAATGCAACCGATCCTTTGCTATCATATAACTGATCCTTAACAAATAGAAATGATTTGGCGCCCTAAGAGGATTTTCCCGACTGATCTCCTATCTCTTTATCAATCGCTTCTGATTTGCCCTTCTTATCGATTGCCTATTTTAATATTTGAATATGTTTCTACGCTGAAGGAGGACAGGCACAACAGTTCGAATCAACTATGCTTTATAACAATTGCAAATTTACTCTAATGAATAATAGGATTATTTTTTTCTAATTTTTAATATTCATCGATTGAATCTGTTTTTGTCTTGTACGGTCTCCCCCTCTTGGATTCTGCAAGCCTTAAGCGATTATACTTGACGTTTGTCTTCCACCCGTGGACTCTTTCATTCCAAGGAATTTCCGTCCATGGTGTTTTCTTAACTGAAAGCGGCCATGACGATGTAGTTTATAAATATAAACTACCAAGTCCTTTATAGATAAATTGAGGTGTTGGGAATTTTGGTTTGCTATTTTCCTTAAGAAGGTAATGGAGAAAGAGAAAAGTCCTTGGTGTATTCAACAGGCCTGGGAAAAAAATCTTGGATTACGAGTGAATTAAGTGAAGGAATCCATTGTCTCTCTTGTTGATTGTGTATACGAGGTTCTGACATTGAGATTTATTCCAGTTTTTTCATATCAAAAATAATATTACATTTGCATACCTTCTGTACTATATAGGTTATTGCCTATTGGCCTTACAATTGCAAAGAGATGTAATAACTAATTTTGGACATCTATACAGTTTAGATTTGTACTCTAATTCAAAACATAGAACTATAAGTTAATGAGGTGGTGTAAATTGATTGGTTTGCTTAAAAATGAATGGATATGTGGTTATATTACCATTACGTACTCATTTTATTATTTGAATATCCATTTTGTCATGGTTGCAATTGTTGATACAATATTCAACAAAATTGAGTATGTTATGTTCAGCCTTGTGGCTGTAGAGTATTTTTTAAGACATTATAATCAATTAATTTTCATTAGTATCACAGTTCTAATGTTTATATTGTTTGATTCTTCCCATTTAAACGTTAGATATATTACATGTGTCGATAAGAATTTATGTTGCTTTGTGTGATCTTGATTTGCGTAATGGAAGTGACATAAAGTTTGCAACAGTTAAGGAAGATCACCGACATGGTGATGCTCCTATGTGTTTGAGATGAACAGTTCCTTCGTATGACGGGGTTTTATATTTTTGGTGCTTTGAATTAGAAAGCACCAAGGCAACAAATATGGGAAGGAGAAAGAAAGAAGAAAAGAGAGAACAGAGGAGGAAGAAAGGAACTCATTGGCAAAATAGACAGAGAATGCTTGGATAACTCTAGGGAAACAAAAGGTTACAACCCTCTCACACAAGGACAAGAACATAGGCAAAAATTGTGTAGAGGATAAAAATCGCTTAGAAGCACAAAGTCTTCACCATTTCCATATTGAATGCATATGACATAAAGTCTAGCCACAACGATATAAAATACAAAGCTTGCAATATCAATGTACACACAAAACATGGATAAATGGAGGTATAAATGACATCGTTTAACTAAAAACAATGAAACATGATTTTATGATTAAAGAGCAACATCACCATTAAATGATTCTTGATCAGCCTGTTTACATTCTTTATTCATGAGCTGAAAATACTATGTACATCAAAGTGCAACTAACTCTTTTAAGAGATTAGAGAGAAAAGAGAGAACCCCCACATTGGAAAATGCCACCCCTATTAATACTTTTAGTCCATAACTACCTTTCTAGTAAAAATGTGACTTTTACAATTTATTTTTCACTTAAATCACAACTTATAATGACTTTATGAACAAAAAAACACTTTTCCCAATGGTGAAATAAAAATAGTCACTTGAGTTACTTAAGTGGCTTTACAAAAAGTACTTTCTCAACAAAAAAATAGAAAGTCACTTGAAAGGAGGAAGAAAATAAGAATAAAAAATTCTAGCCATGGAGGTTCCTTGCTTGATCCACTCAAGCACTTTCACCTTCAACACATGCATCTTTGTTAGGAGTCTGCTTTCCATTGGCCATTCTTGTCTTGATGTCGCTGAAGTTCATATGATCTACATTTCCATCACCAATGGGAAAATCATCATGAATACACTTCAAAATGGTCGTTCCATGATAAAGAAGTTACGGACAAAGTTTGAGCAATATTCAATGTATAGAACTTGAACTATGAACAAAACAAGCTCTCAAAATGAAGGCAAAAACAACAGTTGGGAAATGATTCTCATGAAAAAAATATGCTATTTTTGAGGTTATGAAACATGTACAATATTAATCCTTACTTCAAGAGCTTTCCAACACTTCAAATGACACTCAAAATGGAGCCCAAATGAGAAAGTTATGGACAAAACAACACTGGTTCCATCGTTCTATCTCATGAGCGCTTTTTTGCCTTTGAGTCATGAGCACACTTTTTGACTTCATTAAGAACTTGGACGCACTTAGGAGTGGTTCTTGGAACCTTGGTCACCACCTTTCCCCTTTGGATTTTTTTGTGTGACCAATTTAAGTTAGAGGCACATTGTCAATGAGTTTTTAGAACTAAAAGTGCAACAAACTCTCAAAATGAAGACAAACAAAACAACACAAGAAATGATTCTCATGAAAATTTTATACAAATTTTGAGGTTATGGAACTAGTAGAAGATTAATCCTTGCCTCAAGATCTTTCCAACACTTCAAATGACACTCAAATTAGAGTCCAAATTCTGGTTTTATGTAATTATTTTTGTGACAACTTAGAAGTTGTTATTTTGGTGTTTTATCTCGAAAAAATCTAATAGCCTATTAAAAGCTACTGTGGAAGCTCCACGCACTCAACCATAACAGAAGTGTTGGGTTTTGCTTATTCCTTATTTATAATTACTGTGAGACAAGGGAGGCTAATGACGCATTACATGCACTGAGAGATTTACCAATGCAGAACAGGCTTTGGGGTTGAATTCTCATATATATATATATATATATATTGAGTGGAGGAGTCTGATGTCGTGCCCGTGAAATTGTGTCCGTGATATTTATTTTTAATTTGTAAAATTTGTGTGAAGAAGTTACAAAACGCTTTACTAATTTAATTGGTTAAATTCTCGGTGTGGGAAGTAAATAATTTAAAATTAAAGTAAAGAGGGTGTGGGGAAGTAAATAATTTAATTTGTTAAATTCTCGGGTGTGGGGAAGTAAATAATTTAAAGGTAAAAAATACTTTAGTAAATTAGTTTTTTAAATTATCGGGTTAGTAATTTAATGTGTTAATTTAAAAACTATAATGTTTAAATAAATAAATAAGTTTAAATAAATAAATAAGTTTAAATATGCAATATATTATTAGGTAAGTAATTTTTAATTTAACTTTAGTAATTTACTAATTTAATTTAATTCTTGGGGAAATTAGATAAATTAAAGTAAATAAATTGTTTAAACAAGTAAAAAATACTTTTAATGTGTTAATTTAAAAACTATAATATTTAATTAAATAAATAAGTTTAAATATGCAATATATTATTAGGTAAATAATTTTTAATTTAACTTTAGTAATTTACTAATTTAATTTAATTCTTGGGGAAATTACATAAATTAAAGTGAAGAGGGTGTGGTTAAGTAAATAATTTAAAGGTTAAATAATTAAAAAAATATTTTAGTAAATTAATTTTTTAAATTATCGGATGTGGGGAAGTGAATTATATTTAAAAATTAAAGTAAATAAATTGTTTAAACAAGTAAAAAATACTTTTAATGTGTTAATTTAAAAACTATAATGTTTAAATAAATAAATAAGTTTAAATATGCAATATATTATTAGGTAAATAATTTTTAATTTAACTTTAGTAATTTACTAATTTAATTTAATTCTTGGGGAAATTATATAAACTAAAGTGTAGAGGGTGTGGGGAAGTAAATAATTAAAAAAAATACTTTAGTAAATTAATTTTTTAAATTATCGGATGTGGGGAAGTGAATTATATTTAAAAATTAAAGTAAATAAATTGTTTAAACAAGTAAAAAATACTTTTAGTGTGTTAATTTTAAAAACTATAATGTTTAAATAAATAAATAAGTTTAAATATGAAATATATTATTAGGTAAATAATTTTAAGTAATAAATAAGTTATTAAAAACAGTTACATAACTTCCCCATGCATTATAATAATTTAATTTCTTCCTTACAAAAAAACCCGGATTGGAAATTGTGACAGGTTCAATAACGTGATAGTAAGATCTTATTCTTTATGTTTCATTTCAGTATAATTCCTTATTTTAGATAGAACATTGCTCACTGCATAATTTAATTTGTTCCTTATAAACAAACCCGGATTGGAAATTGTGACAGGTTACAGTGTTTTATATATTTCAATTTTATTTTTGGGATTATGTGAATAAATTCTTACCTTACATGGTATTGCAGGAAATGGAGACATAATTAATTGCAGTTCACATAACTTGGACAGACTCCAGGATTAGTCATTAATATGATATAGGTATGAAATTTATAAACAAATTTATTAATTGCAGTTCACATAACTTGGACACACTCCAGGATTAGTAATTAATATGATATAGGTATGAAATTTATAAAAAAATTATTATTAGAAAATATATTCAATGTCTTTTTCACTTTGATGTTTAGGTTTGATATGTATTTTTAAAAGTTACTTTATGAATTTATATATATTTAAATGTATATCACATTTAATAATTTTGAATGAAACGAAAAAAATCCAGTTGAGATGTATTACTAAAAGTTACTTTATGAAATTTATATCCTATTTAAATTTCTATCTTGGTAAAATTTATTAATTTTGAAAGAGAAAAATATACTTGAAATTTTGAGTAATTTTTAAAAAAATGTAGACATTGTAAGTTGAATTGTTTAGAAAAAGATTCCGGTTGAGATGTATTATTAAAACAACATTTCTATGTGCCCAAGACAAATTACAACTTTAATAGTGTTTGTATTTTTATCAACCCATATATTGAATAAAAATTTTCCTAACACATTAAACAATATATTTCATGTTTAATGTAGGTTTCTATATTCCCTGACATAGAAAACCAACATTTCTATGTGTAGATGGTAATTATTACTTTATTAATGTTTGTATTTTTAATAAACCCATGTAAAAATATTTATTTTTATTTTAACAATTTATTTAAATAAAACTTTTAAATAGTTATTATTCAAAGTGATATGTAATTTATAATAGTAGTAACTTAGAGTGAGATGTGATAGTCTCTCTACAAACTTTACTTTTAAAAAGACAATCGGAAACATTACAATTAGAGATGTATTAGCAATATCATCTAAAAATTATAGAAACTTGTAAAATATTTCAATTATTAAGATTTTGCTTTTGTTATATAGATAATTTTTAAATAGTTCAATTATTAAGATTTTGCTTTTATTATATAGACAATTTTTAACATCTTAGTGTGCATTGTGTATTTAGAAATTGAATATTTGTACATTTATAATTTTAAGACATTGACTAATATAAAATTTCTGAAAAAAAAGAATGTGATGTTTATGAGAAATTTTTGTATGCGTATATATATATCCTTACATTATTTTCATTGGGCAACATTTGTGGATATTTGTCCAACTCGGAATCTATCGTTGCATGTGCCTTTTTCGATACCGGGAGCCAGGATTTGCAAATGGGATGTTTCCTGTTATGCTCTCCTAGCACGTCCTAATTTGGATGTCATCCTGTGTTCTCAAAAAGGTTTTTAAAGCAACGTAACGAGGGAAATCCCGATGTATGTATAACATATGCATCTTCTAACAATGCAATTTTTCTATAAGAAATGTCAAATATAAATATTTTATATTTCTATAGCAAAACCGTGAAATCATATTTTGTGTATGCTTGGAAAAATGTTTTAATATAAATTCTCAGGAACTATGGTTCTATCATAATGTTTTTCATTTTTATGAGTGGATGACATATTATTTTTTGTATGTTGTGTTTTTTCAAGCAATGATTAACGTGGATATGTGCATTTGAACATTTCTTTACAATGTGGTGTGTGTTTATTTCATGGATATAGTTGATTTTTGAATACGCAATTGAGAATTATTTGTTTTATATTTTTGTCTTTGATATTGTGTTATTTATGAGAGGAACATTGTTGAATTGTCACAACTTGCCTGTATAATAACGATTTATACAATGACGTTGATGAAGAATTGTTGAGTTAATAGATAATTGAGGTATTAGTAAATGTGATAGTTTGTGTCGCTTTAGTTCATATCATATTTTGAGCGTCCTTCATAATTTTTACATTCTCTTTACTATATGATTATTTCCTATTACATGCACATGGAGTTTTAAATAATATAAATAATTAGGTGATTTTCTGAAAATACTTTATAGGCATGGCTCCACCAAGATTAAATTTTGAAAATGAAGAGGAAAGAAAAGAATATCAAAGACAATATTGCAGAAGAAGACAACAAGAAATGACAGATGCGCAACGAGAGGAACAAAGGAAACGTCGAAATGATAATGATAGAAGAAGCATTTGCAGAACGGAGGGTTGAATTGACAAATGAAGAAATAGATGCAGAGAGACGACAACATGCAAATAACATGATGACAATTCATGCACAATCGTCTCAAGATGACTCACATGTATCACGAATAAGGATACAAGGACAGATTCGTACAGATTGGTTTGCTGAGGAAGAAAGACGAGAATGTGAAGATTTACTTGCATTATTTATATAAAAGATTTTATAAATTGCATAGTGTTTTGAGTATGTTGGTGAAAAAACTATTATAAATCAAACAAAAGGTCATAGATATGGAAATGAAACGCTTTTTCTAATCTCCTATTCTCTTAAATTCATATCATTCTTTGACTAGTCTTGCTAATTGTTACAACGTGGATAATATATGATTGATTTCTATTACATGTACGTGGATTTTTTAGTTATATAAATAATTACAAAATTTGTTGAAAATAATTTATAGGTGGGGATCGACCACGATTAAATTTTGAAAATGAAGATGAAAGAAGAGCATATCGAAGAGAATATCAAAGACAATATCGCAGAAGGAGACAACAAGAAATGACAGATGCACAACGAGAGGAACAAAGGAAACTTTGAAATGATAACAATAGACAAAGGTTCGCAGAACGGAGGGCTGAATTAACAAATGAAGAATTGGATGCAGAAAGACGACAACATGCAAATAACATGACAATAATTCGTGAACGATCGTCTCAAGATGACTCACATGTATCAAGAGCAAGGTTACAAAGACAGATTCGTTCAGGTCAATTGCAAGAGGAAGAAAGACTACATAGACAAGAACTTCACCGCGAAGCATCTCAGAGGAATTATCGTAGAATGGCTGGTAATGTTGAAGCTAATTCTGGGGAAGAAAATTCAACATCGATGGATTGCGTGCTCGAAACACCAGAAAACTTGGCCCAAGATATAATGATTATAGATGTTGTAAATAATTTAGAGAATGATAGTGTGCAACAGGAGACGACATTACAACCAATACGAACAACGAGAAGAAGAAGAATGCAAAATAATGATTTACAAGAGGAGTTAACGAGAAGAAGAAGAATGCAAAATAATGATTTACAAGAGGAGTTAACAATCGAACCTAGAAGAAGAAGAAGAATGCAAGACTCGCATATTGCGAGAGAACACATGATAGATGATCCCAATGGAATGCTTGGGAGAGATTTCAATACGGTCCAAATGATTTTTCGACACGGTCTTGATAACCTTTCTTCGCCGGTCATGTGTTATATTTGTCAAGAATGTTACATTGGAATAAAAGTTTCTCGAACACCTGAAGGACCTGTGTGTACTAGATGTCGACAAGAGAAAGGTCATCATCGATTTTCAGCATCAAACAATATGGATCCTGGGCCACAACCGCCAGAACTTGCAAACTTAACTCAAATTGAGGAAATGTTAATAGCCCGTGTCAACCCAATCCTACAGGTGACACATGCAATAGGAGGTCAATATAAATATAAAGGTCACACGATAAGTTTTCCTCAAGAAGTAAAAGAAATCGCTAATCTTTTACCCCATAGATTGAAAGATTTGCCGATGATTATTGTTCGGAGGAGAGATCAGCGTGGAACAAATTATGACTTTACAGTCAATAGAGAGTGAGTTTATAATGCATTGAAATATAAAATAGAACATGATAAGTTCTACTCAGATGTCCAAATCGATGAAAATGCTCTGAATGAACTTCCACCTCATTCTGTTGAGAATGTGTTCGAGCAGCTGAACTCAGTTCATATGGAGTTTGATTCCGACGTAAATGAAATTGTGTTTGTAGGTCCGACCGTGGAGACAGATGAAGGAAATATAATTAGTCATACAACATCGATGGCATCTAAACTTCCTAATGCACCAAGGGAGATGGAATTAATCCATGCGTGGGTGAATAACCCTCATGCGGACCCTGGAGCACTCATTGATTGGCCAGGGATAGGAGCATCTCCTATCAATGAGTATGTGACAGTAGGACTACTTGATATGGCATTCCCTACTCTCTTTCCTGATGGGAAATGTGATTGGATAGAACCGCGATTAAGACGAGTACGTCTCCATGAATTTGTAAAGCATTTATTGTGATATAGGGATCACCGATTTGGCCGACATCCTCGGTTCAGGTATTACATGATGAACATGATCATGAGACATCGTGCATGTAATGCCCCTCCCCAACCTACTTGGTTACACCGTTCTACTGAGGTATATGCCTGGTTGTCAGCTGCATGTATATTCCATTTTCCTTGAGAAAATTTAAAAATTCACTTGAGATATACTCGGCACCTTTGTCTGATCTCATCACCTTGATAACATGACCACTCACCTTCTTTATGAGGCCCATTAATTCCTTGAAAGTATCAACAACTTGTTATTTGTGCTTTAGGAAGTATACGCATGTCTTCTTGCTGAAGTTATTGATGAAATTCAGAAATGTAATGCCCCCCCCCAACCTGCTTAGTCACGGTCAGCCTTGTCTCTTTCTTAGGCGTGGAGGAAGAGCACGTACCACTCAGTATTTTTTTGGCAAGGCGTGTTGGTTTTCCCTTGGGTTTGAATGCCAAGTGGGGGGGGGCAGTTGGCCGCCTGTCTCTTCTAGTAAACTCTCAACCACTTCTGACATGTATCCTTTACGACCTGCTCTACCTTCCTTGACTTTCTCGTGCCCTGGTCTGCCGCTTCTATGAGTGTTGCGTGGTGTGTTTTCTGCCGGACCTCCACAACAGCAGCCTACATCAGTAACTTAGCCAGGCGACAGACATATTGCAGTTTGGTTGAAGCTTTTGAGTGCTTCGAACAGGTAGGTCATCCAACTATGTTGCGTTCTGTTCAGTGTAGAATACTTTCTCAATTCGGGATTCTCCTTCAAGCTCATGGAAGAGAATCTCATGGAGGCAGACCTGTTTCAGACCAGAATATTCATGAAGCACGATTTGCCTTGCATTTATATGGGCTTCTTCAACGAGTCATTGGGTCGGCAGGCATAAAGGTTTCTGTTGGATTTATCACACCCTACAAGCTACAGCTGAAATGTTTGCACCGAAAGTTTGATGCTGTCCCCAGATCTGATGAAATTTATTTACAAAGATTCTCTTTTGAGATCTTCTTGCTGTACGCTGTAACTCAAGGAAGATAATCTCATATAGGCGGATCTGTTTTTATCAGAATATTCACGGAGCACAAATTACTTTGCTGTGTCATTTTCTTTCCACTCTGCTCGTAGATGCGATCTGTCTCCTTCTTGCGACTGATTCCGGTGACTTCGGTCACACTTTGGCTCGTTTTTTTGTTGACCTATCAAGCTTGGCCTGTAGCAAGTGCTCAACTCGGCGAAGCCAATAATGGCGCATGCTTCCGTGTAGGTGACAGATCGCACCCACAGGCACAGGAGATCTATGCAATGTTGGAGAAAATGTCTTGGGAGATGAAGGTAGCAGGATATCTTTCAGATCCAGAACATACACTGAGTGTGTATCTCCAAATCGACTGTGTGACAGTGAGAGTGTTACTAGGAGACCCGATGAAATTTAGTACAGAGCTTCTCTATTGATTTCTTACTTGTCTTACGTTGTAACTCAGGGAAGAGTATCTCATACATAGCAGATCTTCTCATGCGATTACAGTTTGACAGAGAGAATCCGCTTTCCCACCCCCCTCTTCCACCTCAAGTGAAAATAGAAAGTGCCAATGACATCACCAAGGAGGCAGTAAAGACTGCACTGATTCGAGCCATACGGTTTTATGCAAACATTCAAGCACATGATGGGCACTGGCCTGGTGATTATGGTGGTCCTATGTTCCTTATGCCAGGTTTGGTTATTGTCTTATATGTAACAGGAGCACTAAATGTTGTTTTAGCAGAAGCGCATCAAAAAGAAATGTGTCATTACTTGTACAATCATCAGGCATAATGAAGATGGTGGATGGGGGTTACACATTGAAGGTCACAACACAATGTTTGGGACAGTACTAAACTATGTAACTTTGAGACTTCTTGGCCAAGGGTCTGATGGAGGAGATAAAGAAGCAATGGAAAAAGGTCGTGTATGGATCTTGGGCCATGGCAGTGCTACTGCTATACCTTCAAAGGGAATCGCCTTGAATCCCATCACCTAATTGTACTATGTTGCACCCTGTTGTCTTGTGTTTTTGACTGTACCCTGGTTGTTTGTTGAATTCCCTTTGCTCAAGGATAACTCTACATTCCACTTGGACTATGTCGTGTTTGGCACAAATTCTATCTGTGCCTTTGCCCTTAACCTTGTAGTTTTTCTCCTGATCGGAAAGACTTCAGCTTTGACAATGAATGTTGATAACAGTGCTTTGAAGCAAAGAATTGCTTCTCTTGCACAAGACAGGATTTTTTTTTAAGAATGCACACTATGAAGCATTGAAAAAGGAGGTGTCAAGGCTAAGACAACTATATCACGAGCAGCAGCAACTTTTGCAAAAAGAAATGCATGCATCCTCAACAGGGGCATATGACTTACAACATCAGCAGTTGGTAAGCTAGAGCAGGGTTCATCTTCGCAGATGATGGATCAAAAAACCCGAGATCTCTGATCCTTCTCCAAGTCATCCGAAGACTTCATCAGGGATTCTAGACCATAGAGAAAACAATGCTTTCCACAGCCATACAGCCCCTGGGTTTCAGATGTTGAAAAGCATGATGCCTTCAAGCTGCCCTATGGGAAAGAGCAACAAGAGCTTGGAAGAAAGAACTATAATCAGGCATGTTAAATCTACTCCTTGTAATAGTTTTCTACCTTCTTTCAGTATCTTGAAATGAATTTTCTTTCCTCTTGAATGGCGCCTAGACTAGATGTTTTCGTGGTTGTTTATATCACTGCCTGATTGTGTGGTTGTTCCTTTAAATCTTATTCCAATTTCGCTGATTTTGCTTGGAATGTTCCTTCCTCTCTTATAGCTTACTCTATTTCATATTTGTCTAAATGGGTTACTGCAATATTGAGTGATGCAGTCTAGTTCGTAGGGAAGGAAACATTATTGAGTTTTGTTTGCTTATATGACTTTCTTTTAAAAAGAATTCTGTGATGGTAATTATAATTGAAGGTTACTAAATAGAAGGTTAAGCCTACATACCTCTTTTGGTTGAATAAATACGCATTTCCTGTTTAGGGCTCTCTTGTTTTGCTAAAAGGTACATTAATAGTGACGTTGTGTCTGAAACTTGTTTAAGCCTATGGGCATTCCTTAATTTATGTTTGATTAGAAAATGGCATTTGGGGTTTGTTTTAGAACTGTACATGGTTGACTGTTGTACCTAGTCTAGATGAGGGATAACCTGGCATCTATTTTGGCCTCCACGTGTTGAGAGTATTACTATACCTAATTCTTGATGTAAA
Source organism: Taxus chinensis (assembly GCA_019776745.2). Taxonomy (NCBI): domain Eukaryota; kingdom Viridiplantae; phylum Streptophyta; class Pinopsida; order Cupressales; family Taxaceae; genus Taxus; species Taxus chinensis. Next base: position 173,653,939 of record CM034154.1, on the reverse strand, counting down.
CTCTTGTATGATTAAAGCAAGGGGAAACATTGTAAGTTTAACTGAATGAAATCTCTACAATTTTTATTAAGGGTCGCAAGCAAGCTATTACTAGCTAGACTGAAACAAAAGTTGTAGGTGAATCCATGGTACTGGACTCGTGAACTCGTTTCCTGTTAGATGACAGCTGATTTCAGTGATAATATCATAGGTGGCTGTTATATTTATCTGTTTGATATTTGCTAAGACTTTTCCTCGATAAGCCCACATGGATCGGGTAAAATTTTCCATCTTCTTTACCTTTGGCAAGGAGTTCATAGAACTTCTAGCCCTGACCGCACTGCGTAACCTTCCTGATAGCTATGTGCGTTAGTTCTTGGTTTGTGCTTGTACTCGTGGTAAGGTCTTTTGAGCCTGGGGCATCGTTGGTGTTTTTCCCTTTGCGTATCGAATCCCTTTGTTTTCGAACTCGAATACCTTATACTTCAAACCTGGTTACTAAAAGGTCCCATTTTGTGGCCTTGTTAGGGAAATCAAATTTTATTTTAATGTTTATTGACATTGTCTGAATTATATAAAAAATTATTAACGACTTTTGGGTTTAGTCTTCCCTTATATTATGTAGAGAAGTTGACGATTAGGATAGGGTTTGTTGGAAGAATAATGGCCCTTTCTGTGTCTCTTTCGTACGCTTTTGGAAAAGTGGAATTGTTTTGGTTAACTAGTACTACGTTTTAAGAAATCCGATAAGGAGGTAGTGGTAAACTCCTTGGTTAAAACCAAAACTATAGCTGTGTTCTTTTAAGGGCATCGAACCCATATTACTTTGGAGCCCCTGGAAGAATTGGATAATGTCATTTTTGCTTCGCCCCTATGATCATAATTAGTACGCTTTGTCTTTTCTTGGACCCCGTTAGTTGGATGGAGTAAATTTTGGATTCCTATCACGTAACCCATAGCAGTACATGAAGGAGATATCAACACTATTGACTTTCTTGTTCCCAACCCATAAGGTCTTGCCTTGATTTATGTAATTTTGTTCTTACTAGTATTTGGACTTTCTCCTTGATTGGATGATTTAGTTTTCTCTCTCATGAGATTAATATTGGAGTTGTGAGTTGTGTTTTAATCCATTTCTGAATTTAGAATATTCCTGTCTTGATATTGTTAATTGTTAGCTTACTATTGCATTGTGTAGCCTTAACATGCTCAGTTCTCGCGAACTGACTTTAGTTAATATTTGTGCAGATGGATTATGCGAGTAGACTAGAAGAAAAGAGTGTAAAAGTTTCATCTGTACCATTATGAAGTTCCTTGTAAAAAAATGTCCAATGTGTTGTAAATTGTGTAACATTGCTTGTAAAGAGAGTTGATACGACCTCTTGCCTTGTATTGTTTGGTAATGGTGAAATAAAGTGTCCTGTTCTGGTGTAGTTAAGCTTGAAATTATCCTTGTGAGAAATGGCATTCAATCTTTACATTGATATGAGTATTGTAAAACTTTGATCTTGAGAATAAATTATTAAGTTAAATCTTTCTAAGACTTAGCGACAATATTTTATTTAAGTAAGGTAAAATGAGTTGGTTAACCCTTAAAGAAGCTAAACAAAAATAATAATTTTATATTCAACAAATAAATGTAAAGGTGATCTATTTGAAATCAAATGCTTCCAAGAGTGATCAAAATGAAAACATCCTTTGTGAAGTAAACATTTATAAATTGATAGCCCTAGCTAAACTAGCGAACACTATCCCTTTGGGGTGAACTCTTAAACAAGCTTAAGGGAAAACAATGGTCATTTTCTGGAAGATCATAAGATTTAGCAAGTAGGAGAAGACTTTAAGTGAACTACTCTTCAGTGTATAAGAAATTAACTCAGTTGGTGAGATGAATTTGTGCGAACCATATAATGATTCCTTCTAAAAACTTAAGTCATGAGCTAAAGGGTGTCTTACCAAAATAAATAAACCCTAACCATTTCTTACTGTGGCTTGCCCTAGCTGTGAGTGTGTCATGTGGTTGGACTTCCATGTTGTCTCGTCAAAAAGAAAAATAAATTGTCCTTGATAAGTGTGAACGTTTCCGTGCTGACCTTGTGGTCTTCCCCGTAACAAATGGTTCCAAGTGTTGGTTGTAACCTTGTGACGACATGTTGTGTCGTGTTGAGTCAAAGGAAGTCAAAAAAAAAGTTATCCTGTATTTCACTGTGTCGTTCTTGTGTTGGTATTTTTGGTGCGTTACAGTGCACAAAATTCATCTGCAGTTTTTTTGAAGAAAAACCTCCAAGATATGCCAATCACCATCAACGAATTACGTGAGCATATGAAGAATGTTCCCCATTCCAATCTGGCTGATCGTTTGATGCGGTTTGGAACATCATTGAGGGGTACAAGGTCTTACTGGGAAAAATGTCGTCGTGAATTGGCTGACATGTTGCATCAAATAGGATCGCCTACTATTTTTTTCACATTGAGCGCAGCTAATATGTATTGGCCTGATCTACATGCATTAATGCCTGGAACACCGCCGAATAATCCACGAGAAGCACAAAATTGGTGAAGGAAAAATATCATCGATTTTCCACATATAGTGGCACATTATATGCACCTGCGACATACACTTTTCCGAAAGGAGGTATTACAAAAAGGAATGAAAGTTAAAGATTATTGGTCTAGATATGAATGGCAGCATAGAGGTTCGCCACATGTGCATGGATTCATATGGTTAGAAGGGGCACCGAATATGGACAACCTTGATTGGAATGATGATTTTCAACGTGGAAATGCTGAAAAATACTTCCATTCTATTGTCCATGCATGGAATCCTCGGGATGACCCGCACCAACGAAACATACAGGTAATTTATCGATTCTCATTGAGTCTATGATTTATATAGAATTTTTGCGTTCTCAAAATATATTGTGTATTCTTATGTTCTATGTTACAGGTCTACCAAAATTTTATGCAACATCCATGTCTTCGAAATACAAGACAACTGACACAATTCGATATGGAACGTGACTATGAAGAGATTCTTAATAGTGTAGAATGACATACGATGTGTAGAGAGGGTGTCTGCCTACGTAAGAAAAGGGGAAAAAGTGTCTGTAGGTAAGGTGTTCAAAATTTTGAATAATTAAATTGAACTAAAAAACACATACATGGAAGAACTAATAATTGATTATTACATTTTGCAGGTATAATGCACCGTGGCCATTGAATCTCAATGGATCAAAGTTATATCAAGACTCAGAGACGGGAGATAAAAATTTTGAACCTGCGAGAAATGATGATAGGGTAAATACACATAATCTCTACATATTACAATTGTGGAGAGCAAACATAGATTGGCAACCTGTTCTTTCCAAACATGCCGTAGTCAAGTACATTGCAAAGTATGCAGCGAAAGTGGAGAAAAGCTCTGAAACTTATCATCAAATGTTGATGCGGATGGCAAATATTGAAAACCCGGATGAAATGGCAGCGACAGCATATAGGAGACTTCTAACCGAAACAATTGTTGAAAGAGACATTGGTGCACAAGAAACATGTCACATGTTGTTAGAGCTCCCTTTGGTAGAGAGTAGTAGAGTATTTGTCAATTTGAATGTTGCACGTGAGGTGTTCAAAAAAGTAACAACACCTGATGCAGATGACCATGAGGAACATGTAAAAAGTTTCATTGATGGGTACAAGAATAGGCCTTTTTCCATGGAAAGTGTGTCTCTTATTGATGCCGCTAGATCTTGGACATATAATCCAAGGAGAAAACGGGATAACAAGTGGGAGGTCAGGAGTTTTGGAGCTATTGTGAGAGTTTTCCCGAGGTTTTCCTCTGTCCCTTCACGGGAATCTCATAAATGGGTTGATTTTTGTTGGTCAGATTTGTTGCTTTACAAGCCGTTTCGAGATATAGACCGAGATATCGGACATGATTCTGATTCAATAAGTTTAAACTGGGATTCGTTCCGTTATAATCCATGGCATGTCGAAAGGAGGATTGCAGTAGAAGACATTGAAAATAACAGTAATTCTGAAGATGAAATTAATCCACATGCTCAACAGAATACAATAGAACATGAATGGGAAATCATGTGTAGGCTTCATCATGGTCAATTTTTGCAAGTGACGGAAATAGATATGTTGGGAAGGAGAGATATTGACAGACAAGCACCATGGAATGATGAATATCGAGGTGAAGAATACACAAGCAAAGCGATAAAATTCATAAGCAGCATGAAAGATAATGGGTTGGTTATAGATGATGAATTAGCCCCAAATTTCAATTGCGACACCTTGGGTGCTAAACAAAAACAAGCACTTGATATAATAATGACACATTATAATCAACATCGAAATAACATTCCATTGCTCATGATAGTTCAAGGAACAGCGGGAACAGGGAAATCATATTTGATTGGTGCGATTCATCAGGCACTTTTTGATGCATCATTCCCTGAACGTTCTCCTCTTCTATTGCTTGCACCAACAGGAGTTGCAACTTTTAATATTGGCGCCTCAACCATCCATTCACAACTTCGAATACCTATTATAGATTTTGCAGAATTGGAGGGATCGAGACTTGCAACATTCCAACAAGAGATTTGCCACATAAAATATGTATTGATTGATGAAATGAGCTTCGTCGGACCAAGTTTGCTAGAAAACGTGGACTCCCGACTTCGTCAAGCATTCCCTGAAAGAGCAGACATGAGTTTTGGTGGTGTTTCTATGATTTTGGTAGGAGATTTGGGGCAACTTCCTCCTGTTACCGATAAACCGCCATATGATAGTAATAGACGTGCAACGCTGTTATGGGAAGCATTCGGAACAATTGTTACATTGGATAAGGTATTTAGGCAAGCAGGAGAGGATGAAGACCAAAAGTGTTTTCGAGAACTTTTGGCCAATCTTAGAGATGTGAATCCAACACTGGATGATTGGATGTTGTTAATGAGTAGAACAAGTTCTGCATTAGACAAAGATAAAAATGAAGAATTCTATAATAATATTCACCTAATGGCGACAAAGATTAACGTGAATAACCACAACAAAAAAAAATTGCATTCATTGAAAAGACCTGTCGCACGTAGCATTGCAACTAGAACAAGTACCGCCAACACACTGGCAGGAGGTCTGAATGATGAACTTGATTTAGAATTATTAATTTCTAATGATGCAAGGGTTATGCTAACATCCAATCTTTGGATAGAAGCAGGTCTTGTAAATGGAGCTCTGGGATATATTCGAAACATAGTATATACACCTGGTACTGGTCCACCGAACTCGCCAACATATGTAATGGTTGAATTTGATAGTTACTTCGGAATACCATTTGAAGATAGAACTCCGCATACCATCCCAATTACACCAATACAAAGGGGACGCACACACCAATTACCCTTACGGTTGGCATGGGCATTGACGATACATAAATTGCAAGGTTTGACTCTTTCCAAGGCTACAGTTGATATTGAAGAAAGAGAGACAATGGGGTTAACATTTGTGGCTATCTCTCGAGTGAAGTTGTTGCAGAGTCTAAGAATATCTCCGCCATTTTCATATGAGCGCTATGCAAAAATGAAGAACGGAAAACTACTTTCGAAACGAAAGGCTGAGGAAAAAAGACTTATGTCCTTGGAATATAAATAATGTACCATATGTAGCACACATTGCATTATATGAATTTGTCATTACATGTGATGTACATTGCACATTTCAATTCGTATGAAAAAGGATTGTATTTTTTTAACTTGATAATACGGTTACTAATAAAATCCATAAGAACTTTGTGCATTATAGACCTTGATTTTTTTTGCTCATACTCATTCTCCAAAGTCAAATATGTGTTAAGTTATATAGTAATATAATTACATAAGAAAATTACATATAAGTGACTATGTTTTGATAATAAGTAATTATAATATTAAATTATAAATTTTATTTTATTCATACACGAACTAAATTCCCCCTGATTTTTCATACTTTATTTTTGGTATTGTTTTTTGTATAATGCAACCCCTGCGGTTGCTACTAGCATACCTATATTCTCTAAATATATGTAATATATGCCGAGAGGTATATATTACATATATTTATATATTATGTAAATATATAGGTGCCTCGTGAACTTCACCTCTCGGCATATTTTACATACCATGTTTTGGTTTATGTTTCTATGTGTATGTAAAATATTTCTATACTAATTCTGGTTTTATGTAATTATTTTTGTGACAACTTAGAAGTTGTTATTTTGGTGTTTTATCTCGAAAAAATCTAATAGCCTATTAAAAGCTACTGTGGAAGCTCCACGCACTCAACCATAACAGAAGTGTTGGGTTTTGCTTATTCCTTATTTATAATTACTGTGAGACAAGGGAGGCTAATGATGCATTACATGCACTGAGAGATTTACCAATGCAGAACAGCCTTTGGGGTTGAATTCCCCAGGTTGATGTGTTATCTTTCTTCTCTCTGTTGATGTGTTATCTTTCTTCTCTCCGGTACTATCACTACAAGAATATGGGCTAAGTATCCACAATATTTCCACAATATTTTTGTAGATACCTTTTGTAAAATTGTGAATCCAAATTTGTGGAGTCCACCCACATTATTTTTTGTGGAAACATGAGATGTGACAAAAAATTGTGATAAAATCCACATTGAAATTTATTGTGAAAAATCTATAATTTTATTATTGTGGCTTTCGCCACAATTCTAATGTTGTTTCATATCTACAATTGAAAAATTGTAACAATTTTTACAATTTAAATAATGTTTTAAATTCACAATTATAAAATTGTGTCATATACTACAATAATAAGGAAATTGTAAGTATTTCCATTTAAAAATTGTAACTATTTTCACAACTTTTTAATTTTTAAAAAAATTATAATTTTAGTAATTATATTTTATTTTTCAATTTTAAAATTGTTTGTAAAATGTTGAAATAAAAATTTATATATTTATATATGATGTAAATAATAGGTGCCTCGTGAACTTCACCTCTCGGCATATTTTACATACCATGTTTTGGTTTATGTTTCTATGTGTATGTAAAATATTTCTATACTAATTCTGGTTTTATGTAATTATTTTTGTGACAACTTAGAAGTTGTTATTTTGGTGTTTTATCTCGAAAAAATCTAATAGCCTATTAAAAGCTACTGTGGAAGCTCCACGCACTCAAACCATAACAGAAGTGTTGGGTTTTGCTTATTCCTTATTTATAATTACTGTGAGACAAGGGAGGCTAATGATGCATTACATGCACTGAGAGATTTACCAATGCAGAACAGCCTTTGGGGTTGAATTCCCCAGGTTGATGTGTTATCTTTCTTCTCTCTGTTGATGTGTTATCTTTCTTTCTCTCCCGGCTACTATCACTACCAGAATATGGGCTCAGTATCCACATATTTCCACAATTATTTTTGTAGATTATCCTTTCTGTACAATTGTGAATCCAAATTTGTGGAGTTCCACCCACATTCATTTTTTGTGGAAAACATGAGATGTGACAAAAATTGTGAATATAATCTCACATTGAACTTATTGTGAAACATCTATAATTTATTATTGTGGCTTTCGCCACAATTCTAATGTTGTTTCATATCTACAATTGAAAAATTGTAACAATTTTACAATTTGAAATAATGTTTTAAATTCACCATTATTAAAATTGTGGTCATATACTACAATAATAAGGAAATTGTAAGTATTTCCATTTAAAAATTGTAACTATTTTCACAACTTTTTAATTTTTAAAAAAATTATAATTTTAGTAATTATATTTTATTTTTCAATTTTAAAATTGTTTGTAAAATGTTGAAATAAAAATTTATATATTTATATATTTTAACAATTAATTTAAATTGTCTACTAATATATTTTTTTTTCTTATTTCAACGAATTAACATAATTTAAAAATATATATTATATTTAATATTATTTGTTCATGAAAATAGAAATCATTTCATTTAATCAAAAATAAAAAATTGTATATAAATCAAACAAAAAATTTTTAAGAATAAAAATTTCAAATTGACTTAATTCTTACGGATGATATTAAAAATATATTTAATGTACATGCATACATATATGCATTCAACAATATGATAATTAACTAATAGTAAAATTTAAAAAATTAAAATACCATTTTATTATTATTATTTAAATATCTTTTTTAAAACATTTGGTGTAAAGGAAAATAAAATTATTAGTTAAAAAGCTAAAATAATTCTTTGTAGAACATGCAACACAAGTTTTTGAATTAAATATATGAAAAATATTATTTTATTCATAAAAATAGTTTCAATCGGATAAGTTTCTTTAAATAGTTTGATAAAGATATTTATGAAATTAAATATTTTAATATTTGAATGCATATATTAGTGGAATAGTTGTTAATTTCATTAATATCCAGAAAGGGCTTCTCTATGGCGGACAAGAGCACAGGTAAATAAGATTCTTTAAATTCTTCAAATTACTGTATAAATCAAGAAGTTTTTAAATTTCAAAAATAAAATATATTTCGAAACATTGTTTCAAAAATATCTATCCTGTACATATATTTTTTTTGTATAGAGGAATGGAAAATTACATATAAAAATTTGAACCTCTTGTCTGATTGAAAAATTCCATCTGTGGTTATTGTTTTAAATCTCTCTAGTTATAATGTTTGACCACTCTGTTGTAAGTCATGCTACCGGATTTAGCCTGAAAGAAACTAACAGATAATACATGGCTTTAAATGCACGATATAGCTAATGTGGGAAAATATTTGAACTTGATTAAATTGGTATCGCTGTATACATACATCTGTTAGAAAGAAATTATTGTGCTAAAAATAAGTATTAGAAGTCAAAAATAAAAGAAAAAATTAAAAAAAACGCTTTGTAGGTGAATTCCATTCTTACCTACTAAGAACAAATATTATTTATTTTCAAACCACAGTGCTGACATCCATGAAAGAATTACAAATATCTAATGGCTTATGATTTTTGATGAAATTTTCAATCTAAGTTGAACACTATCTTTTTAGAAATGAAAATCAGATCTCATTTCATCTCCTGTCAAAAATAGATCAGGTAAACTGTTGTAAGCCCATGCATGCATCTACAGATCTGATTCAAAACACATTATACCCTTTAATCCAACCAGCCGCAGAAAAGAAATACTAAAAATTCTTGATGAGGGAAGGGGAATGCATCTAGGTTTTCTTATCAAGCCATGGGAATGTATTGCTACCGTTGGATTGTTTTCTATTATCAACGGCCTACAAAGATTTTTGTTCGATCTGAGTGAAGAATGCAAATTTTTAATATTAAGAGGCCAGTTGTATGAATGGTTGGTTAAATCGTACCACTCTTGACACCTAGGTTATATTTTATGACTATTGACCGTACTTCAATTTTTGTTTACTCCATTAAAATACAATAAGGATTTGTAATGCCCACTTCCCTACGACACTTAGTTGATTATCATTTTGAGTTATGCAGACTTTAGATATGGACATGACTTATACTTATGTTGATTAGCATGATGTTTTGTGACTAGATGCATTTGGATTATGATTGGATTTTGTTTTCAGTATGATCTACGCTGACTCATGGACAGACTATTGGATACCGATATTATTTTTATATGGATATATGGCATGTGTTCTAACATTGGATTTCTTTACTCTAATTTTGGATGATGATGAAATGCATAATTAAGTTGTGATTTAGACCTAGAAATGATGATTGATTGAATTACGTATAGATGTTAATAAATTTCATGCATATGGTTATTTTGGATATTTTGACATGGCCGTAAGGCCGAAGAGGGTATTTTGTATTTTGCAGGAAACACAGCATGATCACAACCATGAGGGGGATTGGGGACCAAACACAACAGGATGTCGGGTGGTTACAACATTGGTCGTCAAGGCAACTTGTAAATTGTATTGTGTTACCTTTGTCTTGTATGTGTTGAGAAAATTTTCATGAGGGGGTAATGTTCTAATGTGACCATGGGGTTGAGAATTTTATTTAATTGTTTTATTTACTTTAGTAGGTGATTTCATTTGGGATGTCTTTCTTTTATTACTTTTGCTAAGTATGTTTAGATTAATTTTAATATCTTGTTTTAGCTTTAAGTTTTGGGGGAAGTCAAGTGGGTGTAATAAATTTTGTTGGTTGGCTCCTTGAGCCATGTGTTGTCTCTTGTATTGAATGCTTACCTTGAGTGTTGACCACTCCAAATCTCTTGAAAACTCGAATTTGAGTTTGAGGGCAATTTTGGGGGACTTGTGGGACAAGTTAAACTTGTCCCACACTTCCCAAAACCCCTTACCAACCATATCTATGGGTTGGGAAGCCCAAAAAGGGATTATTTATTGTTTTGGGAAGTGAAATATGACTTGGAGTGCACTTTTTCTTCATTTTGCATTTATTTGTGCCTTAAGGCACATGGGAAGGGATGGTTGTGGAAGAGAGTTGTCATTCAACCCAACCACCCATTTATGGTGTTTTGGGATTTGAGTTGACTAAAAGGAGGTGGTCTTGAGGATGTGTGATGTGGCATCCAACTAGGAGCCACATCACCCTCACTCTTCCTTTTGTCTATTTATTGAAACTTCCTCTATTGTGGAGGGGGTTGGAGTTTTCTTTGGTTGAAAGTTCTTTTGTTATTTTGGGAGAGGAGAGATTTGGGGAGAAAGAAAAAAAAAGGGAAGCTTGGACTTGCATGCTTGGATTGCTTTGGAGGGAGCTTGGAAAAAGCTTCTTGGATTAGGCTTCTCCAATGGAGAGGTAGGAAAACTTCTCTTTTGTGCTTTCTTTTGTTATTGCTTTGAGCTTAAAATTGAAGAAAATGCATGTTGTTGTTGTATATTGTGAAAAATGGATTTGAATGCTTTTGTGTAGTATAGGAGAGGTCTATGGGAATACTCATGAGGGAGGCAAAAGAGTAGATTAGGATATTGTGGAGGGAGTTTGAGAGGGATGCCCATCTTGGGTAAGAATGTTTACATTCTACCTTGTTTTGAGGGAGCCATAAGAGGAGGGAGGCATAAGAGTATGGGAGGTAAAAGGGGTACTTGAGGGAGGCATAAGAGTCATAGGGGCTTGTGTTTTATTGTGGAGGGTTTTGGATGGGCATCTCATCTCAATTGGGAGACATAAGGAAAACATTCCCATAGTTCCTTCTCTTGATTGGCTTGAATGAAAGCCTTTTGTGCAAAATATTGTGTTATTGTGTTTCCTTGTTGTTTTCTCTTTTACCTTGAATGTTGTGAATGAAACTTGTATTGTGGAAGCATGTATTGTTGCCTTGAGTTGGAGACCACCCTTCATTGTGTTGTGTTTGGGGCTCGGGGGTCAATGGAGGAGATTGCTTCTCTTCTCCATTGAATTTTGGTTGGGAGGAGAGTGTTGCCTCTCCCCCTATTTTGGTTGTGAATGAACTACTTGGAACTTGGAGCATGGATGAAGAGCACTTTGGAGCTTGTGGAGACTCTTTCCATTACCTTACATACTTTACTTTGTTGCAAATTTGTAAGAGAAAGAGAGTTGTATTATTTTGTTTTCATTCAAAAATAATGGACATTGTAATCTATATTGCATCAAGAGTCACATGGTTGAATGTAGCATTTTACTTGCAAGATGTATATTATTGAAAGGATTGTAAGATAATAAAGAAATGAAGTGTACAAGGAAGCTTGTGATAAATTTGTGAATATACTAATGAGAAAACAAAAAGGTTGTCAATACTACATTGTGAAATGTTGTTTTCATTTCATTGTTTAATCAAATAGTATGTGTTACAAAAGTTAGTTTCCTTTTGTTGATAGATAGAAATTGAATACCATCACTTTCAAATTGGGTAACAATAAATAGTTAAAATACTAGATTGTAGTAAATATTGCCTCATTTTTAGAACTCATTTGCAATCTTGCAACCTTGTTGGTGAAATGAGACCTTCTTGTTTTATCTTACATACAATAGTTACCAAACCATGTGGGAAAGGAGTTTAAGTAAACAAGTTTACATCTTGTCAACATTTCACTTGATTTATTTTTATCCAATAATGTTAGTATTATTTTAATGCCCACATTGATGAGATTATTGTATAATGGAAATATATATATATATATATGTAAAAGTTCAATATTCTCAATAATTAAAATGTATTTAACAATGATAAGATTATTATTATTAGAATAAACAAATTCTAATAAACTGCAAATTTCCTTTATTCATTTTTCAAAAAGAGATCACATTGTGCCAATCCCTCATATATATATATATATATATATATAATTATAGAAATAGATATATGTATTTACGAATTTAAAAAATACAATATATAATAATAATACAAAAGAAATAGAGTTGAGTATACTTTTTTGGATTGAAACAAATTAAAAAAAAAAATAAGAAATAAAGCCGCGGCCTGTGTACAGGGGGCCGCGGCCTGTTCGCTGTACAAAGGATTGGGGTGGGGGGAAGGGGCGCCGCCCCCATCCCCACCCCATATACCATATATGGGGTGGGGATGGGGGCGGCGCCCCTTCCCCCCCCCCACCTCATATACACTGCCACTCATACTTGACTGCGCAGCAAACAAATGTTTATACACAGCAAATTTTTTAAAAAAAAACCAAAAAAACAAAAAAACAAAACGCGCGGCCTGCCGCGGCCCTGTACCAAGTTCGGCCCTCCTACGGCCACAGTCACTCTTTTCTCAGATATATATATATATATATATATATATATATATATATATATATATATATATATATATGTATATATGTTTAAATCCGCGCGCCCAGGGCTTGGGGCAATCCAAACAATCAACCCAAAACCAGGTCAGATCCATAATGAAAAAGCTCCTCCATTAAAACTTGAACAAAAAAAACCTTGTTGAGAAGAGTCCCATAGTTTTGATGGCCTCCATGGATGGAGCTTCTTCCTCTCTTCTCCCTTAACCTGCAAACAAAGAACAAAAGAAATGAGGGCTTTAGATGTAGGAAAGAAAATAAAACTAAAAGAGATAAAAAAAAATATACATAAGGAAATCCATAAGGATTTCTAGGGTTTCCTTGCCCAACCTAGATCTAAGGGTGGGAAGAGATTTGATCCAAGGGTGGAGGTTATATCTTACACCACTTAAGTGATGGGTTATTTTGGTGGGAATTAAAAGAATAAATAGAAATAGAAGGGGGGGAAAGAATTTGGCAAAAATAGTGTGTGCTTGACCCCCTCCTAGCAAGCAATTAACCATTATATGCTTATGACCTTGAATTACAAGGTGTGAATCTTATTTTATTATAATTTTGTTTTAAATAAAAGAAAAGGGGGTTTTAATCTTTATAAGGGTCCTAAATTAATTCCTCTTGTAACCTGAGTCTAAACAAAAAAAAAATTATTTCATAATTTTTCTCTCTCTAAACCTGTTTCGTTTGGTCTTCATGCGAGTAGTTTTTCGGGCGTTACATTTTGGTATCAGAGCCAGGGGTTCGAAGCTTGGACCCTTGGGCACACGCAGAACACACGAAACAGAAACATTTAACTTAGCACAGAACCGATTCTTTTAAAAATATGAAACCACAATGTTAATAATTATAGAAAACAACAAATTTAGAAAACTGACACAAGACCTAGAACAACGAACTAACTCTCGCCTTGATCTGTGCAGGAGGCGCGGATTGGGCGAGGGGTCTCTTCATATAGACCTAGACATACCACCACCAGAGCAGACCGTAGCAGCTCTCCTACCTCAGATCTTGCAGACACTCCAGGATGTCAATGCCGCTATACGCGGAGAGCCCTTGAGAGGACGACTTGCTAGACCTAGTTTGGAGCCTTCAGTAGATGCCCAGGCATCCCCTCGACATAGCGAGGAGCACAGAGCAGAGAACTTCCGTGCAGAGTCGGTTAGGGCAGAGTCACCACAGAGGGGATATGGGGACAGGATCTCAGGACATAGGGATAGGTCTCGGAGCCCTAGACAGAGGGAGGAGCAGACAGAGAGACCTAGGATTCGTACTACATCAGCTGCAGACCATATCAGGGAGATCCTGAAGCTGCGACCATCTCAGTATTCAGGTGATATAGGCGGTTTTCAGGCAGAGGCCTGGTTGGTGAGCTTGAACGGATGCTTCAAGCTCTGTCCTTGTAGTAGCAACACGAAAGCTCGTGTAGCGATTCACCTTCTGAGGGATGGAGCAGGAGTCTGGTGGAGGACCGAGGAGTAGAAGCTCCATGTCGACTCAGAGACGGTTACCTGGGAGTTGTTTGAGGAGCGGTTCAGGAGTAGGTATTTACCCAGGAGGTTTATTCAGCAGCGGATAGATGAGTTTCATGACCTCCGTCAGGGATCGATGACAGTAGCAGAGTATGAGAGTCGATTTCTGGACCTACTCCAGTACGTCGACTATATGCAGGATGAGCAGGTACGGATTCACAGGTTCATCCGGGGCCTGAACTTGGATTTAGCTGGCGCAGTGCGCATTCATTGCCCACAGACATTAGCAGAGGCCGTGGAGAAGGCCTATATTGCAGAGGAGACACGGGGGAAGACACAGCAGGCTAGAGATAGAGTTCGGAGCCGTATCCAGCAGATGCAGGATAGTAGGTCGAAGGGGTCAGTTCCTCCTCCATGGGGTGGACAGAGTTCAGGGCAAGCTTCTTTTAGGCCACCACAGCAGCAGCAGCAGCAGCAGACCCGCCCACCTTACCGACCTCCTCAGAGATTCGATGCACAGAGAGGACGTAGTATGGGGCCTCCTCCTAGGGGTCCCATCAGGACACAGGGTGCACCGAGAGCTCAGTCAGTAGGAGCTCATCAGCAGAGACCTCAGCAGTCCATAGCCAGATCGTCAGGATCGGCATCTCAGTCATCTAGAGTACCAGCTGGAGCTGCTTCCCACTGGAGAGGATCAGGCGGCTGTTATGGTTGCGGTGTCGTTGGACATATTTGGAGAGATTGCCCACTTAACCCTACCAAGGGTAAGACACAGAGCTCAGAGCCTACTGTGGGAGATATGGCACGGAGTCATCGGATTTACGCAGCGGTCGAGAACCGCCAGGCTGAGCATCAGAGCACTGTGATTGAGACGACAGGTAGTATTGGTGGTATTTCCACCTCTATATTATTTGATTCCGGTTCTTCTGATTCATTCATTGCACCATCCTTAGTAGAGCGTTGTAGGCTGGTGGCAGTTAGGCAGGGCCGTAGTTGGGACGTTGAGATGGCTTCTGGAGCCAAGATTTCTGTAGACTCCTTAGTCAAGGAGTGTGTAGTGGATTTGGGACCCTTCACCACTACTTCAGATCTTAGGATCCTTCCATTAGGATCTTATGGCATCATTTTAGGCATGGATTGGTTGTCCGCTCACAGAGCTAGAGTGGACTGTTACCATAAGACTATTGCTTGCACAGATGATCTTGGGGTGGAGTTAGTGATATCAGGGGTTAAGAGACCCGTTTCTATTCGCACCATCTCCGCTATGCAGCTTAAGCAGTGTGTGCGACGGGGTTGCCAGTTGTATGCTGTTACAGTTAGTGACAGATCAGAGGATGAGTCAGGGGGACCTTCCCTCGATGATCATCCCATCTTATCAGAGTTCGCCGATGTGTTTCCAGGGGAGCTTCCGGGATTACCTCCCCCACGTGAGATCGACTTTCATATAGATCTAGTTCCGGGCGCAGAGCCTATCTCACGAGCACCCTACCGGATGACTACACCTGAGTTATGTGAGCTCAAGTTGCAGCTTGAGGGCCTTCTGGAGAAAGGCCTAATCCATCCTAGCGTGTCCCCTTGGGGCGCACCAGTTATCTTCATGAAGAAGAAAGATGGATCTCTTCGGTTGTGCATTGACTACCGGCAGCTGAATAAAGTAACGATTAAGAATCGTTACCCCCTTCCACGCATTGACGATTTGTTTGATCAGATGAAGGGGGCTACCGTTTTCTCCAAGATAGATCTTAAGTCAGGGTACCATCAGCTCAGGATTGCGGAGTCAGATATCCACAAGACAGCTTTCCGCACGAGATATGGCCACTACGAGTTCATAGTGGTACCTTTTGGTTTGACGAATGCCCCCGCAGTGTTTATGAGTTTGATGAATGGGGTATTCAGGACCTTCCTTGATCATTTCGTGCTCATTTTTCTTGATGACATTCTGATTTACTCACGCACACGTGAGGAGCACGAGGAGCACCTTCGCCAGGTTCTTCAGTGTCTTCGCGAGCAGCGCCTGTACGGGAACTTGGAGAAGTGTGCGTTCTTTCAGCATGAGGTGCAGTATTTGGGCCACGTTATTTCTGGGGAAGGTATCGCAGTCGATCCTTCCAAGATTCGAGCCATCATGGATTGGCCAGCACCCACTAGTGTGACCGAGGTGCGTAGTTTCATGGGACTAGCAGGTTACTACAGGAGGTTTGTTCAGGACTTCTCTCAGATTGCGCACCCCATCACTTCTCTTCAGCGGAAAGGGAAGAAGTTTGTATGGATAGATAAATGTGAGTAGGCCTTCAGTAAATTGAAGGAGTGCCTTACGAGAGCACCTATCCTTGCAGTGCCAGATCCCCATGGAGAGTTTTTTGTATGCACAGATGTTTCCTTGGCAGGACTTGGAGGAGTGCTAATGCAGGAGGGTAGGGTAGTTGCCTTTGAGTCTCGCAAACTCAAAGATTATGAGCTCAATTATCCGACCCATGACCTTGAGCTTGCAGCAGTGGTACATGCTTTAGTACGGTGGAGACATTTTCTTCTTGGCCAGAGATTTACACTCAGGACTGATCACTTGAGTCTTCGCCACCTCTTCACACAGCCCAATCTCAATGCACGTCAGCGGCGTTGGATGGAGTTACTTTTTGAGTATGACATGGAGATCGAGCATGTGAAAGGGAAGGAGAATGTGGTGGCATATGCCTTGAGTAGACGGAGACATGTGGCCATGGCCACCTCAGTGGGTACAGATTTGAGGAGTAGGATCTTGCAGCAGCTTCCTCAAGATAGTTTCTACCTTGCAGCCAGAGCAGAGATTTAGTCTCAGAGACCTCTTGAGGGGAGGTTTGATGGATTTTTATTAGAGGTAGATGGTCTCCTCAAACACAGAGGTCCGATATATGTTCCCAGAGATGGAGGCTTGAGACATGACATTTTGATAGAGGCTCATCGTGCACCGTATTCAGCCCATCCCGGGGTGAAGAAGATGCATGCCACCTTGAGACAGCTGTACTTTTGGAGAGGACTTCGGAGAGACATAGCTTCTTTTGTATCCCGTTGCTTAGAGTGTCAGAGAGTGAAGGCCGAGCATCAGCATCTAGCTGGCCTTCTCTATCCTCATGCCATACCAGAGTGGAAGTGGGACACCATCTCTATGGATTTTATTATTGGGTTGCCGATGTCAAGATACCACCACAACGCCATCATGGTCACGGTGGATAAATTGACGAAGGTAGCTCACTTTTCTCCCGTGAAGACCACCTACACGGCTAGTGCAGTAGCACGAGTATATCTGGATGAGATTGTCAGACTACATGGGATTCTGTGGAAGATCATTTACGACCGTGACCCTTTGTACACCTCCCATTTCTAGACCACCATGCAGTATGCCCTCGGAACAAGGATTAACTTCAATACAGCTTATCACCCTGAGACAGATGGACAGACAGAGAGGGTGAATCAGATTTTGGAGGACATGCTCAGGATGTACATGATGGATCATCAGTCAAGATGGGAGGAGTATCTGTATTTGGTGGAGTTTGCCTACAATAATAGTTTTCAGAGTTCTATAGGCATGGCTCCTTTTCAGGCATTATATGGCAGAGAGTGCAGGACACCTCTTAGTTGGGACAGGATTGAGGACAGGGTTTCCCTTGGGCTAGCATTATTATGGGATATGGAGCAGCAGGTTACCTTTATGTGGTGTAATATAATCTTGAAGTATATACTTGTGTGCTTGTGAATCTGTAGGGTCTTGTGAACCTGATAGGGTGTTGTGTTAGCAGTTCATGTTGGGCACCCACAATAAGGAATAAATCAAAACTCTTCAATGATGATATTTAAAAAAAAAAAAAAAAAAAAAACTAAAACTGAAATAAGGATTATGGAAAGAGACTAATGAAATGATAAACAGGAAAGAACTGCCAATCTTCACAGAACATTGAAAGTTAAAACTTCTACCAAATGTTCCTAAGGCTACCTAGTGACCCTGCTTTAATTAACTAAAATTTTAACCTTGGGGTGTGCTTTCTTCCTTATCTGTACCTTGATGCGTACCATTCCTCTTTCTCTGTGTAATGTCGCATCGAGGACGATGCTTTCTTAAGGGGAGGAGAATGTAATGCCCCCCAAACTTCCTTGCCTTAGTCAGCTTCGTCTCCTTCTTGGCATGGAGGGTGGAGCTATTAATGTTGATGTGACAGAACCCTTGCTAGTGGCCGCACCCACTGTTTTCCCTGTCTGGAAATTATTTTGTTTTCTTTTTTTACCTGCTCACGCAAGATAATTTGGTGCTGCACATGCTCATTCATTAAAAAGCGTTGACTTCTCCTGCTGTTCACGTGGCCTCCTGTTGTTTTTTACCCAAAACCACGAATGCTTGTTTTACACTCCATCAGATATTGCAACAGATGTTTTGCTACGTGTTCTGGGTGTGGATTCGTAAAATCTTGCTGTACAGGCAGTTCCAGTGGAGTGTAGATTTGAAATTCTCCTAGGACAGTGCCGCGAGGAGGTGTTTGGAGATTGACAGCAGCTACAAGGTAGAGAAGTAAACTTATCTCAGAAAATCCGTGGCCTCCAGAGAGAGTTATGTGCGACTGCTGCCACAGGGCG
This sequence comes from Taxus chinensis, assembly GCA_019776745.2. Taxonomy (NCBI): domain Eukaryota; kingdom Viridiplantae; phylum Streptophyta; class Pinopsida; order Cupressales; family Taxaceae; genus Taxus; species Taxus chinensis. The sequence goes on along the minus strand of CM034154.1, from coordinate 173,635,129 downwards.
AATCCAAGGAGCCATGGGTTTCGATCCTGATGTTCTGGACGCTGCACGCGACCACACAGTCGTGATCAGTTGTAGCAAAATCTTGCAGCGGTTGCAGAAGCTGTCTTGAGCGCTTCCAACGTGCAGTCTGTCCGCTTTGTTGTTATCTGTTCAGTTAGAATGCATCCTCAATTCGGGATTTCTCCTTCAAGATAGTTTTTATCAAATCCGATTAAGTGACAGTGAGAGTGTTGCCAGGAGAACCGATGAAGTTTATTACAGGGATTCTCATGTTGAGACTTTACTTGTTTTTACGCTGTAACGCATGGGAGAGAATCCCATAGGCGTGGATCAGTTTCATATCAGAATATTCATGAAGCACATTTTGCTTTGCAATTATATGAGCATCTTCTTAGAGTCACTATATTAGCAGGCAATAAAATGGTGCATGCTTTTTGTGTAAGGGACAGATCACACCCACGGGCAGGAAGATCTATGCAATGTTGGAGAAAATGTCTTGGGAGAGGAAGGTAGCAGGATATTTTCTCAGACCCAGAGCAAACGAACTTTGAAGTGCTTCCTGGGAGTTTGATTAAATTTGTTGGTAACCATAATGTAAGTTATCTCCATGTCAGTAGCTGTAACAGTTGTTTTTATGCAAAAAGGAGACTCAAAGACAGTTTTAGGGTTTTGAGTAATCTTTCAAGCTGCACCGGATTTTTGAAATCACAAAAGGAACTAAACTTTCGAAGTTCAGTGGAAAGGATGATAAATACGTTTCTCAGTGGTTGAGCAAGCAGTATGAGTTGTTTTTTTTTTTATGTGCAGAGTTATGTTTTGAGGTTTTCAACAAATTGGTTAATCAAACCAGAATGGAACTGTTGAGTAAGGCCACTCTTCCATCATTATGCATAATCAAACATGAAAGGGGTCCTCGATGTGCTCAAAGCCTTTCAAAACACAAAAAAAGAAAGAACCAGTAACAGAAGTCTGTATCAGCTTTTCAAGGAAATAGGTAAAAGTTGAGTCTATAACAGCTTAAGGAAGACGTTAAAGCTCTGGAATCTTGCAGAATGGCAACATTATCTTCTTGAAGTTCGAATCACAGTCGAGTAGACGCTAAAGACAGGTATATCTCAATAATGGGAAGCAAATGTTGTTCACGCTTCTAATTTCAAACTTGGGTCATTGTTAGAGAAGCTGGTGAGTCTCTATCGAGCTCTAATCCCTCAAAATGCTCCTAACTCGATGAAGAAGTGCAAAAGATAGTTCTTGTCTTTTGACATTCCTATCTCTTGAACTTGCTAGGAAAAAGTGAACTGACCTTCTTGAGTTTTCAAGATTGAAAGGTCAACTTAGGAAGTCGAAGGGGTGGCTCGAGGTTCTTTTGAAGAGTGAGTTAGTGTTGTGTGGAATCATGATTAAATAGATAAGAAAGGTGTTTGAGAATTGGACTGAGAATTATGGAAAATACAAGAGTTGAGAGTGAATGTTTTCACCGAGATTTTGATGCTGTCCCCAAATCTGATGAAGGAAAAGGTTGTGTTTCATCACGGTTGATGCCTTTCAGAACCAGGAGCGTGATGTAATCAGTATGTCTTGTGTCCGAGCTTCAAATCATGGGGCTGGTTTGTAGCTGTTTTTCACTGCGTGATTGTGGCGCTAGCTCGAGCTCGCAAAGCACTTTGGGTTAAAGGCAAGCAACGGCATTGAAACAATCATATGCATATGGAGATGGCGTTTTAAACCAGGCATGTTAAATCTACTCCTTGTAATAGTTTTCTACCTTCTTTCAGTATCTTGAAATGAATTTTCTTTCCTCTTGAATGGCGCCTAGACTAGATGTTTTCGTGGTTGTTTATATCACTGCCTGATTGTGTGGTTGTTCCTTTAAATCTTATTCCAATTTCGCTGATTTTGCTTGGAATGTTCCTTCCTCTCTTATAGCTTACTCTATTTCATATTTGTCTAAATGGGTTACTGCAATATTGAGTGATGCAGTCTAGTTCGTAGGGAAGGAAACATTATTGAGTTTTGTTTGCTTATATGACTTTCTTTTAAAAAGAATTCTGTGATGGTAATTATAATTGAAGGTTACTAAATAGAAGGTTAAGCCTACATACCTCTTTTGGTTGATTAAATACGCATTTCCTGTTTAGGGCTCTCTTGTTTTGCTAAAAGGTACATTAATAGTGACGTTGTGTTCTGAAACTTGTTTAAGCCTATGGGCATTCCTTACTTTATGTTTGATTAGAAAATGGCATTTGGGGTTTGTTTTAGAACTGTACATGGTTGACTGTTGTACCTAGTCTAGATGAGGGATAACCTGGCATCTATTTTGGCCTCCACGTGTTGAGAGTATTACTATACCTAATTCTTGATGTAAACTCTTGTATGATTAAAGCAAGGGGAAACATTGTAAGTTTAACTGAATGAAATGTCTACAACTTTTATTAAGGGTCGCAAGCAAGCTATTACTAGCTAGACTGAAACAAAAGTTGTAGGTGAATCCATGGTACTGGACTCGTGAACTCGTTTCCTGTTAGATGACAGCTGATTTCAGTGATAATATCATAGGTGGCTGTTATATTTATCTGTTTGATATTTGCTAAGACTTTTCCTCGATAAGCCCACATGGATCGGGTAAAATTTTCCATCTTCTTTACCTTTGGCAAGGAGTTCATAGAACTTCTAGCCCTGACCGCACTGCGTAACCTTCCTGATAGCTATGTGCGTTGGTTCTTGGTTTGTGCTTGTACTCGTGGTAAGGTCTTTTGAGTCTGGGGCATCGTTGGTGTTTTGCCCTCTGCGTATCGAATCCCTTTGTTTTCGAACTCGAATACCTTATACTTCAAACTTGGTTACTAAAAGGTCCCATTTTGTGGCCTTGTTAGGGAAATCAATTTTTATTTTAATGTTTATTGACATTGTCTGAATTATATAAAAATTATTAACGACTTTTGGGTTTAGTCTTCCCTTATATTATGTAGAGAAGTTGACGATTAGGATAGGGTTTGTTGGTAGAATAATGGCCCTTTCTGTGTCTCTTTCGTACGCTTTTGGAAAAGTGGATTTGTTTTGGTTAACTAGTACTACGTTTTAAGAAATCCGATAAGGAGGTAGTGGTAAACTCCTTGGTTAAAACCAAAACTATAGTTGTGTTCTTTTAAGGGCATCGAACCCATATTACTTTGAAGCCCCCCTGGAAGAATTGGATAACGTCATTTTTGCTTCGCGCCTACGATCATAATTAGTACGCTTTGTCTTCTCTTGGACCCCTTTAGTTGGATGGAGTAAATTTTGGATTCCTATCACGTAACCCATAGCATTATATGAAGGAGATATCAACACTCTTGACTTTCTTGTTCCCAACCCATAAGGTCTTGCCTTGATTTATGTAATTTTGTTCTTACTAGTATTTGGACTTTCTCCTTGTTGGATGATTTAGTTTTCTCTCTCATGAGATTAATATTGGAGTTGTGAGTTGTGTTTTAATCCATTTCTGAGTTTAGAATATTCCTTTCTTGATATTGTTAATTGTTAGCTTACTATTGCATTGTGTAGCCTTAACATGCTCAGTTCTTGCGAACTGACTTTAGTTAATATTTGTGCAGATGGATTATGCGAGTAGACTAGAAGAAAAGAGTGTAAAAGTTTCATCTGTACCATTATGAAGTTCCTTGTAAAAATGTCCAATGTGTTGTAAATTGTGTAACATTGCTTGTAAAGAGAGTTGATACGACCTCTTGCCTTGTATTGTTTGGTAATGGTGGAAATAAAGTGTCTTGTTCTGGTGTAGTTAAGCTTGAAATTATCCTTGTGAGAAATGGCATTCAATCTTTACATTGATATGAGTATTGTAAAACTTTGACCTTGAGAATAAATTGTTAAGTTAAATCTTTCTAAGACTTAGCGACAATATTTTATAAGTAAAGTAAAATGAGTCGGTTAACCCTTAAAGAAGCTAAACAAAAATAATAATTTTATATTCAACAAATAAATGTAAAGGTGATCTATTTGAAATCAAATACTTCCATGAGTGATCAAAATGAAAACATCCTTTGTGAAGTAAACATTTATAAATTGATACCCCTAGCTAAACTAGCGAACACTATCCCTTTGGGGTGAACTCTTAAACAAGCTTAAAGGAAAACAATGGTTAGTTTCTGGAAGATATTAAGATTTAGTAAGTAGGAGAAGACTTTAAGTGAACTACTCTACAGTGTTTAAGAAATTAACTCAGTTGGTGAGATGAATTTGTGCAAACCATATATTGATTCCTTTGAAAACTTAAGTCATGAGCTAAAGGGTGTCTTACAAAAATAAATAAACCCTAACCATTTCTTACTGTGGCTTGCCCTAGCCGTGAGTGTGTCATGTGGATTGGACTTTCATGTTGTCTTGTCAAAAGAAAAATAAATTGTCTTTGATAAGTGTGAACGTTTCCGTGCTGACCTTGTGGTCTTCCCCGTAACAAATGATTCCAAGTGTTGGTTGTAACCTTGTGACGACATGTTGTGTCGTGTTGAGTCAAAGCAAGTCAAAAAAAAAAAGTTATCCTGTATTTCACTGTGTTGTTCTTGTGTTGGTAATTTTGGTGCGTTACAATATGGCATGTGTTCTAACATTGGATTTCTTTACTCTAATTTTGAATGATGATGAAATGCATAATTAAGTTGTGATTTAGACCTAGAAATGATTATTGATTGAATTACGTATAGATGTTAATAAATTTCATGCAAATGGTTATTTTGGATATTTTGACATGGCCGTAAGGCCGAAGAGGGTATTTTGCATTTTGCAGGAAACACATCATGATCACAACCATGAGGGGGATTGGGGACCAAACACAACAGGATGTCGGGTGGTTACAACATTGGTCGTCAAGGCAACTTGTAAATTGTATTGTGTTAGCTTTGTCCTTGTATGTGTTGAGAAAATTTTCATAAGGGGGAAATGTTCTAATGTGACCATGGGGTTGAGAATTTTATTTAATTGTTTTATTTACTTTAATAGGTGATTTCATTTGGAATGTCCTTCTTTTATTACTTTTGCTAAGTATGTTTAGATTAATTTTAATATCTTGTTTTTAGTTTTAAGATTTGGGAAAGTCAAGTGGGTGTAATAAATTTTGTTGGTTGGCTCCTTGAGCCATGTGTTGTCTCTTGTATTGAATGCTTACCTTGAGTGTTGACCACTCCAAATCTCTTGAAAACTCGAATTTGAGTTTGAAGGCAATTTTGGGGGACTTGTGGGACAAGTTAAACTTGTCCCACACTTCCCAAAACCCCTTACCAACCATATCTATGGGTTGGGAAGCCCAAAAAGGGATTATTTATTGTTTTGGGAAGTGATATATGACTTGGAGTGCACTTTTTCTTCATTTTGCATTTATTTTGTGCCTTAAGGCACATGGGAAGGGATGGTTGTGGAAGAGAGTTGTCATTCAACCCAACCACCCATTTATGGTGTTTTGGGATTTGAGTTGACTAAAAGGAGGTGGTCTTGAGGATGTGTGATGTGGCATCCAACTAGGAGCCACATCACCCTCACTCTTCCTTTTGTCTATTTATTGAAACTTCCTCTATTGTGGAGGGGGTTGGAGTTTTCTTTGGTTGAAAGTTCTTTTGTTATTTTGGGAGAGGAGAGATTTGGGGAGAAAGAAAAAAAAAGAGAGCTTGGACTTGCATGCTTGGATTGCTTGGAGGGAGCTTGGAAAAAGCTTCTTGGATTAGGCTTCTCCAATGGAGAGGTAGGAAAACTTCTCTTTTGTGCTTTCTTTTGTTATTGCTTTGAGCTTAAAATTGAAGAAAATGCATGTTGTTGTTGTATATTGTGAAAAATGGATTTGAATGCTTTTGTGTAGTATGGGAGAGGTCTATGGGAATACTCATGAGGGAGGCAAAAGAGTAGATTAGGATTTTGTGGAGGGAGTTTGAGAGGGATGCCCATCTTGGGTAAGAATGTTTACATTCTACCTTGTTTTGAGGGAGCTATAAGAGGAGGGAGGCATAAGAGTATGGGAGGTAAAAGGGGTACTTGAGGGAGGCATAAGAGTCATAGGGGCTTGTGTGTTTTGTGGAGGGTTTTGGATGGGCATCTCATCTCAATTGGGAGACATAAGGAAAACATTCCCATAGTTCCTTCTCTTGAATGGCTTGAATGAAAGCCTTTTGTGCAAAATATTGTGTTATTGTGTTTCCTTGTTGTTTTCTCTTTTACCTTGAATGTTGTGAATGAAACTTGTATTGTGGAAGCATGTATTGTTGCCTTGAGTTGGAGACCACCCCTCATTGTGTTGTGTTTGGGGCTCGGGGGTCAATGGAGGAGATTGCTTCTCTTCTCCATTGAATTTTGGTTGGGAGGAGAGTGTTGCCTCTCCCCTTTTTTTTTGGTTGTGAATGAACTACTTGGAACTTGGAGCATGGATGAGGAGCACTTTGGAGCTTGTGGAGACTCCTTCCATTATCTTACATACTTTACTTTGTTGCAAATTTGTAAAGAGAAAGAAAGTTGTATTATTTTGTTTTCCTTCAAAATAATAGGCATTGTAATCTATATTGCATCAAGAGCCACATGGGTGAATGTAACATTTTACTTACAAGATGTATATGATTGAAAGGATTGTAAGAAAATAAAGAAATGATGTGTACAAGGAAGCTTGTGATAAATTTGTGAATATACCATTGAGGAAAATGGTTGTCAATACTACATTGTAAATTGTTGTTTTATTTCATTATAATAATCAATTAGTATGTGTTACAAAGTTAGTTTCCCTTTGTTGATAAATAGAAATTGAATACCATCACTTTCAACTTGTGCAATAAATAGTTAAAATACTAGATTTTAGTAAATATTGTTCATTTTTTTTTGAACTCATTTCAAGCTATATGCAACCTTGGTGGTGAAATGAGACCTTCTTGCTTCTATTTTACATACAATGATTGCCAAATTGTGAGGAAAGGAGAACTAAACAAGTTTACATCTTGCCAACATTTTTCTTCTATATTTTTTATTATTATTTGTATATATATATAGTATTCAATACTCTCAATAATTAAACTATTTAACAATGATAAGATTATTATTATTAGAGTAAACAAATTCTAATAAACTGCAAATTCCTCTTTTCATTTTTCAAAGAGATCTCATTGTGCTAATCCCTCATATATATATATATATAGAAATGGATTTATGTATTTACAAATTTTTTTAAACAAAAAAAAACACAATATATAATGGCCGAGTATATTTTTTTGGTTGAAACAAGTTAAAAGAAAAAAATATATATATAGCCGCAGCCTGTACGCTGCATTAAGGATTGGGGTGGGGGGGAAGGGGCGCCGCCCCCATCCCCACCCATATACCATATATGGGGTGGGGATGGGGGCGGCGCCCCTTCCCCCCCCCACCTCATATACACTGCCCCCCATCATACACTGTCCCTGCGCTGTCTTACAGCGAATAAAAACAAAAAAAAACTAAACAAAACGCACGGCCTGCGCGCGGCCACTGTAAGTTCGGCCCTCCCTCGGCCCTAGGCGGCCAGCACTGTAATCTATTTCTGTTTTTTTTCCTTTTATATATATAAATGCATATTATATATATATATATATATATATATATATATATATATATATATATATATATATATATATATATATATATATATATATAGAGTATATATATATATATATATATATTATATTATATATATATATGTATACACACTCTCTTAGAATCCGCGCGCCCATGATTTGGGGGCAATCCAAAAACAATCCAACCCGCCAGATTTACAAAAGGGTTCCTCATTAAAAATCGTGTAACAAAAAAAAATTTATGAGAAGAAGTCCACATGGCTGTGATGGCCTCCATGGATGAAGTTTCTTCCCTCTCTCTCTCCCTTAACCTGCAAACAAGAACAAAGAAATGAGGGCTTTAGATTAGGAAAAGAAAAATTAAAACTAAATGGGGATAAAAAGAAAATATACATAAGGAATCCATAAGGATTCTAGGGTTTTTCCTTGCCCAACCTAGATCTAATGGTGGGGAAGAAATTTTGATCAAGGGTTGGAGGTTAATATCCTACACACTAAGTGATGGGTTCTTTGGTGGGAATTAAAAGAAAAATAAATAAAAGGGGGAAAGAATTTGGCAATATGTTGCTACCCCTCCTAGCAAGCTAGCAACAATTCATATGCTCTGACCTTGAATAGAAGGTGTGAATTCTTATTTTATTATAATTTTGTTTCCTTCCTTGTTGTTTTCTCTTTTACCTTGATGTTGTGAATGAAACTGTATGTTGGAAGCATTTATTTGTTGCTTGAGTTTGGAGACCACCCCTCATTGTGTTGTGTTTGGGGCTCGGGGGGTCAATGGAGGAGATTGCTTCTCTTCTCCATTGAATTTTGGTTGGGAGGAGAGTGTTGCCTCTCCCCTTTTTTTTTGGTTGTGAATGAACTACTTGGAACTTGGAGCATGGATGAGGAGCACTTTGGAGCTTGTGGAGACTCCTTCCATTATCTTACATACTTTACTTTGTTGCAAATTTGTAAAGAGAAAGAAAGTTGTATTATTTGTTTTCCTTCAAAATATAGGCATTGTAATCTATATTGCATCAAGAGCCACATGGTGTGAATGTAACATTTTATTTACAAGATGTATATGATTGAAAGGATTGTAAGAAAATAAAGAAATGATGTGTACAAGGAAGCTTGTGATAAATTTGTGAATATACCATTGAGGAAAATGGTTGTCAATACTACATTGTAAATTGTTGTTTTATTTCATTATAATAATCAATTAGTATGTGTTACAAAGTTAGTTTCCCTTTTGTTGATAAATAGAAATTGAATACCATCACTTTCAACTTGTGCAATAAATAGTTAAAATACTAGATTTTAGTAAATATTGTTCATTTTTTTTTGAACTCATTTCAAGCTATATGCAACCTTGGTGGTGAAATGAGACCTTCTTGCTTCTATTTTACATACAATGATTGCCAAATTGTGAGGAAAGGAGAACTAAACAAGTTTACATCTTGCCAACATTTTTCTTCTATATTTTTTATTATTATTTGTATATATATATAGTATTCCAATACTCTCAATAATTAAACTATTTAACAATGATAAGATTATTATTATTAGAGTAAACAAATTCTAATAAACTGCAAATTTCCTCTTTTCATTTTTCAAAGAGATCTCATTGTGCTAATCCCTCATATATATATATATATAGAAATGGATTTATGTATTTACAAATTTTTTTAAACAAAAAAAAACACAATATATAATGGCCGAGTATATTTTTTTGGTTGAAACCAGTATAAAGAAAAAAATATATATATAGCCGCAGCCTGTACGCTGCATTAAGGATTGGGGTGGGGGAAGGGGCGCCGCCCCCATCCCCACCCCATATACCATATATGGGGTGGGGATGGGGGCGGCGCCCCTTCCCCCCCCCCAACCTCATATACACTGCCCCCATCATACACTGTCCCTGCGCTGTCTTACAGCGAATAAAAACAAAAAAAACTAAACAAAACGCTGCGGCATGTGCGCGGCCACTGTAAGTTCGGCCCCTCCCTCGGCCCTAGGCGGCCAGCACTGTAATCTATTTCTGTTTTTTTTCCCTTTTATATATATTAAATGCATAATATATATATATATATATATATATATATATATATTATATGATATATATATATATATAGATATATATATATATATATATATATATATATATCTATATATATATATATATATATAATATATATATATGTATACACACTCTCTTAGAATCCGCGCGCCCATGATTTGGGGCAATCCAAAAACAATCCAACCCGGCCAGATTTACAAAAGGGTTCCTCCATTAAAATCTTGTACACAAAAAATTTATGAGAAGAAGTCCCACATGGCTGTGATGGCCTCCATGGATGAAGTTTCTTCCTCTCTCTCTCCCTTAACCTGCAAACAAGAACAAAAGAAATGAGGGGGCTTTAGATGTAGGACAGAAAATAAAACTAAATGGGATAAAAAGAAATATACATAAGGAAATCCATAAGGATTCTAGGGTTTTCCTTGCCCAACCTAGATCTAAGGGTGGGAAGAGATTTGATCCAAGGGTGGAGGTTATATCCTACACCACTTAAGTGATGGGTTCTTTGGTGGGAATTAAAAGAATAAATAAATAGAAGGGGGGAAAGAATTTGGCAAATAGTGTGTGCTTGACCCCCTCCTAGCAAGCTAGCAACATTCATATGCTTCTGACCTTGAATTAGAAGGTGTGATTCTTATTTTATTATAATTTTGTTAAAATAAAAGCAAAGGGGGTGTTAATCTTTATAAGGGTCCTAAATTAATCCCTCTTGTAACCTGAGTCTAAAAAAAAATAAAATTATTTCATAATTTTTCTCTCTCTAAACCTGTTTCGTTTGGTCTTCATGCGAGTAGTTTTTCGGGCGTTACAGGATTAATAAATTTAAATAATTAAATGAAATATATGTTTAGATGAATGGTCATTTGAGCTTATTTTTATTTATTCGATTAAGATATTATCATTTTTAAATATTCACAATGCAATATGTTTCGAAGTGGTTACGGAAATTATGGTTAGATGTTATTAATGATATTTATTTTGATTATTATTTTTATTAAATAATTATTTGAAGTTTAATAATTAAATTTATAATGGAAATTAAATTATAACATGTAGAAATAATAAATTTTATATATTACACAATCAAAACATTAGTATTTTATATCTATTTTTAATAATATATTTTAACGTTAAAAATGGTGTGGAAAATTGGAAAATTAATATTCTAAATTTGGGTTTTGTAGAATAAACAGGATTCTAGTTTCAAAAGTTCAAATTTCAATGCGTGAGTAGAAATGTGATATTATACAACTAAAATTAGATATTCTCCAAGTCTACCTTTTATCAAACTGTGAAATATCTAAATTATATTTTATAGAAGGTATCCATTTATGTAGATAATTATCATTTTCCTTCTTCAAGCAAATGTTATTTAAGCCTACTTCTAATAGAGTGGACTATCAACAAAATAGTTTTAGGATTATATTATTATACATATAGAGTCAATTAGGCACTTTTTTTATAGTGGTTTTATAAATTATTCATTAAAACATTTTGGTTGATCGCATGGTTATACACAATAGAATTCATAAAGTAAGGGTAATTTATATTATTCATGATTCAACTTTTTTACTCTTAGAGATGGTGTGGAAAAATAAAATCATTATAATTTTTATTTGGGATGTGTAGACTATCCATCATTCTATTGTCAAAGGTTTAATTTTTAAAAACATATAGAGAAATCGTGGTTTTATCACAATGAAGTTTATAAAATGTGAGTATATGACAGTTTTAAATTTGACTCTATGCACTTGGGTAAAAATGGACGAGCTGGGCGGGAATGGGGATTTCAAAATGCATAGAGCTTCAACCCTGAATCTATGTGGAAGGCAGTGAAAGATCAAAGTAAAATATCCTAGATGGACCAGGTCTTGGGCAGCAAATTGGAAAAAGAGGAATCATATTTACCTACCTTATCTCTGGTGTGGAACATTGAGGGCCAATCCTTGGACATTCCTTAAACTTAGGTGGAGAAAGTGAAGAAAAGGTATATTTTTACACTCATTAGAAGATTTGTTGGGGTACAACCTAATATGGTCTCAACTAGAGCTTGGGTGAAGAGGAAATAGAAGTAATTGGGAGGTTTAGAGGTGGTTTTCATTACTTTCAAATCCTTCTTGTTTATGTTTGTGATTGAATAAGATCTTCTTAGAGTGATCAATAGAGGGCTTTGATTGTTTGGTAAAACTATTTTATGCATCTCTATATGGCACCCTATTCTAGATTTTGGGAATATTGTATATTGTGCCTTCTATGTTGGGGTATGGGTACCCCAACATACTAGTGGGGATCGCAAAATCACTGGGGAATCTATTAGGTGTATATCCTAGCACTTTGGCTCAGACCAAAATGGTTATTGCGAGGATGTGTGTAAATGTGGTTGTTGGTATGTTTTTACCTTCCTCCATCCGGCTCATCTCAAAGTATGGAGTCTCAGAACAAGATCTAGTGTATTAAAGCTATCAAATCATTTGTTCAAAATTCAGGGCTATTAAACATAGTGATGATGTGTGTCTTCTCTCTCAACAGTGGAAGAAAAAACACGCCTATTTTTCTCCTCCCCATGGTCCTGTTTGGATGGACTCTTTCTTGCAGGTGTGGGATTTTGATTCAAAATATAGGTAAGCGATGGATGTTGCATAACTTCTGTTTATGCTAGATGTGGCAATGAAACATAATGAGATGACAAGTACATAAAAATTGTGACAGGGGGTATAGTGTCATCGGTGAATGATGTTAACATACCATTGATTGCGAACTATGGTTCAAGCAAACCCCAAAGTAAAAGGATACTCGTTTGATGGAACAGATGGAAGATGTGTTGTCCCATAAGGTACAACTAGATGAAATATCCTCTTTGGATGCAACAAGTGTTGAAGAATCCATATTTGTTGATGTTTCTCCTACCCCTACGTCGGCTGTTTCTTTTGGTCTGTTTGTAGTGGCCTTTCACTATTTTGGGATTCGATTTGAGGAATGATTTCCACCTTTGGTGTAATCTATATAACCATTAAATTGTATTGGTCATGAGTCTCCTGTGTCGAAGGTTGATACAGTTAATGATTTGGTTGAGAAGGAAGATCTAGAAGACTCCAAAGAATCAAGATTGAAACTGGAAGAAGAGTGATTCTCCAAAGGTAAATTTGAAGTTGTTTTCAATTTTAAATATATTAATGTACCTAGCCCACTCTTTAGTTCTAATAGTGGATTTACCCCCATTCCTCTTGAACTTGAATCTCTTAAAATCTTTCATGTTTGGGAAGGCCCTAAATATAAAGATTACCTAAGGATGAATTTTGGCTCACATAAGGATCTTAAATATTCATTCGAGGATAGTGGCTAGAATATCATCCGCCATAAGAACTCCAAGATGAATTTATTGTTTGGTTTTAGGTTTTGTTCTAGTGTCGCAGCTGGGCTACTTATTTTTTTCATTTTTCCCTTGATCTTAATTTCTTTATCTTCGTGATCGACCTTTTTGTACATGGGTAGGGACCCATTTTAAAACTTTTTATCTTTAGTAAAAAAAATTGACTCTAATGAAATACTAGAATATGTATTTCAAAAATGAGAAATGTGGTTTTTAAAAAAAAAAGAAATTGCAAGAATGTGGATATTTTACAAGTTTAAAATTTAATTTTATGAAATTGTGGAGAATCTACATTGTATTTTGTAGAATCTATCCATTTAATGTTGATAATTTAGAATTTTTCCTCAAAATGATATTATTGTGAATAAAAATGTGGAAAATTGTAGACAACCCACATTTACTTTTATAGAAGCTATTTATTCAATGTTAATAATTAACAATTTTTCTACAATTTTTTTTTTATGGATAAATGATCCTACTTCTAGTAAATAAGAGTAAATAATATTACTAATAATTTTAGGTGATGTATATTATCATAAATAAATATTTAATATTCATATCAATGATGTGGATTTACATTATGATTTATCCTCATAAAATATTATCATAAAGTTAAATTTAAAGAATAAATATGGTGTAATTTTTAATGAGTTATAATCTACGTGTTTAGTTGTGTGAATAAATAGGTGAGGATTTTAGAGTTATACAAGAAATTCTTACATTTAGTGAAGATATATATTTCACAATGTTAATTTAAGTGTGGGATCTAATAGATCATCTACAAAATTATTTCATTAATTCAAAAAAAAAACTCTATATTGTGCACAATTCACAAAGCTAATCTTAACCTTGTAGAATATTTGAAAAAGTGATATATTGTGGAATTGTAACAATATTTAATTTTATGTAATATAGAACGTTTAAAGTTTTATATTTCATCCTTGTAATGTTGTAGAACAACCATAACATTTGTTGTATAAATAAATGTATATCAAAAAAGTTACACAATACAAATTTAATGTGGATAAAAGAACCTAGCTTTAGTAGTGGGAGACTTATATTTGGATTGTGGTACACAATATTTATAATTTTATTTCCAAATGTCAATTCTTTTTTTTTAAATGAGGAGAAATCATAATTTATTCAAAATAAAAATTGATAGCTGTGGATATTTCACAATTTTATATTTAATTTTTATGAAGTAGTGGAAATATTTTTTAAAAAATAAGAAAATGTGATTTTTCCACAACGAATTTTCAATAATGTGTATCTTTATAAAATTAAAATGTGAATTTTATATAATTGTGGAAAATCTACATTTTATTTATAAAAGCTATTCGCTTGATGTTGAAAATTCACAAATTTTCTACAAAATGATTGTTTTGTGGATAACAATGTGGATAAATTAGTCAAGTTCTAGTAGTGTATCTTCCTTCTCTCCGATACTAACATTGCTTAGAGGTGCTTGTGTGCTTTGTGGATCCCATTACATTGTGATTATTATGAATGTGTACATGAGGTAAAGAAATCATGGAAGAAATTGGTCATTGAAAAGATGATGACTCACTACATAGGTCAAAAACTAACCAAAAAACAGGGGGTCAAAATCCTACCAGAATAAATCACAGATGTCAAAATCCTACCAAAATAAAACCCATTTAAAAGCCATGTGGAAGCTCCAATTACTGAACCAAGCATCTCAGCTGTTTATAAATTGAAAGGGAGAATTGTTATTGTTGAGCAACTTAACCCGGATTTAGTTAAGAAATGGCAATATGTGCAATTTTATGGGATTGCTGGATTTTGAAATATGATGGGGTAGATGAATCCTCACCCTTATTATGTTTGTGATTTAATTAGAACCTGGTTCATTAATTTGCACACTGTTGTATCTCATTATAACGATGATTTGTATCCTTTCATTTCTTGTGTATTGTGATATAAGATGTTGCATTTGTGTTCTTTTCTTGGGCTTTGTGATATAAGATGTTTTCTTCCCTGCAAGTTGGTTGCATATATTTTTCTAATTTGTGAGTAATTGGGTGCAACATGTTACTGTATGTTTCTTGGGCAGGGTAGCAGAATGCCTAAAGGGACTAGTAGCCATGCTTTGGCTTCACGAAGTTCTAGATCTTCTCCTTACCCCTTTGAACTGTGGTAAGGATGAGGAGCTGGTGCTTAATTCTTCTGAAGCTGACGATACTTCATCGAAAAATGATTGGGAAGATGCATTATGCTCCATTTGTATGCATTCTCCTCACAATGCAGTTCTTCTTGTATGTGCTTGTCATGAGAAGGGATTGCCGTTCTTATATGTGTGACACTAGCTATAGGCACTCAAATTGTCTTGATCAGTTTAGGAAAGCATATGAGGCAAGTAGTTCAGATCACCCTGTAGAAATTTTCCCACGACTTCTCAGCCAGCAACCCTTTCAAGATCTGAAGGTGATAGTCTGGAAAGGGATGGTATGGATATGGAAGTTGGCAGGTCTCAATATGCAAGATCTATGGTTTCTAGTGGGGAAAATGAAAATATTGTAGAAAGCATGCTATCAGATTCAGAGTTGCCATCATATAGATTATTTGAGAAACAGGAAATGCCAGGATTAGCCTGCCCACTTTGTAGGGGGAAAAGTTGAAGGATGGACTGTTGTTGAGCCAGCTCGCAAATATTTGAATGCCAAGAAAAGGAGTTGCGCTCAGGAATCCTGTTTCATTTGTTGGAACTTATGATGAGCTTCGAAAGCATGCAAGACTTAACCATACACATGCCAGGCCCTCTGAAATAGATCCTGATCAGCAACGGAAGTGGCGAAGAATGGAGCAACAGCGAGAGCTTGGAGATGTCCTGAGCACTATTAGGTCAGAAATACCTGGTGGCATGGTGTTTGGGGACTATGTAGTTGAAGGTGATAGTATTGAAAATGAAGATGATGACATCGGGACGGACTTGCCTGTTGATGAGAGCAATTGGTTGACAGTTTTCTTTCTCTTCCAAGTTTTTGAACCAACAAGTGCTTTAAGAAGTGGCAGAAATGCCTCTCCTCAATTGAGAGGTCTTGCAAGGGGCCTTCGACGAATAGGACCAGATTCGTCTTCTCTGAGGCAACGTCGTCTATGGGGGAGAGAACTTTGAAGGCAATGGTGGTTCTGAGAGTAATATGTCTGGCAGCAGCGATGCGGGAGAAAATGCTGGAAGGTTCCGCTAGCAGGAGACGTAGAAGTTGGCGTAGGTGATCCTAAGTTCAACAAAAGTTGGGATCTTCTGTTGAATGGGAATAAAAACTGCAGATATGAATACCTGTCCACATGTTATATTTTCACTTGGGTTCTGCCACCTGTGGTGCATTTTCATTATGACCGGTTAACCGTGGTGCAAATTAGCACATACATTGCTTCTTGTTGTATTGGATTGTCAAGCTTCATTTTCTCTTACCCTTGTTCAATCATGATGGGATTTGTAACTGTCATGACTTAGACTGCTTTGGGCAAAATAACTTTGGATTAGCTTGGCAATCCTTCACATTGTTATTCTGGCATGATTCTTGTCTATAAATTGAATAGCTGCAATGTCAAATTGTAGAAGCTCTCCATTGTATTTTGCTCTTGACATTTGTATTCATTTCCGTGTTTGATATATTCAAAAGCCATTTCGAGGGATGAATAGTGAAAGTTGATACTTAATAAAATT
Organism: Taxus chinensis; assembly: GCA_019776745.2. Taxonomy (NCBI): domain Eukaryota; kingdom Viridiplantae; phylum Streptophyta; class Pinopsida; order Cupressales; family Taxaceae; genus Taxus; species Taxus chinensis. The sequence continues at coordinate 173,618,429 of CM034154.1, read as the reverse complement.
TACATTATATATTTAGTGACCATAAAAATGGGGAAATCAGTAGCAGCATTTTAGAGTAAACCAATTTGGTTCTCTTTCCACCTTATTCGTTTCCAACTATTTCAGCATACTCAGCATCTGTATTTGTAGGGTGATTGTATCATTACTGTTCTAGACACTTAATGATGGCCTATTGTAGGAAGTTGATATGGGCCGTACTGTCAGATTTTGGTTAGCGGGTTGTGTTTATCGAGTGGTTTGGCCACTAAATGGGTTTTCATGTGTGTGTGATTCATGGCGGGCTTCCCCCTCCAGGCGGGTATTTTGCCACTACAAAGAATGCACAGCTACTTAATGAATTTTTGGATAAATGGGGAAGACCAAGAGAATCAATCTTAGGCTGGTCTTGCCAATTGTCAGATTTCTAGGGTTATGATAATGATCCAGAGCTATTCTGAAATGAATGAGAAGTAATACGGTAGCAGTACATAATGAACTTGTGACTTGCTTGTAAATGTGTAAATTTTTATACTAAATCCCACAGAAAGTGTCATCTGCACCCAAGATTGTTTGTTTCATCTTCCATTCAAACGGTATTGAACCTCAAACAACTTTCTTAGTCCAATATGCCTTTTAGTTCTTCATATATTGGATGGAGATGGACGTGGTAAATAATTCCATGTGATGCGTGTATAGCCTTTTCTATTAATTGTTTGCCATGTTTGCAGTAAAAAAGTGAATAGGTGAACCTTCCTTCAGTAATGCAACCGATCCTTTGCTATCATATAACTGATCCTTAACAAATAGAAATGATTTGGCGCCCTAAGAGGATTTTCCCGACTGATCTCCTATCTCTTTATCAATCGCTTCTGATTTGCCCTTCTTATCGATTGCCTATTTTAATATTTGAATATGTTTCTACGCTGAAGGAGGACAGGCACAACAGTTCGAATCAACTATGCTTTATAACAATTGCAAATTTACTCTAATGAATAATAGGATTATTTTTTTCTAATTTTTAATATTCATCGATTGAATCTGTTTTTGTCTTGTACGGTCTCCCCCTCTTGGATTCTGCAAGCCTTAAGCGATTATACTTGACGTTTGTCTTCCACCCGTGGACTCTTTCATTCCAAGGAATTTCCGTCCATGGTGTTTTCTTAACTGAAAGCGGCCATGACGATGTAGTTTATAAATATAAACTACCAAGTCCTTTATAGATAAATTGAGGTGTTGGGAATTTTGGTTTGCTATTTTCCTTAAGAAGGTAATGGAGAAAGAGAAAAGTCCTTGGTGTATTCAACAGGCCTGGGAAAAAAATCTTGGATTACGAGTGAATTAAGTGAAGGAATCCATTGTCTCTCTTGTTGATTGTGTATACGAGGTTCTGACATTGAGATTTATTCCAGTTTTTTTCATATCAAAAATAATATTACATTTGCATACCTTCTGTACTATATAGGTTATTGCCTATTGGCCTTACAATTGCAAAGAGATGTAATAACTAATTTTGGACATCTATACAGTTTAGATTTGTACTCTAATTCAAAACATAGAACTATAAGTTAATGAGGTGGTGTAAATTGATTGGTTTGCTTAAAAATGAATGGATATGTGGTTATATTACCATTACGTACTCATTTTATTATTTGAATATCCATTTTGTCATGGTTGCAATTGTTGATACAATATTCAACAAAATTGAGTATGTTATGTTCAGCCTTGTGGCTGTAGAGTATTTTTTAAGACATTATAATCAATTAATTTTCATTAGTATCACAGTTCTAATGTTTATATTGTTTGATTCTTCCCATTTAAACGTTAGATATATTACATGTGTCGATAAGAATTTATGTTGCTTTGTGTGATCTTGATTTGCGTAATGGAAGTGACATAAAGTTTACAACAGTTAAGGAAGATCACCGACATGGTGATGCTCCTATGTGTTTGAGATGAACAGTTCCTTCGTATGACGGGGTTTTATATTTCTGGTGCTTTGAATTAGAAAGCACCAAGGCAACAAATATGGGAAGGAGAAAGAAAGAAGAAAAGAGAGAACAGAGGAGGAAGAAAGGAACTCATTGGCAAAATAGACAGAGAATGCTTGGATAACTCTAGGGAAACAAAAGGTTACAACCCTCTCACACAAGGACAAGAACATAGGCAAAAATTGTGTAGAGGATAAAAATCGCTTAGAAGCACAAAGTCTTCACCATTTCCATATTGAATGCATATGACATAAAGTCTAGCCACAACGATATAAAATACAAAGCTTGCAATATCAATGTACACACAAAACATGGATAAATGGAGGTATAAATGACATCGTTTAACTAAAAACAATGAAACATGATTTTATGATTAAAGAGCAACATCACCATTAAATGATTCTTGATCAGCCTGTTTACATTCTTTATTCATGCGCTGAAAATACTATGTACATCAAAGTGCAACTAACTCTTTTAAGAGATTAGAGAGAAAAGAGAGAACCCCCACATTGGAAAATGCCACCCCTATTAATACTTTTAGTCCATAACTACCTTTCTAGTAAAAATGTGACTTTTACAATTTATTTTTCACTTAAATCACAACTTATAATGACTTTATGAACAAAAAAACACTTTTCCCAATGGTGAAATAAAAATAGTCACTTGAGTTACTTAAGTGGCTTTACAAAAAGTACTTTCTCAACAAAAAAATAGAAAGTCACTTGAAAGGAGGAAGAAAATAAGAATAAAAAATTCTAGCCATGGAGGTTCCTTGCTTGATCCACTCAAGCACTTTCACCTTCAACACATGCATCTTTGTTAGGAGTCCGCTTTCCATTGGCCATTCTTGTCTTGACGTCGCTGAAGTTCATATGATCTACATTTCCATCACCAATGGGAAAATCATCATGAATACACTTCAAAATGGTCGTTCCATGATAAAGAAGTTACGGACAAAGTTTGAGCAATATTCAATGTATAGAACTTGAACTATGAACAAAACAAGCTCTCAAAATGAAGGCAAAAACAACAGTTGGGAAATGATTCTCATGAAAAAAATATGCTATTTTTGAGGTTATGAAACATGTACAATATTAATCCTTACTTCAAGAGCTTTCCAACACTTCAAATGATACTCAAAATGGAGCCCGAATGAGAAAGTTATGGACAAAACAACACTGGTTCCATCGTTCTATCTCATGAGCGCTTTTTTGCCTTTGAGTCATGAGCACACTTTTTGACTTCATTAAGAACTTGGACGCACTTAGGAGTGGTTCTTGGAACCTTGGTCACCACCTTTCCCCTTTGGATTTTTTTGTGTGACCAATTTAAGTTAGAGGCACATTGTCAATGAGTTTTTAGAACTAAAAGTGCAACAAACTCTCAAAATGAAGACAAACAAAACAACACAAGAAATGATTCTCATGAAAATTTTATACATATTTTGAGGTTATGGAACTAGTAGAAGATTAATCCTTGCCTCAAGATCTTTCCAACACTTCAAATGACACTCAAATTAGAGTCCAAATGCAAAAGTTATGATCAAAATAAGACTGGTTCCATCATTCCATCTCATGAGCGCTTCTCTGCCTCTGAGTCATGAGCACACTCCTTGACTTTGTTAAGAACTTGGGTGCACTTGTACTGAGTTTTTGGAACCTTGAGCGCTCCCTATGGATCTTTTGGGAATCAACTTAAGTCATGGGCACACCAATGAAGTTTTAGAACTTATAGCGCCCCATCCTAATCAATAGTCAATGTCTAGTGAAATTTTAAAATACTTTAATAATATGAGATTTGACAGTCACATTTTGGGGCCCGAGGATTGGAATGAAGAGCGACACATCCTAAATGCTTTTTCAGACCTTTCATTTTCCTTGCATGAGAAGACAAACACTTTATTTGAGACATCAGGCGCTAACCACAATCAAACCCAGGTTAATGTGGTAAAACATAATAGTCATTGGATCACTGTAGCAAGTGGAGAGGGTGGGCTACACACTCATAATTAAATAAATATCTTGTTTCTGGGAACTATGCTAAAGGGAAGTCTGCTAATATCCATCATAAAAATCAATTCCATTATGGGTTAAAGTAGCCTTACACACATAAAAATTTGTAACCAAATATCTACTCATTTCACCTTGTAAAACAAAATTGACTGACTTGGATATGTTTCTACCTGAAGCATTTTCATTTGCCTCTGAGTTGAAAGGAAACTTGTTCCTGTCGATGTGTTATTTGTTGTATGAGGAGGAAGAAGAATATTGAGGATGAGGAGGCTTCATTTGGTGTAATGAAGAGTTGTATTGATTTTGCTCCTTTAGTTTATGTGCACTTGTGCTACGTGCACTGTTACCCTCCCAACATTGTTCTCATGGTAGGCAACAACTACCACTTCATTTTTTATTTTTATTTTTTTTGTTCCTTAGCTTTTAATTTGAGTAGATGGTGTATTGGTTTTAGGCATAGAAAGCATCCTTTCTTTTCTTACTATCCCACTTATGTCTCTCCAAGTTTTTTGTCTCTTTCATTCTTCCCTACGCCTATAGGAGCTGTGAAACAGTGTTTGGATAACCAACCAAGCTTAATATAATGGGATTCTTATCAGAAGTATGATTACAAGTGTTCTTGTGGACATGTATGCAAAATAAGGAAGAATGGTGGCTACACAGGACTCTCGGGGTTAATGCATGCGCACTGAAAATGGGTTTGTTGAAAAGGCTTTGGAAATGTTGGACTACCTCGACCATCCTTCCTCCCAGCATACTCCTGGATGGAGGATTTAGAGAAAGGAACCATCATCCGTCAAATCATAATGAATGTCGACTTTTGCTAGAAATCCTCCAGCCTGAGCCAAAATGGTTAACGCCTCTAATGAGAGGTAGGCAGATTGTGTGCGAAATGTGGAAACACAGACTTAACAAGAGAACTATTTGAAAAAATGTCTTAAAATAGTTTTGTTTCATGGACTGTAATGATTGCAATATTTACAGAGGTTCATTGAAAGGGTTTTTGAAGTGTCAAGCCAAACGTAATTATTGGAATAAAAAAATAAAAAAATTAAAAAAAAAGGTTTCATAGAATGTCATGCTAGCTAGATATGCACCAATGGATTTGCAGAAAGGGTATTGGGAACTCGCGAGCGAATGAAAGTCACAAGCCTAAATCCAGGTTGAAAAAGACCCATGTTGTTTTCCTCTTGCAAATGTCGAATACAAATATGGTTTTCCCCTTTTCGCTTGCACTAAATCTTGCTTCATCATTTCTAGATTTTTAAAATTAAATGTTGAATGATAGGGAATGAAATCCCAACAATTGACAACAATATTACCTTGACGCGAAATCGTAAAACAAAAAAAATTCTCGCAAGTCATGCGTATGGAGCGCCCCACTCAAACGTATCGCAAAACCGAAACTCATTGAATGAACCCTAGTGAGATGGAACACCTTAGGCAACCTTAACTGAGTTGTTTGAAACTATTTAACGCACTTGCAAGTCATATTCCTAAACCCTCTTAGCTTAATAGTCACTTGTGTGACATGTTCATTTATATAAAACACTATCGGTTTCGGCTTACGTTTGTCGTTCAGCTTGAGCAAAACTGAAATACATTACCTCATACCTCTAGGCTGCTAACTAGAGAATCATAAACTACTTTCATTCTTTCGAAAATGCCTTCAGAAACTAATTTTGCAAGTGGGTTTTGGTACCCACTAATCATTGTGTTAAGAGTTGTTGACAAAATTACGATATCTGGCCCCAGAGTTGCCCTTGTAACTTGATCTCTGCTTGACGTAACCGACTTCTGTCATGCACGAGGAATTCTCTATATATGGGGGAGTAATTAGTAATCATAAAATTTCGCAATTGAACTTAGAATGAGAGTATTTAAGACCCAGTTTGTAAGCATTTTTGTTGTTTGGGTCAGTTTCCTCAACTTATTACTTTAGCTCGGATCACCTTCTGTGAGTCTCGTTGACTTCTAGCGACGCATGTGTTCTCGTAATACCGTCCTAATGTCATGTAGAATATTATTTGGTATGCGTGATTTTTGAAATGTATGGCATTTTTCTCTCTCTACCCTCTTCTCTCTCTAGAAAGAATTATGAAACTTTGGTTGATTTGAAAACATAAATGAATGGGGAAATGTAATTTGGTTTGAAATGAAATGAAAATGGAAATGGAAATGAAACGAAATGGTCACAATAATTTGAATGAAAGATAAAGTGTCTCTTTACTCTCTCTCTATAGTATTATGTTAAGTACAAATGAAAGTGAAAGTGTGAATGCATGAGAAATGAACTCTATCTTCTTCCTTCCCTACCTCTCCCTCTCTCTTCTATTTAAATGAAATTGTTAGAAATGATGAACGTGTGGATATATGCTTGAGTGAAGGGGATTTCCATACTTGGTCCTAGGATTGACGCAACGTTTACATTGCTTAGAATATTTCAGTGACATTTTTTATGAATCGAATGTATTATTTTCATTATTTCCATGATGAAAAAGATAGTGTTGCATATTGGGAAAATGTATTATTTCGTACGTAGTTGTACTTTTGCCTATTTAACGAATGTTACTCTTAGTTGTAATTGTACATATTTTGTTAAGTAAATGGAGTTGATTGTATTATGTACTTTGAAAGAAGATGTCAAAGATTCCTTCTTTTAGTGTTAAAATAAATCTAGGAGGATGAAACTGGAATCTTGTCATTTAAAATGTTTATTGTAGCTGAAAATTTTGGATATGATTGTGCTACTAAAATTGTTAGCAAGTAATTTAAAATGACATATTTTTTTTACCTATATGCTAGTGTTGCAATGACCTAGGAAATCAATTAATCTTCAAATAAACATATCAACCTACATTTGTTTGTGTTTTCATATTGAGCGGAAAGTGACCAAAAAAACATAAAGCTCAAAATATTTATCTTGTTGAATGTAATGACCTTGTCTAGTAAGCTCCAAGTTAGGCTAGCTCCAAACATCTTTCGTAGTCTTAGAGACTTAGAGGTATTGTATGTGTTTGTGTATTCCTCCCTAGAAACCTAGTTGAGAACATTCACATAGGTATGAAAGTGTGTAAAATTATTTAGTGCGAGACATAACATCGTTTTAATGGCATACAAGAAGACATGTTGAGCTTGAAATCTCGTGGTTGTTTTTAGAGACTAAACAACATTAGAAGTGGAATGTAATGAACAGTGGGTGGGACCACAAAGATAGTTAGGTTTTGCATTATTTCACTATTAAGTTTTTAATTGTAAAATAAAATTTCTAACTTTCCCTCGTTTGGGAAAGCACCCTTGTGATGTCGATCTAATCATTTCAAGGGTCATGGAGATTGCTTGCAACATATTAAATATTTCTTATGAGGTGAAGGGGATGTGATTTGATCCACGCGAGAACAAGTGAATAAGAAAACATAATTTCCCATTTAAGAATCAAACCTAAAATGTGAATATTGATAGGATATTTGGAATTAACTATCGAGTGATATATTTTATTGGTAGTCAAATAAATGAACCAAATCTATTAGAACCATTTATAAGATAAATGTTAAATGAAAGTGAGAAAATGTATTCTTGGAATACCTTAAGTGGCACGAATGCCTTGCAAGACATGGACATCTGATTTCTCTAATTTTAGTTTGTGGTACTTGGTGTAGAAACCCTCGAGCACTAATAAATGTAATTTATCGAGTGACCTCTTTTGATGTTATTGGACAAAGGGGATGTGATGTACGAATATCAATGTTTGTAAGTATGGCTTTAAAAGGTTGTTGAATGCGTAAATTTTTATAGCTTTTGCATTTGAACCCCTTTTGTCCCTCTTAGATAAATGTGTCCCTTAGTATGTAGTAGTGGATTACCACGTGTTTCTCAAATGGGGTAGTTTATCCACCATCCTTGAATGCTTTTAAAGTTAGGAGATCGTAAAGCCTCTCTTAAGGTTTGGTGAAAGAAATGCTAATGCTTATTCACACAATGATTTAAATTGTCCTTCGAAGGCATTTGAGAAGCATATATTTGTTGGGCTGTCTTGTTATATGCGTTTAATTCTTGATGGTCTAAGAGCAATGAAATAAGTAGATAGGTGCAGTGTTACAAGTCCTTATAGTCATGAATCCCTAAGTGTAAATTACGTATCATTTTAATTTTAATTGTTCAAAAAATATCAATAGTGAGACCAAAGTGCGTTGTAAGTGTAAAGAGTACATGAGTAAACGAGATTTTGGGTTAGGAATAACATCATGCTTGAAGTCCGTATAACTCAACTAGACACTTTCATGTTGTTAAAAATAAATATGAATTGCCCTTGGTGAGATCAAACTTTCGAGAAATACATACATACATACATACATACATACATACATACATACATATATCTATATAAAATTTCTTGATGTGGAAATATTGAATGAATTCAAACAAGTTATTGAGCTATATCAACTGTAATAGGAAAAATAAGGTACTATGATGGAAGGATGTTTATGGGAAGAGATATCTTGAATCTAAATCACCCTTTAAAACTTTAACATATCTTCCTTGACCTCATGATAGTTCCCCTTGTGTAGCAAAGGTAAAGTTTAAACTTTGAATACACGTCTCGAAAAGTAGAACCTTAGCACCTTGTTAGTTCCTTTTCGTAACGAGGATAAAATTTAATGTCAATTAAACATATTTTGTGAAACAAACCTTTGACGTAAGAATGAATATCAGGAGGCTTGTAGGTGTTTAAAATGAATTTCATTAACAAATGAGTTGTGGATAGTTAATGGAAATTGAGAAAGGAATCAACGGTGCATTCTCTTTTAAAGGCTAATGCTATACAAAAATAAAGTATTTGAAGTTTTAGAAAAAGGAAATTTTATACCCTTGCCAGTTTAATTCATTGGAAACCTATAAGGTTATATAATGGAAAACCAACTCTAATAAATATGTAAACCTTAAAAAAAAAGGCCATGTTGTGGAGCATGCCTATGTTGTGTGCCTTACCGTAGTTGGGTCATTGTCTTGGTTTATGTTTAGAGTAAGACATTGATGTGTACCCTAAGTTATCAAGTTGTCTATGTGGGTCGATGCTTTTGTAAGTGTCTTATGTGATGTTGAATTTTTATATTTGAGTCTATATGGTGTCTGTGTTGTGAACATTTAAAGTAAAAATAATAATTATTCTGATAATTTTGTTGTTGTGTTTTGTGTGTCAACATGATGGGTGTTACAAAACTAAAAGTGTATGGGCACCCTCTCAATGAAGTACCGAAAAATGTATGGGTGCACATGCAAGGTGGAAATGAAACTCATTTGAACGTGAGGCACCCTTATGAGTCTTGTGTGGAACAAAAGTGTGGTTCCAATGGCAAATTAGATATTCCAATGCAAAGCACCTTTTGGAGCACATAATGAAACCGAAGCACTCTCATGAAGGTGAAGTTGGAACTCATGCAAATGAAAAGCATTTCGTGGGAGGGGAGGAACAACGGAACCTATACAAAAGTGTGAGAGAAATACATATTTTTACTTCATCCCTCTTGAGGGATGGTGTACCATAACAACCAACCAAAGGGGTACAAGTGAAAGGTTGACGAGAGGCCACGAGGTAAAAATAGAAGTGTGCAGGATAGGATAACACATTGGAATAACAAGAGAGAAACCCACGACACTTCCCAGAGGGAAAACATGTTACCAAGACAATTTTTTGGAAAATTAGAGGGAAATTTGACATGACAACAACATGCAATGCATACCATTCAATGTTCATTAGACAAAGTTCTCCATCGCTAGGATTTGATAGTTTCAAAAAGAAATGCCCACAGGTGGCTAAAACAAGGCAATTTTGGGTTTGCACATATACAATTTTCAAATTATTCTGCAGTCCATATCCCTGCCTGACATTGGTATTTTCAAAGTTCTCAAATTATTCGGCATTCCATATCACTTGTCTCCTTGTCTAATCCTCCCTGCATCCCAACAATTGTCCTTTCTAGATCTTTATATAGTCGCTGGAATTTGATATCCAATGTCTGTATCTTGGAATTTTCCCTTTCTTTTCCCTTGTAGATTCTCTTAATGGAGTCTTGATTGTAATCAGCTTGTTTCATTTTCTTGAACGACTCTGACAGGGTTTCCCTTACCACATAATCTCATTCTCTGCCCCAACTAATTTTGCTCTCAAATCATCTGTGCTTGTCATGTCAGTTTTCCTGATCATTTGTTCCTTTAAAGACGAGACCCTCTTCGAGAAGATGAGAAAGGAGCTCCATCTGAGAGTACAGAGAACGAGGAGTGATGAGATTGCTACATACAAAAGGAGTCGTGAGACAAATAAAATGATAAGCTTAAGTCAAAATTTATTTATTTTATTTGTAGTTCATTTTTTTAATTTTTAGGGGGAGGAAAAGACTTTTAGGAAAAGGAAAAGTAATTGTTTTGGAAGATAGTTAAAAAGGGATTTTTAGTTTTTTTTTTGGACTTATTCAAAATACTGAAATAAGTCATTTTGGTGCAATCAAAACTCAAACATGGAAACAATTTTTGCAAACCTAAAACAAATTGCAATGTTTGTTATATGTGGTGCCTCCGTTCACGCTTACAAGTCAAGTTCTTGTGCTTCAACCACTATATCCAATGCTTAATATGGCTGTAACAACAATATGAGTCTCTAACCCTAAAAATCACAAGGTAAAAATAAGGACACAAAAATTTCATTTTTTAGATTTCCCTCAATTACCCATTCTTTTCTATCTTTAGACATCATGATAGTAAGAAAATTTTAATATATAGAGAAGTTACACTCATGTACAAGGATCTCTTTATAAGCATGTGTTATAAATGAGACAAATCTTTTTACATGTTACCTAAATGCCACATACTCTCACCTGCTTTAAAATATCTCACGTATCAATGAGTATATTGAAAGGACTAACTTCTACATATTGACAAGGATATAATTAGGTTGAGTGTATCAAAAGGTTTATCATATTGGTCTGGTGGTATAAAGAAAGGGAAACTTGCTGGAGTGATAAGGAATCAATTCAACTCCCTTTGACATCAAAATTCTTTCAATCACATTTATAATTGGTACAATACTAACATAGGACGCCTAGTTAGAATTGTCAAGGCAAGTTGAAAATACTTTTATCTTCAACGCTCTATGGTTTGACAATTGTGATGGAGACACAACTAGCCAAACCTACAACAAAGCCAAAATTACAAATTTGGATGCAAACAAATTCTAAGGTAGTGGCTTTGATAAGGGCCTCACTTGATGGAGAAGTCCTTTTCTTTTGTCACATATAAGAGTGCAACACACCTTGGGAAGCATTACACAAGTTAAAAGATTTGTATCAATTCCCATTCAAAATTAGATATCATACAATTGTAATTGAAGCTGTTCAACGTTGAGATGAGAATATTAATATAATGAGTTTGGCATCATAAATATGCACAATCAAGCATGATGTTGAAGTTGCTAGTGGAAAAATTGATGTATATATGTTTGCCTTCATAAATGCTCTTCTTCCAACATATTCAACCTATTTAGAGTCTTTACAAGCAATCAATCAATTGAAGACATTCACTTTTGATCAATTGGTTGAAAAAAATGTTGAGAGAGAAAAGGCCTTTTAAAGAAAGTATTTGCTATGCTCATAAAAAAAACAATTCTTCCAGTAAGGTCTCCTCTTCTGAGAATGAAGGAAAAAATAGAGGAAAAGGAGGAATCAAAGGACAAGGAGGCAACAATGACGTAAATAATGATCAACACCATGAGAAACAAAATGATAGACAAAATTCGTTCTGCAAAAAACATGATAGAAAAGGGAGTCACGAGGCTTATGAATGCAAAACATCAAGAGATACGACTACAACCTATCAAAAACAAAAGGATGCAAATAAGAAAAAGAAAAAATCTCAGAATTGAAGTCCACTTAGTTTGTAAGTGAATGTTTGCTTTCCATATCAAACAACACCAATTATGCTTTAGTGAATTTGACATTGTTTGATGATTGACTCATAGATACTGGTGCCATACAACACATGACTTTCCAAAGGAACTTCTTTGAGGAGTTCCATGAAAAGATATGTGGTCCTCTATATTTGGTAGAAAGAACAAGTTTGCAACTTGAAAGAAAAAGGAAAATTTGACTCGAGTGACAAGGACTTCCAAATGTCATTAGTCACAATACCTTATACATTCCTCAATTGAAACAAAACTTCTTGTCCTTCGTGATCATTTGAAAACAAGGCCACTCCATTTTGTTGAATGTTGGATCTAGATAATAATCAAAATAAAATGTGATAATACAATTATCTTGACTGGATTTGAGGAAAAAAATGTGAAACTTAGAGATGAACCTTTAATTTCAAGGAACTTTGCTCATCTCCTTGAAGGAGGAATTCCAACAAGTCTTTTGTGTCATGCAAGATTTGAGCATACCAACTAAGATAACATTCAAACGATGCAAAAGAATGATCTTGTAAGTTTGCCAACTTTTCCTAGAACGATTGAAAAATGTGAAACATGCATTTTGGATAAATAACTAAGAAAGCCTTTTAAATTTATCAAATTGTACGGTTGTCATGCCCCATATTTCTATGCATGCAACAAAATTTAAGTTCCCTTGTATCAATAGGATCAAAATTTAGCTCCAAAACATGCGACCCGTTTTAATTATGTTCATCCATGTAATGCAAGATGACACCCATGTTAATTATAGTTTCAAAACTTTTTATTTTGCTTCTCAACAAAACCTTCAATGTGAAGTAGTTGTTACCAAACCCTACCTACTCCATATATCTACAATATAACAACACATAATGAGGAGGTGTGAATATGATAACTGCCACCAAATTGTGATTGATTTTCAATCAACAATTGATCCCTTACATATTTGAATTGAGAAAATAATATAATCATCTCGACAACCAAAAGCTATATATCAATAATGCAAAATATTATCTATCTCTTAACTACATTAAAGCTATACAAGACACGATCATATTCATTAACTATGTAAAGAAGTGGTTCCCACTAGGAGCAAATGATGATGGTTGTCTCGATATAATTGCCAAGAAATTGTGAACACATAGGTTGAGGTGACAACAAAAATAATGGGTGCAATTTTTTATAGTAACAAAAGGCAAGAAGGAGACGGGTGAAAAGTACTATGAATGACATTTCACGTACGCTCATGCCAATTCTTAATGTTTCACACAAAAATCACTACTTGCAAAATCTACATTAGGTCATGCATAAATAAATGACACTGGTCGAGACGGTTTTTTTTTTAGTACCAACACCAATGCCACCGGTATTTCTGAGGAACAAGAAAACCTTTACCATACAATTTTTTGAGTCAAAGGACAACCTCTTAAGGTCATCATTGACATTGGGAGTCAAAAGAACATCATCTCTCATCTCAATGTACTGTACTTCTGCACATTCTTGTTTGTACTCGCTTGGTTATTGCTAGTCACAAAAAGATATTCGAGTCCACATTAATGTACTTTTTAGTATAAATTCACACCAATGGAGGATGATGTCACTTGGGATATTACACCTCTTGAAATTTTTAATGCAACATACTACTAGTAAGACCCTACTTATACAACTATAAAGCTATATATCAAGAGAAGCCACAAATATGGACTATTTGGGCCAAAGATCAAAGTTTTAATTTCTGAGTCCCGACCAATGACCAAAATCACATTGGTCTCTACTAAAAAATACTACAAACTCAACTCATATGCACAAGTTCATATTGCTCGTGGTCTGTAGGAGATAAAACATGCATTAACAACACACCTCATACAAATATTGTCATAACAGCTCGACATGTTATTTAAGCATCATAATGAAGTCTTCATAGATTTGAAAGGCTTCTAATGCACTATGTGGTAAAGCAATGCATCATTTTAGTCCTTGGATCCCCTCCTCCAACCAACCTAGTGAATCGCATCACTTTAGGAGAATGATGAGTTCTGACACTAAATACAAGAACACCTCAATTAGGGAAAGATCATACATATCTATTCTTCTTACAATAGCTAGATGGTTCTAGCGCTTAAGAAATAAGGGATAGGAAGAATGTGCACATAATATTACACTCTCAATAAGATCACAATGAAGAATCGACATCCACTTCCATGCATCAAAAACCTCCTGCATCATCTCCAAGGTGCATAATACTTCACCAAGATCAAACTGAAGTATGGTTACCAACAAGTCCTAGCCCATCCTGAAGATGTTTGAAAGACAACTTTCAATGCATGAGAAAGATTGTATCAATGGATAGGTACACATTTTGGCTTGACCAACATGCCAAAAACATTCATGCACCTGATGGACAATCTCATTTGGAATTTCCTCAACTCCTTCGTCTTTGTCTACTTAGATGAGATCCTTATCTTCAAGAAGACTTGGGAGGAGCATGCAGAGAAAATCTTGTGTGTCTTAAACAATTTTCACAAACACAAGTTACATTGAAAAGGAAAAAAGTGTAGATTTGGTGTAACACAAATTCAATACCTAATCTACATCATTGACCATGCATGAATACATGTAGATCTAGAGGAAATTGATGTAATTCAAGATTGGCCTACTTTATGTAATCTCATAAATTTCTTAGACTTGCCAATTTCTGCCTCAGTTTTGTCCTCGTTTTTTCACACATCTTGGCCCCTCATCCAAATAATGCATGCCAAAACCAAGTTTGATTGGACTCATGTGCAATATTATGCTTTTAAGTTTCTTTAGAAATTCATCTACGCATCACCTATTCTCGCAATGTTTGACACTAAAATCTCCTTTGAACTCCACACCATGCACTTAGTGTAGTACTCATGCAACATGGACATTTGATCACATACTACTCAAAGATGTTCATTGACACAGTGCAAAGGTGTTACACCTATGAAAAAGAGTTGTACAAGATTGTGCAAGTAGATGAACAATGACACCACTATATCTTGGGTAAGGAGGCCATTATCCATTTGTCATATTCAAATTTAGACTCTATAGATGCAAAAAATATGGAAAATG
Organism: Taxus chinensis; assembly: GCA_019776745.2. NCBI lineage: Eukaryota > Viridiplantae > Streptophyta > Pinopsida > Cupressales > Taxaceae > Taxus > Taxus chinensis. The sequence goes on along the minus strand of CM034154.1, from coordinate 173,603,415 downwards.
CATGAGACATGAAGGGGATGACTTACCTTCAATAGGTCTATATTATGATCAATCATAAGAAGGGAAAGGATAACAAGGAAATCCTTAGACAAATGCCAGTTCATGGGCTAAACATGTGTGGCCACAAAGTTTTAAATTGGGTGTCCCTCTACTCCACTTAAAAGGACTTCACAAATGCCGAGTTCTATATTGGTGAAAAAATTATCTATAACCTTGGTCATCTATGAGTACTCGATAAAACACCTCACCAAAGATTCATTTGGAAGGCATAATATGCCAAGACATCAAGATACTTTGGCATTACAAAGAATCGAGTCGTTGAAATGTCCCTCTTTCTTGAATAATATTATCAAAGACCTTTGACCTATTTGGTCTACCCGACGACCAAAGGATGTGAGCAAGGGTGACTTAAGTCACAATAAATTATTATAAGTGCCTAAGGAAAATTAAATAAAATTATTAAAGCACTTATAATTAATTTATTTGGCTTGATATAAGTATTCACTTTTAAATAAAATTTGTAATCTTTAGAAAGGTGCATAGGGGAAAATAGGGTGTCATAAAAGTCTAATATTAATTTTGTATCCTTCATAGGAAGTTTGACGACTTGCCTAGAGAAGGGATATTAGCCTCTTGGGAAGTATAAGGCCCATGATAATTTTGTATCCTCCATATGAGGAAAATGCGACTAACATAGATGGGAAACTTGGGGCTTATGCTTAGAAATAATAATTGGACCTGATTGGATAGGGAAAGGGTTGCCTTTGGGTCAGTTTTCCTTTATAAAGGAGAGGTCGACTTAGATGAAGTCATCTCATACTCATTTGTTCAAAATTTGAATTTTATCTAAGCTTTGTGCTTGTTAAAATACTCTAGAGGACGAAAACCCTCTTAGAGAAGGTGAGGAATTTCCACATAGGGAATTGTATTGTGCTTGGAAGAGGATTTCAGTCATTTCCAGTAGTAGTTGTGAAGAATTATGGGCAGATTTTGTATCCATGGGATGTAGAAATTATTGCAGCAATATTATCATATTTTTTCTCTCCTGGAGTGACCCATATTTTGACTTTCATGAGGTGTTTGAAGACATTTTTAGGTCTGTAAATTGTTGCTATCGGTTGTATTGATTATGTGGATCAATGGAAGGTATTTTTAGTAATTTTTGGATGGAATTACAGTGTTATTTCAGTCCATAATATATGCAGCATTCTGAGACATATTTTCTTGTGTATTTGTGCTCTACACATTCGATTTGATCCATCAACGGGCTGCTAAAAATTATGAGTATATGTGTAGTATGCGAAAATATGATAGGTTAGATGGTTGTTTTAAGAGGATTTCCTCATACTCATAAATCTACCATTCCTGGTAGTTAAATTGCATACGTCGATTTTGAGTTCATGTATGGTCTTATTCAACAACCCAAGAGTCTGTTCCAAGTTCTCTACAAATCTTATGTCATCTATTGGAGAAAGGGGTTATCAAATCTTGATTGCCACGAATTTGGTATGGATTTTCTCTATGAAATCCTAGTCGCTATTCTCCTAATAAAATTCAGATGTGCAAACATAATATTTGGGTTATCTTCTATTAACCCACACTTTAGTGTTGGATTTGCATTTAATCCACTCAGGGTTCAAAGAGTCCCATTTGGGGACATTACAGTGGTATCAGAGCTAGTCATTCTCCCAACATGTGTAAGAAAGAACCAAAAATCTGATTTGGTTGCATACAAGGTAAAATCCCTCTAGTTTATTGAAAGAAGGGGGACTCCAAAGAAGGTAATGGATGAGCATGGAAGACCACCGCCCGATGATGTTCTTAGCTACATGAATGAGGTCATCACTAGAAGTCACAAAGAGCTGCAACAAACAATGAGAGAGAATCAAAGAGAAATGTGGGATACATTCACTAGTTCCATTCGTGAGTTGGCCATGGTTCTACAAGGAAATATTGCAGCCACCAATCAAGGAGCAACCAACAATGGAGAAGGAAGCTCAACAGGACTGGTGAGGGCTTCTCCCAAGCCTACTCCGTAGATTTTCATAGCTAAGTTTCTCCAAAGAGAGGAACCAATTGAGGAAGTGACACAAAATGATGTTGATGATGTAGAGGCATATGGTGATGAGTACATGTAACTTAGCCTCTGAGTTAGAGATATGCTACCCTTTAGAGACTTCTACCAGTTAAAGAATAACAAGGGTGCAGGAAGAAGCAGAAGAGCCCATCAAGAGACACCAAGGAGAGATATTCAACAAAGGTTGGGTAAGGTAACTCTCCCTTCATTTGATATACAGATAAGTGCTTTGCTAGATCTTGGTTGCAGAAATTAGATACCTATCTTTCTTTGAATCCCATGTATGAAGATGAAGCACTTAAGTTTGCAACATTACATTTGGATGGTGTGGCACATGAGTGGTGGTATCATGGCATCATCACTCAAGGACATGGCTCTATTACCTCCCTTGAAGAATTCAACAGGTGCTTGACTGAGAGGTTTGACCGGATGGATCTAGACTTGTACTTTAGGGAGCTTTCCCAACTCAAACAAGATGACACTTTAGATAAGTATATTTCTGATTTCCAAAGAATTTTAGTAATGGTTCTTGACATTAGTGAAAGAAGGCTTGTTTTGTTGTTTATAGAAGGGTTATGAGAGCCATTAAAGGGCCTTATCAAAGCCTTTAATCCTCCATCTCTTCAAGGAGCCATTAAGAAATCACTTGACTTGGAGAGCTCTATGCCAAAAGGGAAAAAATATGCAGTTTGGGCAGCAACGAACAACACTTTTGGGGCAGCAAAAGAGCACATGTGAGCAGCCTATAACACCTCAAAATGATAGGCAAGGAGCAACAGTTAGTGGGAAGCCAAATAGAGCACAAGAATGGGAGAAAAACAAGGCTGAAATAGAGGAAAGGAGGGAGTTAAGGAGGAAGAGATTATGCTACGATTGCAAAGAACCATGGACACCCAATCATCATTGCAAAGGTAAGGGCCCTGTTAATTATATTGAAGTTATTGATGAGGAAGATGATGATGATGATGTTGATCCAAAAGATCAAATAAAAGATGATGAGAAGGTTGTCATAGGTGCTACCTTAGCAACACTAACTATTTTGCCTAGTTTTTATGCTTTCCATGTGAAAGGTGATCTTCTTGGACAAAAGATCACTATTTTGATTGATGGTGGAGCAACACACAACTTCATTATGAAGGTTTTGTTGCTAGATTGGGTCTACAAACAGAGGAATTCCAAGGATTTGATGTGATTATGGCGGATGGGCATACAATCACATGCACCAAGAATATTTCCCAACTTTGATTCACCATGAAGGGACATGAGGTATGTGATGAATTTTATATTGTTGGCATTGGTGGGTTGGATTTGGTTCTTGGTGTTCAAGGACTCCAATCCTTGGGTGATTTTCATCAAAATTATAAAGCCACAAAGCTGAAATTCAAGGTGCAAGACAAGGAAGTTGTTTTGCAAGGCATAAGGAAAGGAGTTCCTCCAAAGATGGCAGCCCATAGTATGATTGGAATAGTTAAAGAGGAGCATATTTCACAAGATATGATTGATGAAGAAAATAATATAACAGGACAACATCTGAACTTTGAATACAATCAGCCTTTTGTGGACCATGGAATCATCTTGAGGTATGATAAAAGCAGTTCAATATCCTATGTGCAACATATTCATATTTCTTTTGATAAAAGTGTTGATTTAGATGATGAAATCTATAATTTATCTTATAAAATGCCTTGGAAACTCCCATGTGTTTATGAGCACTTTGTCAAGGGAAATTAGTGGAAAGATTTGTTTCATCTTATAGGTACAGGTGATAGATTTTTGAGCACTTCAACATATTTTGTATATTGTGCATGACACTTAGACAAAGGAGTATTGAATTGCTTGTGGGAAAGAAATTTGGGGAAGGGAGGATTGAAATGTCCCTCTTTCTCAAAAAATATTATTGAAGACCTTTGGCCTATTTCGTCTACCTGATGGCCAAAGGGTGTGAGCAAGGGTGACTTAAGTCACAATAAATTATTATTAAGTTCCTAAAAGAATTTTTAAATAAAATTACTAAAGCACTTATAATTAATTTATTTGGCTTAATATTAGGAATGCACTTATAAATAAAAGTTGTAATCTCTAGAAAGGTGCATAGGGGCAAATAGTGTGTTATAAAGGTCTAATATTAATTTTGTATCTTTCCTAGGAAGTTTGGTGACTTGCCTAGAGAAGGGATATTAGCCTCTTGGGAAGTATAAGGCCCATGATAATTTTGTATCCTCCCATATGAGGAAAATTTAACTAGCATGGATGGGAAACTTGGGGCTTATGCTTAGAAATAATAATTGTACCTAATTGGATAGGGAAAGGCTTGCCTTTGGGTCATTTTTCCTTTATAAAGGAGAGGTTGACTTAGAAGAAGGTATCTCATACTCATTCTTATCAAATTCTGAACTTTATCTTAAGCGTGGTGCTTTTGCATAAAAATACTCTAGAGGACAAAAACCCTCTTAGAGAAATGTGAGGGATTTCCACACAGGAAATTCTATTGTGTTTGCATGGGATTTCAATATTTCCAGCAGTAGTTGTGAAGATTTTTTGGCATATTTTGTATCCAATGGTATGAAGAAAATATTGCAGCAATAATATCATATTTTTTCTCTCTTGGAGCAACCAATATTTTGATTATCATGAGGTGTTTGAAGATATTCCCAGGTCTGTAAATTGCTACGCTATCAATTTTATTTATTATATGGATCAATGGAAAGTATTTTCAGTAATTTTTGGATGGAATTTTAGTGTTTTTTTAGATCTCTTATTCTACAACATTCTGAGGATTGTTTTTCCATCCTGTTATGTACCTAAAAAAATAGATTTTACCCTACAATACATTGTTAAAATTTTGAGTTGTGTGGCAAGAATAGATAGGTTTGGTTGATTGTTTTAGGAGTTTTCCTCATCTCCAAATCTAGTTTCCTGTTATTGGAATTGCAAATTTTACAACAATCTTTCATGGGTTCTGTATTCTCTTATTCAACAACCCAAGGTTTGATCCAAGTCTCTAAAAAATGGTATTTCATCTATCAAAGAAAGGGGTTATCAAATATTGATTGTTGGTGGATTTTTTCTATGAAATCCTAGTCGTATTCTCCTTCTTGAAATCTGATCTGCAAAAATAAACTCTAAGAAATCTATAGTAAAAAGTTTCTTGAGTGTTGGCTTTGCCCAACATATAGTAAGGGTTTGAAGAGTCCCATTTGGGGACATTAAAGTCATACTATTGGCACACTTATACAGGACACACATGTATATAGACGTGGAGTATCACATCAAGTCGTGTATTCCTTGTTTCATCTCCAAACCCATAGACAAAAATCTAGGGTTCTATACACCTCTACAAGTTCCATCTATACCATGGGAATCCATCACCATGGATTACAAGACTGGATTGTATGCAACAAAGTGCCAAACCAATTATTATAGATATGTTTTCCAAGATGGCCTTCATGGTTACTTACAAGCAAAGAATTGATGTAGCTAGTACTACTCATGTGTCCGCCCATGTATGAGTTGACTTTGGACTCCCAAAATCCATCATATCCAACCAAGATACTCATTTTTTTTTATCATTTTTGGAAAACACCATGGGAAATTATGGGTGCGTAATTAGATCAGTCGACAAAATTTCATCTTCAGAAGGATGGTCAAATTGAATTTGTCAATTGCACTCTAGTTCACCAACATCATATATGTACAATTGTGAGTGTGCTTGCACTTAGGATGATAACTTGCCTTACATCCAACATGCATACAAGTGAGCTATTCACAGTTTTATTGGGCATAGTCCATTCCATATATATATATAGGGTTCCAACCAATGACACCTCTAGACATATCCTATCATGTACCAACTAAATTTGAGTCACATGCATAGGAAAAGGAAGCAAACAAAGCTGATAATTTTTATCAGCACATCCGTTCTCATTTGTGCATCTTGCCTTACCTTCCTAATATCTTGTAGTAAGAAAACAACACAACAAGTATGGCTCCAAATCCTTGCATAATTCTTTGTATCTTCTCGATCTTATACAGATTTCCCAACACTTAATCTTATGTTATGTATTGTGGTACCTTGGAAAGTTACCCTATGCATTCCCTTGAATTCCATGCACTTGCTTCAAAACCCACACAAATTTTGTAGTCTTATGTTAGCACCACATAACCTTATGGCTTATGTAACCCTGCACAAACCAATTCAAAGTATTCATAGATTTTTTTATCAATGCATGCCGCTGCATTGTATCTGCAGTTCTTGTAATGTTGCATAACACACCATAGTGCTTGCATCCTACATCAACATTAAGTAATACCTTATATCTCTTTCACATGTCATCCCAATTGTGCCTTTCTTCTCCACATACCATTTATCACAATAGATATGCACCAAACTATTTCACCTCAACATTCACTCGTCAACACCTTACTGTTAAGCAACATGCTAAATGTCACCTCTACACCTACCCATGTTAGATCAAATCCACAACATGCCACAAGTCAAAGTGAAACTACCATGTACTTAGGAAAAATGGAACATTTTGTATCCATTTTCCAACAATATTTGTTAGTTGTATCTACCATCATCATTGTATATATGTATTATAATTACCACAATAGATGATACAAAAATATACATATATGGTAGATGGAATCCTCCCCTACTTTTACTCCAACATTCAAGCAAAATTGTTCAATGATTTCACACAATAATATAGATAAGTAGTAAGGATATGCATTCCCCTTTTGATATGAGATGTTTCCCTCTTATTCTTATCGTCTTCTTGTACACATACACACTTCCCTATTATGTATTATGGATTTTCTTTTTTGCATATTAGCATTCCAGTATATCATTATGTGTTTGGTTCATTGTATTCAATAAACTGTGTGCAATTACACAATCCTTTTTTTCCATCTATCATAGGATTTTACCTTGCGCATGGTCTTGGGATTTGTGGTGCAGATCAGTAGAGGAAAGGGGATTTCCTTAGGTTGGGAAGGGCTTGTGCCCTAAGAATTGTCAATATTATGGATGGTACATTTGGAAGAAAAATCACAATTGCTATGTACCTTGGGATATAATATTATAATGTATATGGGTTGATGGAGATGCCGAAATGTGGCACACATCCCTTTAGTTATATGTATGGGTTCACATGGGATATAATATTATAATGTATATGGGTTGATGGAGATGTCGACATGTGGCACACATCCCCTTAGTTATATGGGCTCACATAGGAATTAGTTATATTGGGTAATGAGTCGGCCTATATTGGGATTAGGTGTTACCCATCCTATTTAAAGGATGTGAGTATCATTATGAGGAGGTGATGGATGTATGATTTGATTCTTCTAGTTGGTAGAGTTATATTGGAGGTGTTCCCCTCGAAGTGCATTCCCATCTTGGGAGATTGTGGAGTTACTCCTTCCTTAAGGAGCATTGTATGGTGTTGCCCTACCTTAAGGGTATTATTATGAATATATTGCATATTAGGGCATATTGGCCCCCCATATATCTTGTGTTGTGTTATCTTCTACAATTTATTGATTTATTATATGCGAAGTTCTTATCAAGTGGTATCAGAGCATCGATTTCGGCAAAAATTGGGTCCAAACCCTAATTTTAGAGATTCATCTATATGTTGAAATAGAATGTGAATTTTTTCTCAAAGTTTTTACCATAGTTGTGAAATAGTTTCAGAAAGATATAGTCCAAATTTCAGAAATTTTAGACGTGTTTTGTGGAAGTTATTGCATTTTTAGGGTTTCTCCTAAATTTTCTTTACATGCTGCATTTTTCGGAAATAATTTTCTAAATTTTTATCAGAATTGTGAATCCCCTTCAGAAAGATATGGTAAAAAATTTAGAATTTTTGAATCTATTTTGTCAGAGTTATTGCAGTTTTATTTTTTTTCAATATTTTACTCCTCAGGCCATAATTTGAGGAATTTTCCTGAATTTCTTACATTTTCATAAACCTCTCAAAAATTAAATTGGGGTTTGTATTATGTGATTTCTAATTTTTGGCTGAACTTTAGCTGAAAGGGTTAGAATAAGTTTTGATCAAAAGTGTCTATTCCTAAAACCCTAGTTTGGTGGATGATGGGGACGGTAACTTTTTTTGGAGATGGCAGGATTGATGCCAAAGAATGGTGGAAAAAATTTAGGGATAAATTCTCTCAACCATCAGATATTTGGTTCTTCAAGTTGTGGATTAGTGGCCCTACACATATTTGGTTTACTGAGTTAGAAAAGGAAAAGTCTAATTGGTCTTTGGAGGAACTGGAACAAGTTTTCATGGACAGATGGGAAACAAAAGAAGAAAATCAAGAGGAAGTAGAAGAATTTAATGATAATAGCGAGGAAGAGGAAATATCAGAAGAAGAAGAAGAAAATGTTGAGGTTGAAGTTGCTACACAAGATTTAGAAGGAGAGACAACAAATCAAGATACAAGTTCAAATAATGCATCTCTAAGGAAGGAAGCTTCAATATTTCAGTTTGAAGGGCACATTCAAAGGAAAAAGGTAATTGTTTGCATAAACCCTAGTGACAAATATAACTTCATCAATATGGATGTAGCTCAACATCTACATGTTCAAGCAAAGCATAGCAAGGAATCTCAAATGGATGGTAAGCAAATTCAGGTTTTTGAAGATTTAAAGCTTTCTATGGATAAATATGTTTTACATTCAGATTTTTATGCTTTAGATATGGATGGTATGGATATTATTCTTGGATATCATTGGTTATAGACATTAGGAACAATCAATATTAATGTGTAAAGTAAATTCATGAAATTCTGGTACAAGAGAAAGAAAATTACATTGCAAGATATCACACTTAGCAAGGAAAAATGTAATGTAAAATTGGATCATGAAGATGAATTTGAAGATGGTGAAGAAGGGAATAAGGATGAATCAAAATTAGATGATGAAGAACACGATGAAAAAGTCAAAAATAATTTCTCTAATCAAGAAAAAAAAAAAAAACAAACAAGTTGGAAGAGGAAAAGAAAGCAGAGGAAAAGATTGATAAGGTTGAGCATACTAAGGTTGCACCATATAGACACCCACATCATCATGAGAGGAAAAAATCATGGAGTTATGTTATGCCACATAAGGGCAACAATCTATATAAATATGCAGGGAATTGGAGGAGCAATAATTAGGGCTATATGCGGAATCAATGGAGCAACAATTATATGACATGTAATCACATGAATAATTATTATGGATATGCATGGATACCGAGGAGGATCACATATGGAAAAGGATGGAATCAGATGAGTCCAATGGAATATGGAATCAGGTTTGGAGTAGCATCACCCATTAGGATCTCATATGGGTGGTTGGAGGATCAAGCATGGCGACTATTGTGCAATAATTTAAATCACACTCATTATATGGCTTCTTCTTATGTTTCGGGGACGAAACATGTCAAAGAGGGAGGCAATGCTATGTACCTTGGGATATGATATTATAATGTATATGGGTTGATGGAGATGCCGACATGTGGCACACATCCCCTTAGTTATATGTATGGGTTCACATGGGATATAATATTATAATGTATATGGGTTGATGGAGATGCCGACATGTGACACACATCCCCTTAGTTAGTTATATGGGCTCCCATAGGAATTAGTTATATTGGGTAATGAGTCAGCCTATATTGGGATTAGGTGTTACCCATCCTATTTAAAGGATGTGAGTATCATTATGAGGAGGTGATGGATGTATGATTTGATTCTTCTAGTTGGTAGAGGTATATTGGAGGTGTCCCCCTCAAAGTGGATTCCCATCTTGGGAGATTGTGGAGTTACTCCTTCCTTAAGGAGCATTGTATGGTGTTGCCCTATCTTAAGGGTATTATTATGAAAATATTAGATATTTGGGCATCTTGGCCCCCATATCTCTTGTGTTTCATTATCTTCTACAGATTATTCATTTATTATATGCAATATCTTGTCAATGATCATGAGTGTATATGACTCCATCATCATTGTCATTATGATTCTATAGTCACATTAACATCTTAAGTGTTTGCTGCCTAAGTTGACTCATGCCAAAAATTGTCTCATGAGATAGTCTTATTTTTTTCTTTCTCAACGGCTTCCTCCAAGGTTGCTAGAGAGAATGACTACCTTATATTGGAGACAAGACTCCAAAGTAGTGGTAAAGAATTTATAGCTATTTCATTACTCATGCTATGTTAATCTTTTTTGGCCAATGATTTCCATTGTTTGATGAATTATTGGGTTATCTCAAGCTCAATTTGTTTTCAATCATGATGAAATCACCCAAAAGTTTCTCATGTAAGTCATGATATTGAAATTATTGAACTAAGGCATCAACTAAGCCTTTTAGTTTAACAATTGAGTTAGTTTTAATTTCATTGTACCAATATAAATCTTCACTATAAAGATTTTGGCCAATAGATTTGTGGTGGCATAAGATTTTGTCTATAGCTAGCTCTTGTAGACATTCCCAAATACCTTGAGATGAAGGGTGTAATTTATTGATCCATCATGGGTGATGGTTAGGTTTATCCCCCCAAAGTCCATAGCAAAAATATAAGTTCTAAAGGCTCATTTTGAAGATGTTGAAGCACCTTCTTATGAATGGGTGATTTTCAAACTAGTTTCCCACAATTATTGACAAGATGGGTGGGTGGAGCTTAGGGAATCATTTTGGTGCACTCAATTAAATTTGATGTGATCTACTAGTCATTTGATCTAATGTGGCATGCATTTTCATGGATTGGTTATTGTTAGTCACTTGCATGTTGCCCATGTGATCCAAAACTTGCATGATCCTTTATCTACAATCCGCATTAGTGCTTTAATTAGTGTTGTGAAGTTGAGGAGGTGCACTATAAGGGGTGGTTCCCACCATGGTGGAAGTAGAAGATGAAAATATATGGAAATTCATACTTTGGATTTCCCCAAAGGTTAAAAATATATTTTCTTTTAAAAGAAGGATGGTATGAATTATAAAGCTCATGCATACGGTATTGAATATATTTGAGAAGATCTCCCATTTATTAAGGGAAAATCCTTAATAAATTATTGCATTGTAGGTGTCTAATTGACATAATCGTCATGTTCATCCACCTGCTCTAATTATTCATGTACTAAAGGTTGATTAAAATGTGACCTAGTGACAACCCTATAAGAAATATGTGTAGTATTCGATTTAGAGTTAGAAGTGATAATATTACAATCTACATATATTTGAGATTGGAAAGAATCCTAGTTATACTTTTCTAATTGAGTGCTATAAAGATAATTTCATGACAAGAAGAGAAAGATAACCTCGAGGTATTATAAAGGATGTGAAAAGAACTTTGGAAAGCAAGGTATACTTAATTAATTGATAACACTAAGAAGCTAGGATAAAAAAAGAAAAAAAACATAAATATGACTGAATAAAGGGTGGATTAGGATTCACATTAGGTTGATAAGGATTTATGTAAACTAAGATGCTCAAATATATAACGATCCTCTCTTTATAATGTAAGATATAAAAATAAGCTCACACTAGAGGCAATAAATAGAAAATATATACACTGAGAGTGTAAATAGTCATGTTATGACACTCAATATCAAAGATGTAGGGTTCTAAAGACAATATAAAGGATATGAGATATGAGTTCTAGCTAGAATCCTAATGGATGTAAACAAGAGTTAGGGTAATAAGAAATATCTAATCATAAACTATGGGTTGTAATGCCATTTGGCAGTAAGCATGTGCTATAAAGTGAACAATAATGTCATAAGCAAAGATATGTTATATTATCATAATATAATACATGATACATCATAATGTTGATTAAACTAACATAAGGGAAATATTTTATGATTTGGGATACTTAACCTCGTGTGGACATTATTGGCACATTAGTCCCCCTCCATTATTTATAACAACTTGTGTGAGATTGTTGTGGGTGTATCAAAAGAGGCATAAGTTGAATACCTAAGTAGAGAAAAATTGGGGACTCAAAATAATAAAGTCGTTGGATCAAATCCTATTGTTGATGCTCCTAATAACCTAATGTTCCAATAAGGAACTCCAAATGTAAGATCTATTAGACCCTAAAACCTCTTAACCTTTAAGGGTATACTTGCGAGCATAAGAAGAGAAGAGTGTTTGATGATAGGTTTGAGAAATGACAATAATAATGCTTATAAATAGGGGAACATAATCTAAAATAATTATTTTGACTTAGCATGCACCATCGTCTAGGTCGATGATGTCAAATGAAAAAATTCTCTACTAGACATCATCGATTGAGTCAACGATGTCGGTTGTAAATAATCCAATAAGAGTTGAGGGAGAGGAGAGTGAAGGAAGGGTGATACAAGATACTTGGAGAAAATGGAAAGGTAATATGTAGGTGATGTAAGGAGGTAGACAAATGTATAAAGTGCTGATACTTGATAGTAGGAAGGCAAGGGAAAGTTCCACGATGATATCTCACAAGATGATATAGATCTACCCCAACCCTTTCCTAATACACCCCTTATGACATGTACTCAAAGGGATTAATACAAAAAAAACCTACAAAGAGAATCATTACTAAGTGAAAATTAAGTTGTACACACATAGTATATGATTGTGATAAAAATTTTGTAGGGGACTTGTGGAGGACGTTTTGGAAGAAGTTGAAGTTATAATTCAACTCAATGTATCATCTTCAAACAAATGAATAGACCGAGATGGTCAAGAAAAGTTTTGGAAATATGTTGTGATGTTTATTGGAGAGAAACCAAGACCGTGGGATTTAATATTAACACAAAATGAATTTTATTGACAATTCAATCTATGAAGTTATTATAAGGATGCCAATATGGATATTGTCTGAAAGTATCCCACAACGGTTACGTAATTGCAAGATATGGTAGATATGAGTAACTTGAGTGTGGAAGTAAAAGAATTCATTGAATTTGTGAGTGACATACATCAAAAAGAGAAGAAGCAATTGAAATAAAATACTTTGGAGGTTGGTGACATGGTTTAATCTCACTCGAGGAAAGAACGGTTCCCAAAGGGAACATGTGATAAGTTAATTGTTGTATATATCTCCCCCCGGGTAAATATAGACAAATAGAAGAATATGGAAATAAAATAAACTCAAAATCTGACATTTATTTGCGCCACTAGTCGCGCCCATAGCGCAGATTAGAAGGCGCCGACATGGAAAAAGTTCCGCCCCTGGCGTAGATTAGAAGGCGCCGACATGGAAAAAGTTGCGCCCCTGGCACAGATTAGAAGGTGCCAACATGGAAAAAGTTATGCCCCTGGCACATATTAGAAGGCACCGACATGGAAAAATTTGCACCCCTAGCGCAGATTAGAAGGCGCCGACATGGAAAAAGTTGTGCCCCTGGCGCAGATTTAGAAGGCGCCGACATGGAAAAAGTTGCGCCCCTGGCACAGATTAGAAGGCACCGACACCAAATTTTTAGTGCCTATGGTGCACTTAAAAGTATGTTGACGTGAGGATGGATGCACCAAGGTGCACCGTTTGGAGGCACAACATTTTGAGCGTTGACACCCCGAATCCGACAGGAAGCAAACCCTAACCCAGATATTCAAATGGCCATAACTTTTCACAGGGAGCTCGGATTCACGCAAGGTTGGACTTTTCGGAAAGCTTACAAGGTCCTCTATCCAACTACAACTAGATATATTTAATTGGGTGAGAAAAATTTCTTCAAAAATGCAAAATATAGTTCACCATTTTTTTGGTTTGCTAGGGTTCTCACCTACCGCCATAATGAGATGAATTAAATGTAACCTGGAGGTGGTTGGGGTAGATTTGGAATTCCTCTCTCTTACCTCTCTCATTCTTCCTATAAATTGTAAGGAGGGGCTTCTTTCTAAAGGTTGGACATTCTTTTTTTGCCCCTCCCTTCTTCTCTTTGGTAGGTGAATTTATGGAGTTCAAACCTCCCATCTAAAACTGTAATGCAACTTTGCCTCTTGGCATTTTGTAGTGTGTTGTATCAATCTTTAGAGAAAATAATGCATGTTTGTGGATGATTCTCAACCCTCTCTGTGTTCATTTTCATCCTCCTGATATTTCACTACAATTTTGGTTATCTGTGCATGATCTTGCATTGCATTTTAATGGTTTGTGTTTATTGGCAAGACAAGTGTTCTTCATTCCTTGGTGTATCACCTTTGTTAGTCTAGGTTTATTTTTATGCATCTTCTTACCCTATCTCCTTGGCAAGTTAGATTAGGTTTTTTTTGAGTAAACCCTCTGCATTTTTATGTGTGCCTCTGAACAAAGGAATAGGAACCGGCCTTCATCCAGAGAGCTTTCCTGATACGCAAGGTCCCACACTTGGGAAAAGCTCCATGTTATGCAATCACACTGAGAGTCTCAACCCATCGAGTTGCAGACATTTAGGGGTGTTGTGATTCGCCATCAACGTTAATGTCAAGGAAGAACACATTTTTCAAGGTTATGAGAAAAATGGTAATGAATACATATGGGATAGATCCACTATAAGGGATTCTTAGTTTTATTATTTTCAATGTAGCATATTTGTACCCTTACTAGTGGGGAAAACACGTAGTTAGAATGCAAGTTTCAAATTTTCAAGCGTGGGCCGAAGAAAAAAATTACCAATGAAGGTAAGAGAGGAGATGGAAAGGGTGATCAATTCCAGTATCTTTAGGGAGATAAGAGAGGTGAATACTAGGAGTACTTATTAAAGTGGAAAGGATAAAACATATGAAGACACAACCTAGATGAGCATATCTAGAGTTTATAAAGCTGGGAATACTATTGAAAAATCATGAGAAAGACATAAAAATTCATTTATTACGCTAGGTATATGATATTGGAGCATTTAGGTTCAAAATAGTCCCATAGAAACAAAAAACAATTAGGAAAAGTAATAAGTGATTGCAGATTTTGTTCCACGTAAGATCCCACAAGGTGTGTGTAATGTCATACATCCTACGAAATATTGTGATTTAATTCTTTTTTTTTCCACATCGCAAACCACCATGGGCATCTGAGAGGTTCATATGATTCAAATGACATTCCATCTATTCGTAAACCTCTACAATGCTCCTGATCATGTATACAATTCCTATTTCTATGAAGCTCTTCTTACTATGTCCAAACGCCCCTCTTCAGATCTACACATCTATGTAGTCCAATAAAATTTTGTGAGGATTGATAGGATCATGTGTACTGACATAGTATTAATTTTCATGGTTAATAATATTATAAGACATACCATGCATCATTTCAAGGATGGAAGATAATGCCCCTAAATACAACAAAGAAGCTGGTGAATATTATTTATGGGAAGCTACCATGTCATGAATTAGAGTGTTTTATCTACAATACTGATTCCCTATAGGATGATTTGAAAAATGAATTAATTCCTTTTGAAGGAGATAAAATATCATGAACAAAGAAACTAGTGTAAACTAGTGATATCCAAAGAGAGAGGACTATAGAGTATAAAGTTAGCTCGCACTATGAAGCTCATATTGTTCTTCCCAAAGAATAATTTTGAGAAGCTCACAATGGATCATGTAAACATTTGTGTACAATTCTTTATGAGTGAGTTATGTACAGTGAAGGACCAATATTATAATATCTATGTAGTTGAGTTTGTAATAGGAATAATATTGTCAACAACATCTGTAATTTGCTTTGAAATCAAGGAAGAGGATTTTTTGGTGTTCCATTGATGCATAAAGTTATGTAATGCATGTATGAGTTTAAGCTATATGGTCTAAGACAATTATTAAATTGACTCCAGAATCATGATCACATAACTAATATATGACTAACTTCCTTGTTGCATAATTACTCAAACCGTATTGAGATAAAGCCCCCTTCATTATCATATCTTAGAGATTTCACATGTTTACTTGTTTGTTTTCTACCAAAATTTTCCATAGTATTACATTAGAAAACCAGTAGGAATTTTTATTTAAAAACTAAAACCACATTTTCCTAATAAAGTCATTGACTAGTAGAAAGAAATATTTATCTCTAGACATAATGGATGTCTTCATTGGATCATGTAAATCGACATGTACTAGGTCTAAGACTCGCGTATCCCACTGTTATTTTATTTGTACCAAATGGGTGTTTTGGATAACCATAAATGGCATAATCCCTTCATATCATGACTTTTAAATGATTTTTTCAGTACGGTTGGTTAACTCAAATAATAGGATTAATTAGCATGTCAACACTTCTCTATGAGTCAATTACTTACGTAAATGTTCCTAAACAAATATTTGGTCATCATTCATCAGTTTTCATATCTTTCCGAGGAATTACCACATTTTGGTTTTAATATAGAGCTATTCTTCTATATTTAAGACATACTCAACTTTCCTGGACAAAGTCGCCTAAATGGATTTGTCCTACATGGCAAAAAATTTCCTCCCTTGTTATTAAATTAAAAATTTCCATTTTTTTTCATGTCATTCTTTTGGGTCTTTTTACTTTGCATTTGGGTCAGTTACAAGCCAAAAAATTTCTAAATTTGAGGTATGATCACTGTATAAACACACCACTTAAAACATTGTAAATGAGGGTACTAATTAGAAAATCAATACACTTGCCAAAAATCAAAATATATCTTACACACTCAACTACACAAGTAATTACTCTTATTGAAAATTTGAATCACTCCTATTGCATGCATTACCTCTTATGCCATTGGGTTTTAAGGAGTGGCATGTAGAATTTCATTTATTATCACATGTTCTCATACACATATTAGGAGGGAGAACTACATCAGTTTGAGGCCTCTTCGAAATAGTGATAAGTAGGAAAATTTAAACACAGTGGTGGGGGGTGTTGAGGAAGTTTAACAACCATAGTCTAACCCCTATTTAAGTTTTTTAAGAAAAAAATGAAGCTATATTTTTAGTGAAGAATAGTCCTTAAATTAGTTCTAGATGCAAGATTGTAAACATCCATATACAAAATATTGATTGCAAGATATAGATGAATATTGTGCTCAAGACAAATCCGTTTGGTTGACTTTATCTGAGACAAGAGATTTCATCCTCCCTTCTATTTCAGATCCCCAAAATTTTAGGATAGATCAATGATACTCTACACAACCTTTTTATACATTTCCAGATCATTTTCAGTCTATCCTAGTCAATAAATCAATGTAATATCTTCGAACCCTAATATGTACTTCTTTCATCTAGTTTTCAAGAACTTGTATGAGATTGTATAATTGTAATATATGTAATTAGAATATACAATTTTTCAATATTGACAATATATCTGATTCAATTCATATTTATGCATAGTAATTAATTTAAATTAGTATAAAACCTAATTTTACATTACATTTTGGTGATCCTACTTTATGGTTTGAACTCATTAACCTAGGACTTCATAGCTTATCCTAAGGATTGTATTTTCCATATGGATTATGATTTAGTATCTAGTTCCATGATAGTACCCCTTCTCTTACAAGGGTTTGCATTTATCCTATTATAATCAATCATGTATCTACTAGCTAGTTAGGAAACCTTTTTCGAGGGTTCCTTATTAACAAGATTTATGAAGCAAACACAAGACCAATTAGAAGCCTTACAAAAGACACAAGTGTGCACTAGCCCCCTTCTATCCTAGATGATGAAGATACTAAATACTATAATGACCCCTTTGGTTGGGATGTGATCTCTACTAATGACTCCCTTTCTAACATAGAGATCATGGTGCTTAGGAATTCTAAAATGAATTATGTTATAGATGAAAATATTCATAATGTTTTTCTTGGTGCATATAATAATAACCTTATTTCTAGGCATGTTTCATGTATGAATAATAATGTGCTTTTACTTTAAAACATTGTAATGTCTTATATCACAATAATGTATTTTTGGAACAAAATATTTTTTGAAATCATGTGTTAGTAATCCATCTCTCTCATAAGCCTTGTGTTGAGCCTCCTAGTCCTAATCCAACATATTCTACATCTTCCTAACTTGTTCATATCTCAATAAAATAGTTACAAAATATGACACAAGCCATATGCGAACCACACCATGAAGTTAAAATCCTACGCCTATCCTCCAAGTCATTTACTAGTTGGGTTAGGGATAGTTGTATCACTAATGAACTGATATCATGCAACATTTACAATGCTACATTCCCATATGGGCTTTGTATGACCAAGTTTATCTTATTCATGGGAAAAGAAGACCCTTCTCAACACATGACAATTTTTCTCAATGCCTACAATTATAGGCACACAACAATAGGTTTTTTCTTAAGGTTTTCCCAGTGTTTATGCCCTAAATAAATAAATAAGTGTTTGGTATTATATTAGTTTCATATTTATTTAAAGATGTAAGGGTAGTACAAGTTGTATTTTATAAATTAATTAATAAATATTAAGGTGTAAAATAGAATATAACTCCCAAAGTAACGCAAAATATAGAAAATATTGCTTAAAACACAAGAGAATAAGAGAACTTATTGAATACAAAGTACCGAGATGATTTAGATGTGTAGACTGGTAAAGATGTGAAATTTCTTTATCTATGGAATTATGAATACAAATTGGGCTCATATGGAGTTGTATGGTATGTCATGTAGCCAAATATGTCATAGTCATGAGTTGCACAATTTTGGACTGATATTTTTTGGTGCTATTTAATTTTTTTGGTCATCAGTGGTGTGGAAATATGCTTCGATGTGGTATAGGATTAAAAATATGTGATGCTTCATGTAGTGACCTACAATGGATGGAAACTCTAGATCCTTACACTAGAAATTCATGCACATAATTAGATAACAAAAGGATATAAATTAGTGTGTGGTGGAGTTAGACTGACCCTTGTGATAAACCCTTTCTAATACAATCTAGGGGTTACACTACATCCCATCAAAGGAAAAAGAAAACTCTATGTAGTGCTCCTAGTGTATGTGCCACTGTATCTCTTGTCACAAAGTAGCAAACATAACTATAAAATAAGAAAAATTTACCCTTCAAAATGGTGTCTTGTTCTTGCAAATTATATATTGATTCCCTTGACCCTTAAATACTTTGGAAATGTTTGGATTTGGATGTATTTGATTTTCTTGGCTTGGCTTGGTTTGACTTGGGAGGTTTATAGAATGTGAGGCAAGAATCTTGAATCTAGGTTATATTGCTTTATGTATATGGTTTTCTCCTAGGTTGCACATATGCTTTTAAGGAATTTAGGAGAACAGAGAGTTCTCTAGGAATGTACTTTGCAACAATTTCTCTTGAATTTACCCAGTTACTAAAATGAGTGGGCTATAATTTCTTATATAATATTTCATAGATTAAATGTCGCATTAAGGCCAACCTATAGGATATACACTAACCCAAGATAAAATATCATATTGTAAAGATAGCTATTGGATGGAGGGATATGGGACCATATGGCTTGGGACCAAACCGTAGTACAATTTAGTCCCAATCATACATCCTAAGACATACCATTTATGAGGACTGTGTAAGATTTTAAACGAGATGCATGGGAGTGGTATACTACTTTGGATAAATGCAATTGGGTATGTGAACGGAAAAAATAGTGTGTAAAGTAAATCAATTCATGTAAGAGCGATAAGGACCACTCATCTATGTTTATAATATATGTAAAAGTCATGCATAAGGTGTAAGGGAAAATTTTTCATTTCCAAATGATAAATTGCTACATTTAGGTGTATGCAAACACATACACTCATTTGTTTAACATTAGTATGGTTTCACGGTTTACCTAGTGGTTCCCTTAATAGTTATCCAATACTACAAGATCTATTCCTTTTCCATTTTCAATCTCTTACTACTACTCACTATGATTTTTAGTATGTGGAAGCAATCTACCAACATCTTGATGAATCTGTCCATACCTATTTCAAACGATTCACATATTTAGTACAAAAATCAATATTCAATCCAACTTGTGAAGAGAAACATAAAATATTTTTCCAAGGTTTAGTAATTCCTTTTCCCACATCATGGCTTAATCAACCAAGTGAGTCTATTTATCAATTAGTAGAAAAAATAATAGCTTCTGAAAAGAGTTATTTGAATGGACATCTTAATCTAGTTGACACCTTTACATTTGAGAGATTTTAGGACTTATATGTCTGTTTGCTCATGCAAGGGACCCATCTCTCAAATATATTTTCTTATACTTTTATGTCAATAACCATAAATCATTCAACTTGAAGAGAAATATTCACCTAAGTAAAATCAAATTCACAATTTTTTTTATCCATTATGATACTGATACACTACCACTCTTTTACACAATTTTCTTGATAAGAGGCTCACTATGTTATCTACTATGCAACTTAGGATGCAACATCATTTAATACAACATCAAGGATGTACATTTTATAAATATAATCACATTAATGGACACAACACACATATGTGTTGGAATTTACATGATCATATTCAACAACTCACTAAGGAGCATGTTATACAAATGGAAAATAACAATTCAAGAGAGCATAATGCACCACATAACCACAAAAATTTTCATAGGAAACTATGTAATTCACCTAAGAAAAAGGAAGTAATCAAGGAACTACCTCCACTCAAAGAGGATCCATTTCCTAAGGTACTATTAAATAAGTAATGATTCAATCCATTTTTTATATGAGAAATAATGACCAATGGGAGTAATAATAAAGTGATAATTGACATAGATAAAGTAAACCACATATGCAACTTGTATCTTATCAAGCATCTAGGCTATGATCAATATGAGTTACAAAAATCAGTACCATATATGAATTAAATGGGACATATAAACATGCATGTTTGAGTAGGACCCTAGGTTACATATAATACATTTCAAGTGTTGCCTACCAATGACGACTTTAATGCCATTTTGGGACATCATTGATTAACACAAATGGAAGAAATTTTTGAAAGAAATAATGATCACATTGATTTTGTCTATGATTATCAAATGGTTTATGCTAAATGAGATCAATCCTCACATAATATTACTCCTCCCTTAAAATAGGAAGCCTCAAAAACTATAACCAACTCACAACAACTAATTTAAACTATCCCTTAACAAGATAAACCAAAGCAAGTCACACTTATGATCATTGAGCAAGAGAAACCAATGCCTATTATTATTGAGAAAGAGAAACTAAAGAAATTTGTTCCTATTATAATATAAAAATTACAAGTAAAGAGCCTACTACCTCCCATAGTTGAGAAGGTTTGTCCCATTACAATAGAGAAAGTACAACATGTGTACACAAAACATGTAGAACAAGTGAAAATAGAGAAACTAAACAAATACAAATGAATGAAGCACCACACCCATTAGAGGATTTTATATATAATTAACCATGCTAGTGAAGAGTAAGAAAATGATACTTCACATGACCATGAGTTAAAGAATTATTCCAGATGAATCAAAAACTACACAAGTGGCTCTAGTTCAAAATCATAAAGTAATAATAAGAGGTATGTTATATGATGATTTACTATTATTTCAAATTGTATCAAATTGGAATTATACATATCCTGACTACCCATAATTTGGATGAATCAAAACTGACCATAAATAGAAACTATACATGATATGTTGATATTTGTGATGATCTATATGTTACATGAATCATTAGATGATTTAAAAATTTTATCAAAACAATTTAATCAAGTAGAAAATCACAAGCGCATTACAAAACATTTAAGTACTCAATCATCATCAACTATTAGACAATAATCATTACAAATTCAACATCTAAATACATGATTAACTACTTAAAAAACATTTTTATCACACAAGATAAAGTAAATGCAAGAACTTAAAACATAAATAAAATATTACCAAATAACATGAACCGATAAGCCATATCTCATATATCAAAATAAAGTGTTTATACATCATGATCTAATACAAAATAGGAATACAACTACCACTAAGGATTATGCTCATCATGATTCCATATCTCTATGTTCTTATACTTTGGAAGTTCCTTATATGCAAAATGACTTGAATCAGCTATAGAGCATGAATACAGTATCCTAAAACATGACTAACTATGCCTATAATGTGTGTTCTCTCATTGGAGATGCACTAACTGATTAAAAATTGTAATACTCGATGCATCATAAAGTGGTGGAGGTGGATAAATTTCCACCGCTGAAAGTTGAATCCTTAATTGCACTAACTCCTTCTCAACCACATCATGACTGCCGACCTCATAGACAGTCAAGAAAATTAAACAAGGGTGAAAATACCTTGAATATCTTATTACACTCTCTAACCACCCACCCTATTTCATGTTAAGTACATGACACACACTTACTTCTTGATCACCAATGTATAGAAATGGCTAAGTTCAAGAAAGAATATAATCACAAATTAATGTCTATACATAGTTATATAAGCACGAACAATAGAAAGTGAACAAATTTCATTAAGTAAAATAAGCACACATCCATACCTAGATCACAATGTAAAGGAATGATGATGATTAGAACATATAAGCTTGTAGGGGTCTCTACATCTAGAGCACACTCAACTCCTATCTCCATAGTGAATAATGGATCATGTCAGATCTCGGTACAATACTATGTGTAGGCTGATGTGCATCCCATATCATCTATATCAATAATATAAATATCCTCATATTTCTCCTCATCATTTATGTCAATCATATCTTTAACTATCGAAGTTGAACGATATCTTGGATGCCATAAACACCTCTCAATCCTAGTCCATGCCATCAAAGCTGGGTGCACATCCTAGATGACACAAAACTGTAAACTCACCCACTTGTATTGAAATAACTCTAAAACCTTCAAAAATTAGATGCCAAATCCATCTCCTAACACATAGATGATGCAATATAATTTGGTTCTCTTCCAAACCACCATGACCTCTTTAAGTCATGTATAAGACATGTCTAGGAAATAATTTATCTAATAACCATTGACACTATGTATTGCTCCAACTAATCATATATGGGGTGCTTACCCACTACTTTACGTAGAAATGATCCCAAGTCCACTCCACATGATAGCCCATAAAATTTAATATCAAGATGTGTTCACTGATTATACTAAAATGTAAAAAATAGCCTAATCTAATGCAAGTTTGTAGTAAATAAATAAATAATGCAATATAGAAATTAACCCAAGCAAACTAAGCAATGGAGTAATGAAACCTAAGTAATGATTACCCATAATTTGTGATTTTTTTTCTACATTCACATAACCATATATTTAATAATGTAACGAATCTAATGCAACCTACACAATCCTCCCTACAAAATTGATACATGTTGCTGTATAGATGGGAAACCATAGAGAACTCCACACAAATTGTGTGCCACCCTCCTTAATATCCTAAAGAAATTGTCCCATCCTATACAATATGGTGATACTACTCGTATCCATTGCTACAAATATGCCTAATAAAACAAAAATAAATTTTCATAGCCAAAAAATACCCGATTGAAAAATATCTCCAAGTAACAAAAAGTAATCCCATCTTATCTTTTGACAATACCTATCCAAACTTATGAAATATTTGTGTGCCACTTGGTAATTAATATCTTTTCTCAATGTGTCGTGGCAACTAGCAACAAGTAATCATGGGATACACCACATATCCTCCAAAGTGATAATGACATCACTAGTAGGTAGCCAAAAGGTGCAAACGTATGGATACCAACACTCATACAACACAATACTGTGTTGTACATCATGCTAGCAAAGTTTATCAATAATGAAATGATTAAACACTTCAAGGTCCATAATAATAATAGTTTACATAAAATTTCCATCTCAAAATTCTCATGAATGAACATCTTCCTATACAAATTACACACTAAAAAATTATTATCCCACATCATAAACAAAAATGATACAAATAATTTAATGCACATACATTAGATCCGACATCAAAAGCTAACAACGAAACATATACTATGGAAAATTTTTCCCACCCAAAGATAAAATTCATCCAAACTTAGATGAAATCGACAAACTATGGAAAAATTGTTCTCGACCAAAAATGAAACCGTTATAATATTAATGCAATCTATATGTATATTACACTAATATTAACTTAATATGCATACATTTGAGACTAAAAAGTCAGACAATGACTCTGATGTTGAACGAGTTCAACTAAAGAAAAATCTAAAGTACATATTCCCATTGTGTCATCCTAACAACAAAATTCATTCTAACAACATAACAAGGGCTCATAGAGATCATTTAAAAAGACCTTACTCAAAGGAAATGATGGGTTGGTTGAAGAAACAAGCACTTTTTCCTAGGAATTCTGATGAAGATGTTCCAATGGAAGAGGGAATTAGGGTTTAAAATATAGTTCATCATTTATTTGATCATGATCATGATGGTAATGATCATTCCTTTCATGATCATGAGGGTGATGATGAAAAATAAGATGATGATGATGAAGAGCAGGATCAAGAACAAGAGAGGATGATTTTGAAATTACTCAAACTCATGTGTCTATGTTGGGAGAGTGTTGAACATCATCATTGAGTACTATATTGGTGTTGATGGACTTGAAAGAGAGGTTTAGTTGGTAAAACATAAACTCGAATGCTTTATTGAGGTTAGATAACAATTTAATAACTATATTTCACGTTTGATATATATTTAGTATATTTTACATTATTTTTATTTGCATTTTGTTTATTTTTTGTTGTAGCCTACTCAAAAGTAGTTTTTTGCCTCAAAAGAATATGATTACCTCCTCATATAAAGAGGCAAAAAAATATTCATCAAATTTAGGGGTCGTCCATGTCAACTATGATGTATGCACAAATTATTGTATTCTATTTAGGAAGGAATATGAGAATGAGGTTAGCTGTCCCAATTGCAAGGCACCACAATTTCAACAAGAAGTGAGAAGGATCACCATTCGAAATAAGGTATCGATACATTTTCTAATAATTCTTAACTTCATGCATATTTTTCGTTGCAATTCACTTTTATAGTTAATATCATGGCATCACAAGAATAAATGTAGTGATGGAGTTTCACATGTTCCTTTTGATTCAAATGTAGTGAGGCACATTGAGCAGTTGCGTCCTGAAAAATTCAAAGAGAGGTCACACAATGTATGGTTTAGTGTGTTAATGTGTAATGTCCCCTTTTTCCAACTAATTCATTTCAAAGACTTCTAGCCTATTCCACTTCCCATGGTCTAAAATAAGGTGAACACGGGAAGTATTTTTTTATATTTTAGTCCTTTTCTATGAGCATTTACATTTTATTTTAGTGTTTTTCTTTATGAGGTAGGTCGACTGAGTTGGAGGAGTTAAAAAGAAAATTAGAAGATAAAACAAGATCCTTAAGAGGTCGGTTGCATTGGAGAGATCCCAACATGAAAATAGAAGATAAAGCAAACTCTTAAGAGGCCAATCTAGGGGTAATTCAACCCTTAGACCTTTGGCACATAGGCTCACATAGCCCGTGACCAAAGGGGTATAAAAGGAGTCACATAGGCTCATTTGGATTATAAATTTTGGCATATACACTTATATACTTGGTTCTAGGGATAATTTCTCTAATTCCATTCCACTAAAGGGTGACAATCCATTAATGTGGCATCTAAGGAGGAAAAAACCCTTCCTTATGTCATATTGGAGAATGAAAAAAATCCAAGTTGGTGGTGGTGAAGGAATTATTGAAGACCATTTTGTTGGTTTGCATCTAGGGCATCAAGGAGGATCCATTTCAAGGGTTTTTATATTATTTGGACCCCTTTTCCTATGGAGCGACTAGGGTTGGAGGTCATTTGGGTTCCGTCTAGGGAAAATAATTTCGTTATTATTAGATATTCATATTTATCATAATTTATAAGGCTGAGATCTTCTATATTTTTCAATTGTTGGGGTTTGGAGACCTCATTTTTGGTCATTTATATTGGCCACACTTCTGATTTTCATAATTAATTTTCCAGTTGAGTAATTGCTTGAGTTTCATGGTGGTAAGTGCCCTAAAATATTCTTAAAGTGTTTGTTATCCATATTTTTCCCCCAGGTAAAATTGGTCAGCCACGACCCCACACAAAAGAAACTAGAGAAATCACGTTCAAATCCTACAATTAGGAAGCAGAGGGGCTCTACAATGGAGTGACAAGGCTTGCGAAAGATCAAACGACCTCATGCAAGAAGAAATCCAAAAAAATGTCTTTGTCGAACAAACCCATGCTTCAAATCCAGCAAATAGGTTGCAGGCGGGCTCTAAAATGGAATAACAGGGTCAAGGAAGGAGAGAATAGTGTTAAAGAACTAGAGGCTCAAAGGAGAAGAAACGGTGAAGGACCGAAGTCATCAGACTCTGAAATAGTTTAGAACGAGCCCAAAATCGACTAAGTATGGAGAAGACAACGGAAGCTGCCAAGTGTCAACACGGTGCACCTCCAAAGGTTAAAACCAAGCCAGAGACCCAAACAAGCACCATGCCTCCATGCGTCTAGAACCTCAAAAGGTGCATCGGCTATCGAAAAGTCTTTGACTCAGCGGAAGGTGCCAAGTGTCTGAACGACACACATTCAAAAGTGGGATCCTGAGTGGAGACTTAAGCTTGCGCCAGCCCTCCATGTAGAAAATGGTCAACAAAGGTCAAAAAGGCGAGCGGGCTCAAAATGAATAAGTATAGAGTGTAGGCAGAAGGCACCACGTGTCTTAACGATGCTCCTTCAAAGGTAAAATCCTGAGTGGGTTTTCAATTGAGCGCGGGCCTTCCACGTGTCCTAGAGTCCAAAGAGGTGCAGTCGGCTGTTGAAAAGTCCAAAAGCAAGTGGAGCTCTCCACGTGTCTCGACCACGCAACTTCAAAGATAAAATCTAGGTGTTGTTTTCAAATGAGTGCTAAGCCACCGTGTGTCCAGGGCCAAACTTTTGGCCCCGCCAAGCATGAAGGACTCGAGAAAAATACAAAGTATCCTAAGGAGCTCGCAGAAGCTGCCGCGTGTCCATTTGGCACAATTTCAGAAGCGAAAGGCATGGGCAAAATTTCCAAGGTGCTCGAGGATGCCACGTGGACTTTGTATAGACAGACTCTTTAAATTTTACGCGCCTGTGACCAAAATATTCAAATGGCCATATCTTTTGACTAAAGAATTAGATTTGGGCGGGAGAAGACTTTTTGGAAACATCTCGACACCCTCTACGTCATGAAAACATAAAATATCATTCTTAACAGGATTTAGTGGGTGAAAACCTAAAAAACATATTTTCTCCATTAATACGAGATCTAATTACTTCAGCTTCTGGGATTTTCATTTTTTGGTCTACCATTCTTATTTTTTTGACACGCCGAACAAACACGGGGAACCAAAATCAATAGATTGGGGGCAGATTTACAGAAGTCCTTGATGGCAAGTGGTTGAGATTTAAATTAGTTTTCTCGCCTCTCTCTCCTTCTTCTCTCTGGGCTGAATCTATAAAGGAAGGGTCGAGGTTCATTGTAAGGGTTGGTCGTTGTTTCTCCTCTGCCCCCCTCTCTCTTTATTCATTAGGGTAGAACGTGAAGTCTAAGCCTCCTTTCAGGGATCTGTAATGGCATTTCCTTGCCTCTTGCCCACTAACGATGTAATGTGTGAACTTTTTGAGCAATAAAATCTATTTTGTGATGCATCTATCCATCCTGTGCTTATTTTATTGTCTCTCCTTACCTCTCATCGTTGTAGGGCATACTGTGCATATTCTGATGTTTGTTGCAGGTCTTGGGAGCCATTTTAATGGGTTTTGAAGTGGTGTCTGTGTGAAATCTATTTCTGGTCTGTAGTGCATCTTGTCCACCCTCTCCTCTGCTCATCTCTCTCCACTTCAGGCGGTCAGGTTTGTGATTCAACCACTTCCTTTTCTGGTGTATCACCACTTAGTGTAGGCTCTTTCACCCTCTCTCTCTCTCTCTTTCCCCTTGGAATGGTTAGATTAGGATAGAATAGGTTCTTCCTGCACTGGAGTATCTTGTGACAGGTAGATTAGGAAGCAAGAACTGGCTTTCTCCAGAGGTCCATCTCAAGTTTTGCAAGTCCCACAGCTTGAGAGATGGTCCCATGTTATGCAATCACACCGAATGCCGCACTTCACACCTGGGCCATTCGAGGGTGCTATGATTCTGCACTAACAATGTTTATATATGTTGTGGATGGAATCTATGATGATATTTAGTTAAATTTTCACTCTTTGCAAGTTGTTGTCCTAAAAATCAGACTGTTGTTCATTTCTATTCCTAATTTCAATTAGATGGTCTACAAATATGAGTTTACTTCATTTGGGGTTTATATGAATTATGTGTTTGTGTAGTTTAGCCCTGTAAAGAGACATTAGAGTTGTATCAGAGCATCAATCATCCCATACTAAGGGTATTTATGCAAGACGGTGAAAAATAATATAGACATGGATTGACGACCTAGGTTCTTACCTAACAAAAAATTCATTTCGGAGGTGGAAACATAACATTCAGTGGGTCACAAATTTTTGGCTAGATATGAAGAATCTATAGCTCCTCCAAATGGGATCTATGATGTTATTTCACTTTCCGAATTCATATGGGTAAGCAAAGGAAGGTCAAGGTTGGAGCCTAGACCTCGTGTGCCACAAAGAAATTTTCAAAATTCTTTGGGGAAGGTGGAACTCTCCATATTTGATGTTTCCACCAAGGGAAAAATTGGGACATGGTTGAAGATGCTAGGGTTAAACTTAGACCACAATAATATGCCAAGGAGCCAAACCCAAAGGGACTTCTCTTAAAAGAAGAAAAAGGAAAATCAGATTCGCAAGAGGGTTTTGAGGTGGAGTCCTAAGAAGACCACATTGAAGGACATGGAAAGGTGTTTCTCTATGAAGAACCAAAGAAGGTTTTTGATGCAATAGAATCTCCAAAGAAAGAGGAAAAATTGAATAGTGTTCTTAGGGATGACCTAATCAAAACCCCGAGTCCATAGTTAGATGGGGATGGGGGGGATTCCTAGTTCTAGTCGTATCTATGTCTAGTCGGACCAAGTCTAGTCATATTTATGTCTAGTCAGAGATTCCTAGGTCCCCTATCATATAGTTAAATGGGGATGGGGGAGAATTCCAGGTATAGTTAGAGATTTTGAGGGCCCTGAAATCTATTTGATCTGGTGGAGACAAGGAGGCCCTATAGATATCTATATGGCTTTGGCCCTAGGCTCAAGAAAAGAGGGTGGGCTAGCCCTATATAGAGATTGGAGATTTGAGCCTTTCATTATAACACAAGTTAAGGCACCCCCCTCAGATTTCTCCACCTGGAGCTTCAGCCAAGGAAAAAAATAAAAAAATTATTTGCAAAATTGTGGAGCGAATCTAGTGGTTGAAGCCAAAATTTTCCTTGATAATGATGATAATCAACTTGTTGGAATTTTCTGAACAACAATCATTAAGAGAAAATTTATGGTGTTCTTGACTTTAGTGGGAACCATGATGATGTTCCATACATGTGTCAAGGAAATATGGAAAGATTCAAGGCAAAAATATCTTCAGTTGTTGAAGGAGCAAAGGCAAAGGAGGGGTGAGCTCTTTGAGGGCAGCCCAAGGTATGACCATGATGACCATTTTTCTAATTTTTTATTTCGTCCTATGTCGCTACCATATTTTTGTCATCATGGAAAATATTTTAAGAAACATGTTAGCTATGGGCATGCTGCTTCTTATATTCAAGGCCAAGAATGCTTTGGCATGGGTGGTCTCCGAAGGATCAAGATAAATTTCATATCTTGCACTTGGAATGGAAGGAAAATTATGAGAATGTATATAAAGTTTGTGGTACATTCAAACCTCTATATGAAGAATGAAATGCTACAAAATGGATTCATCATACCTTATGCCAAGAGGATCCAACAACTCAAGATCATATTGGGAAGACACATGGTAAGTAATGATTTCTATGTTGTTAGTATTGGAGGTACATACTTGATACTTGTTATTAAATGGTTGTTATCTTTGGGTGAATTTACCCAAATCTATTATGCTAGGGAGTTGAGATTCAAACTTGGTGATCAAAAGGTTGTGCTTCAAGGCATGACCAGTGGATCTCTTGAAGTTGTACAATAAAGATGATGGAAAGTATTACCGGAAGAAGGTAATATCTATGGGTTGCACATGGTAAGATAACCCCACACTTTTAGCTTTAAAAAAACAATCATGTCATAGAGATTTTCAGCTCTTAATCCATGCACATGCTCTTAGAATATGTCTTCCCATGGAAGTGGATGTTGATTTCATAAATTTTACATTTGGAAGTGAGAAAGATGGATTTTGTATTGCTTCCTTGAGAATTGTAACCCAAATGTAAATTGATGGTATGAGTGTAAGAATTAGAAATCACGTTTTATGGGTTTTAAGACACACTATCATAAAAATTCATACCATTGTTATTAACATTTTTCAATTTTCCCAAGATTGTATTTATAACCATGCAAGTAGTCTCAACCATACATGGGAGTAATATTTAGTTTGTTGATGTTGTTGAAGCATTTTTAGTCCCCATATGGCTTATTTTTTTGAAGTATGCCTGTTGTTATCCTATTCTTTTTATTTTTGTTCGCATCAGAAACATCCCATTAACCCCTTTTTTGACAATCAACAAAGTGTTTTCAGTCAAAATGTGGAATGATTTTTCACCTACCATTAATGAGGTATCATTTTCCATTGTTTTACAAGAGTTTCCGACCACCATAATGCTAATTTTAAGTGAGAAATTGCAATGGTACAACTATAACCCTACTTGGGACAATGTGAATGGATATTTAAGAGTCCATCATATGAAGGGGAATTTTGAGGAAAATGCAAGCAAAGAAAGAAATCTAGTTCACATATATTTGAGGCATGAAGAAATGATAGTGGGAGCTCTTATTTATTTTAATATGTTTGTTATTTGTGTAGGCACAAGAATAAAGAAGAAAGAGCAACTGAATTTGTTATCTATTCAAGCATGTGATGAAGAATATGGGATTATAGTTG
The DNA here is from genome assembly GCA_019776745.2 of Taxus chinensis. Classification (NCBI taxonomy): domain Eukaryota; kingdom Viridiplantae; phylum Streptophyta; class Pinopsida; order Cupressales; family Taxaceae; genus Taxus; species Taxus chinensis. The sequence continues at coordinate 173,572,336 of CM034154.1, read as the reverse complement.
AAGATGAAGATGCCATAATGGAGGATGACAAGTTTGTGAGTGTAAAAGGTATCAATTTTCATAGAAAAAGGGTCCCTCCAATACTTGGATTGGGAGTGAAACATAAAGGCTTTGAGGAAGGTACATCCCAACCTAGGACACTGAGAAGATGACAACCTAGATCATCTTTTGGGCAGCCATGGAGGTCATAATGGAAAGGTAACTCTAGGTGTTTGAATCAATATTGCATGATGCTCAAGCTTACCTTTCTAAATTTATTGTCGAGTGGAGAATGTAACCAAGAGTTGGGGAATGAGGGGTTGTCTACCCGAAGTGAGAAGGTAAGTATTTCTATGGAATCCATGAGCCAAACTACCATCATTGGTACTTTTTTCATCATTTATATCATTTTGCACCTAATTTCAGTTGCATTTGTATTTGGAAATATGGAGTGTTATTCCACCTTTATTGATAAGGATGGAACAGAGAATGAGGATACCACATTAGACATGGATTACCTTGTCAAACTATTGATTATTTATTAATTTATTGCTTTATGACTAATATTACAATAATTTGGAAGGATTTTTATACAATTGAGTATGGAAAGGAAGAAATTTTTATTGTTGTTTTAGAAGTTACATATGAAGGGGACTTCAATGAAGAAAGGGAAAATGATTATCAGAGTTTTTTTTGGGAAAAATATCTTTTATTTGGCAGACACGAGATCTAGAGTATGGGAATGTGTAGACACAAAATTATGCACTTGGGTACATTTCTAGGTCCATAAACACATATAACATTCGTATGATTCCTAAGCAAGAAAAATAATAACTGAAAGCTATCTTTGGCCTTTTGCATTTATTTCTTGTTGTTTATCTAGTCTTAGACACCCTACAACCCAATTAGTATTTTACTTGTTTATCTTTTATGGCTCCAGACACTAGTGCCTAGTCAGGACAAAAATGCCCAGGCGCCCCTGTCCCCTCTAGGCACGCCCAAAAATTTCCATCATACTCACTTATTTTAGGTCTCTTTTATCTTTTGGGATTATTTTTCACTTATGGTTCGACCCTCCAGTTGTCAATTACAAAATTCAAACAAGGGATTCATATAAATACATAACTATGTGACCAAAATCAAGGACCAAGCTCTAAGAATTATTACTATCACCTAATCTCGCACTCAAAATGAACCTAAAACAACTCAAAACATCCATTTTGCATTCAATCAAGGGACAAGGGACTGCATTTTTTGCATACACTACATAGGAAGGGGAAGTTCATTTTTCCAACTACACATTCTATTTACATTGCTACATCTATGTAGCCTATTATCAAGTGCACTTGCACAAGGGAATCCTAGGGCACAATTCTTACACACACTCACTAGAACTATATGGAATCTGAGATGTAGTGCAACGCTCAGTCGTAATTCCACTCTCAGGGTGACCGTCGAGGCCATTCCTACTCCACATTCTACATATTTTTTATTAGATTTGATGTGATTTGTGGACATGTATAGGTAGACATTTGTTTTGTAGGTTACAGGTACCCTAAAAACCCTAACAATGAAGTCAGAGTGACAAAATGAATATTGGAGTGAAAAAATTTTGACCCAAAAAAATTATAAGATGAGCACTTTCCCGGACACTAGATCCCAGATCCGGTCACTAGCACCCGAGCGCTCTTGTCCTTCTATGAGCACTCATGACCGACCTCATTCTTGCATTCCAAAATTTATTATGAGAGGTTGCGACACTCTTTCCATCATGTTCAACACTTTTCATAGTCCAGATCAGTCCCAGATCAAGCGTATATTAGCTAAGTCATCTTTCTCTATCTATTGATTAGGGTTTCATATTTCAAATCTTAGCTTTCTTGTGTCATTTCTGCATTTCAATATTTGTACATATTTTATTTTAGTAGTGACTTTGAAAATTTTAAATTTAATTAATTCAAATTAAATTAAATCAGAATACTACATGTTCTTTCAGCTTGGTATGATGGCACTTGGGCATGAGAGATTGCAATTGCTTGAGGGAAAGAAATTTCGGGAAGGGCAGACTGTAATGTCCCTTTTTTCAAACTAATTATTTTTGAATACTTCTAGCCCATTCTACTTCTCATGGGATGGAAGAAGCCAAACAAGGGAATTATTTGTTTATATTTTAGTCCTTTTCCGTGAGCATTTACATTTTATTTTATTTTTTTCCTTTATGAGGCAGGCCCGCTGGGTTGGAGGAGTTAAAAAGAAAATTAGAAGATAAAGCAAGCTCCTTAAGAGGTTGGATTGGTTGGAGAGCTCCCAACATGAAAATAGTAAATAAAGAAAGCTCTTAAGAGGCCAGTCTAGGGGTAATTCACCCCTTAGAACTTTGGTTCCACCAAAGGGGTATAAGAGGAGTCAAATAGGCTCATTTGGATTATAATTTTTTGCATATACACTTTTATACTTATTTCTAGGGCTGATTGCTCTAATTCTATCCCACTAAGGGGGAAAAATCCATTAGTGTGGCATCTAAGGAGGATGAAACCCTTCCTTGTGGCATATTGGAGAATGAAAAATCTCCAAGTTAGTGGTGGTGAAGGCATTATTGAAGATCATCTTGCTGGTTTGCATCTAGGGCATCAAGGAGGAGTGATTTCAAGGGCTTTTAATATTATTTGGAGCCCCTCTCCTAGGGAGAGACTAAGGTTAGAGAGAATTTGGGTGCCTTATAGGAAACAAAAATTAATTATTATTAGATATTCATATTTATCATAATTTATAAGGTTGACATCTTTTATCCTATTTTATTGTTGGGGTTTGGAGACCTTAGTTTTGGTCATTTATATTGGCCACACTTCTGTTGTTCATAATTAATTTTCCAACTGAGTAATTGCTTGATTTTCATGGTGGAAAGTGCTCTAAAATGTTCTTAAAGTGCTTATCTATGATGTGGATGGTTTTTATGATGATATTTGGTTGAATTTTCACTCTTTGCAAATTGTCCTAAAAATCATACTGATGTACACTGTTGTTTCTAATTTCAATTGGCTTGTATAAAAATTTGAGTTTAGTACATTTGGGGTTTGTGTAAATTATGTGTTTTTGTAGTCCAACCCTATAAAGGGACATTACATAATGGATGGTGTTAACCCCTTTTCTACTATGTCAAATAGCTACTATGTTTGTCTAGTACTATTGATAAACTATAATATTCCTCCATGATTGATGATTTGTAAGGAGCATTTAATGTTGTCATTATTGGTGCCTAGTAAGAACCAATAAAAAATATGGATGTCTACCTTGAACCACATATTGATGATTTGCAAGAACTATGGGATGGAATTCTAATGCATGACCTCTCAAAACCCATTGGTTAGAGGCAATTCATTCGTTACGATATCTTATGCTAGAATATTAATGGTTTACTTGGGATGGCTATTTGTTTAGGTATTTTTCATATGTTAAAATTCATAAATAAATGTTCGTGTGTGTGTGTTTCATTATACACTGAGTTTGTTGATCTCTTCTATATGTAGGTATCTCAACAAAAGGAAATTATGCTTCTCAAAGGTGTGGTGATCAACTATGTGGAAGGTCATCTAAAGATCTCAAAAAGGTTAAATAAAAATATCATCCAAGGTTCTTTATGATGGAGCATGCGTACCGTGTTAAAAATAAAACTAAGTTTGATGAAAAACCTACTATTAGAGAACTCCTAAACTTATGTCACCCGGGGATTGGTGTAATGCCTTCACACAAGCATGCATAGTATCAAATGTGGATATTCCTCCACATTGGTGGAGAGATTGGGTATGGTTGTCTAAAATTATCCATGGAGTTGAAATGCTTGCATTAATTAATAAACTATTTATATTCTATACTCTCTTGTATTGATAGAATTTATTAGTTGGGCATCTTATGGATCCAATGCATATATTTAAAAATGTAGTGGTTTCCATATTTAATCACATATCTAGAAAAGAGAAATACACTTCAAGTTCTAGAGCCAATTTCAAATTCAGCAACACAAAAAAGTGTATTCAAAAGGAAGAAGGGGCTCCATAGATATTACATAAAGAGAAAGTCAATATGGTCGATAAAAAAATGTGAGATATTTGCACATCGAATGACTATGGGCCCTCCATGAAACATGCGGTTACCACTAATGGGTGCATTATCATCCTCAAAACACATGATTGACATAACATTTGGAAGTAATTCATACATTTTCCCCTTAAATTGCGAAAAAAAATTGTTCTCTTAATATATAACCTTTTTAATTTATTTTTGTAGCATATATTTCCCTTGGACTTAAAGGGGGTCATTTTGTAATCTTCCACCTAACCTCTTAAATGGAAGATATCAATTTTTTTTTTTTTAGGTAATACAATTTTTGTTCTCAACTAAAACTCATCCATTTGTATGAAAAACATTAATATATTGACTTGGATGACTACCATTATTTGTAAAACAAGTGGTTATCTTCAAAAGAGATATTAGAAGTAAGGATTGAGTAGGAGAAAGAAAATTTGTAGATATTGTTTATAATGTAGCAAAGGAACCACCTACCATTTTCATAATTTATTAAACTTGTATATTAGTGCATTTGGTCGACGATCTTCAAATGTCAGGTGTAATTAACATGCGCTGTATATTTTTGCTAGTGAGGTACATAAAGACCCTAAAGGGATTTGTAAAATAGTTTGCACATCCAGAGGGATCTATGTCCGAAGACTATATTATTTAGGAAACATTATTCTAAATGTCATAATATCTTGGGGAGGGATTTCCATAAATACCATGTTTTTGGGATGCTAAATGTGGAAATGAAAAATTGGAGGAGAACCTACTTGGAGAAAGAAAATTTGTGAAACTTAGCGTGTATTGAAATTCATATCAAACATATATGATGTATTTTTAGTTGGTGTGTAACCATTAATTATTTATTTATATGTTTAATTTTTAGGCATGTTGAAAAATATGCCATTGATAATTTGATGTTATTCAATACTTTAAAGATGGTTGTGTGGCTTCAAAAATATGAAGAAGAAAAGACTAGTCATGAGAAGTGAAGGATTGATTGGAGATGGAAATATCCATACAAACCACTCCCACTTGATTTGTAAATACCATTTCCAAACCAACCTAATCTCAAATGGATGAGTTCATACTCAAAGAATCTACATGTCATCAATCGAAGGGAAATGACACAAGAATCATTGAACATAGTGCAAGGTGTGAAGAATTGGCTGGTTGTTGTAACACTTTTTTCATGAGTATGTGTTTTATATATTTTTGGAATTATATTAATACTATCTTAAATTATGTAACATAATGAAGGTGAGTACACAATGTGGCTTTAAGGAAAATGTTTTAGTGTGGAAAATATTGACAAGAGAAGGGTCACTTGTAGTTGCGAAATTGATAGTCCTTTTGAGGAGGCCAACCAGGATATTGCAAATGAAAAGAATTTGGTCCAATGGAAAATAGATTATGTTAGAAAGATAGAATAAATAATTAAAATTGTTATAAAAGTTTTGAAGTTGTCATTTTTAGGTGAACTTGCTACCATTCTATCGATACCATATTGTTTAGAGTGGAAAATGAAAGTGGATTCTCCTCTGTTGAATTTTATAGAGCATTATTTGAGAGGAAAGAGCCATATGTGTTATCTCATCATTGTAATTAGGTTATAATTTATGTAATTTTTCTTATGTACACCTTCTCTTTTTCATGCACACAATTTCTATATGTAGGTATTAATTTTTAAAACTATCTTTATATAGGTCTTATTTTATCTTGATATATAAAGAGAAGGAAATTGGCAATTTGTATTTCATTTTGAGTCAATGATGATACATGTTGTTAATGACAATAATGTTGTAACATGATCATCGCGGGGTAAAAATGATGTTGTTAATGACAATAATGTTTTAACATGACCATCATGGGGCAAAAATGATGTTGTTAATAGATATGATGAACATGAATCTAGTGATGAAGATGACCCTTCCAATTTGATGAAGAATATCATCATATTGATCTCAAGCCGATGATCATGGCGAAGTTGATTTTGAATAAGAAGATGACGATGAAAGTGGAATTGATAAACTTAAAAAAACCTCAGATAATGAAGACAATAATGAAATGAATATCCTAATAGGTAGATATTTGGACAATGAATGGAATATTCCCATATCTACATATATAGAGAAAAATAAGAAGGGAATGTTATTTATGACTACAAATCCAAGTCATGTAACAATTGAGGAGTTGGTGGAAATACAAGAAGATGAAAATGAATAGTTGAAAAATTGATAAGCCTATTTCTTGTTATGCTAATTCATTAATTCCAAAATTTGTCTTGTGTTATCAATGTCCCATTGCATATTTGTAAAATTAGTTTTAATTTTATTTGTAAAATTTCAACTGACATAATTGAATTATAAATGTAAGTCCATACCAAAATATAATATATTGTATCCTCTCTTATGCTCTGTTGAAATATAATATATTTGTCCATTTATGTAATTTGAATTCAACTTAATTAACTTGTAAATGTAATTGCTTTTTTAAAGTCTACCCCAATTAGGCATGACACTAATTTGGTATATTATGAAGTGAGTCGTGGATGATTTGTTATTTTCATCAACGTAAAATAAGCAATAATTTAGTGTATGAAACTTACCCTATTAGCATATTTAAGGGAAATATTTAAAAAATAAAAAAATAAATAAACATATTTTTATCGACCTAAACTATCAACATCAAGGACTAAGTTCTATAGTACTAAAGAATAACCACACAATAAATATGTCTATGTTTTATCAAAAGAAATTATATTTAAATGAAATAACTTATTAATTTCCCTCTTACCTCAAACAACCGAACTCTTGATCCTTCATCCATATTTAAGATCTCATAATCCACAAGTTAACTTTGGTCTAGATTAAATTTAAATGGTAGTATCTAACTCAAAACCAAAAGAATGCTATCTCATCTCAATATAAAAATAAATATCCAAACCCAAACTATAGAGTCCAAAGCCATGCCATTGCTATTTTTATGCATGCTTTGAAGATAATGTTTTTGTGTGCTAAATTAATTCTATAATGAAGTCATTACTAAAATCATACACGCTGGTATTTGTATTAAATTTCACCATCCCTATACTCACTCACCTACTACCAAAATTAGACATCTATTCACACATTGTGCAGGAAGTTTTACTATACTTTTAGGTGGTTAGTTCAAAATCATTTTCGCGATGATTCTTGGTAAATCATGAAAAACATCATAATTTTTTTGAAAGATTTAATGGACATAAGGGATGTGCACTATCGAAAAGTGGCACCACGCTTGATCCGCTTGAGATAAATACATGCATGGGGACATCCCAAAGATCTAATGAATGACACATCCCTGTGTTAAATTTGACTATTATCCATATATGCTGCCATGTAATATAATGTCTGACTACCATCCTATTAACATTGTTATTCAAAAGCATTTTAATATACATCGGTAAAAAAACACAAGGCGTGACACAAATGTGGATTCAAATCTGCGTTACATGTTGCACCACATGTGGTGAACCTAAAAAAAGATAAAATCTTGACCAGATGAAAAGCTAACATGCATTTCAAAAGTAAAAACATCATAAATACCTTCGAGAGAGACTAGAGGGACGTTCCCTCTAAATCCCCAAGTGGAGGAAAAGTTCAACACATGAGAAGAAATCTAAGAAACACATCAGGTGATAACACTCTAACATAGATAGATCGGGGAATATAGGTATGTTATATTATCATAACATTTACACACACACACACACAAAATGTTATATATACATACTTATTGTAAAAACTTCATATTCTAAATTTAAGAAAACCTGGAGGTAATCATGAAAAGCTAGTCCCTATATTTGCGCCACATCACAACCTAAAAAATAAAAATAATAAAACCCAACCGACTAAAGCCCTAGAACACATTTATAAAATGTATAAAACATTAATATGGAGTAGCGACCGAAGTAGGAGATAGAAGGATGAGTGTGAAGAAAGGTAGAGAGAGGGAGAAGGGAAAAAAGTGACGGGATTTGCTAAGAATTTGAGAGTAGAAAAGAGAGAGGGCATAGGCTTGGTAGAAGAGGAGGGATTAAAGAGAAAGGGGGGAGAGAGAATGAGATGGAAAACAACGTCAGATAGAGGTAGAGAGGGAAGATAAGAAGAGAGAGAGATGTGGCACCTGGAGAGAGAAGAATGAGGGAGAGAAAGTAGAGGGGAATAAGGAGTGAAATCAGACAAGTTAGAGTTGTAATTGCAAAAGGGAGATTCTAATTGAGAAAGGTAGACCCTAGAGGTGATTATGAAACCGTGTAAATTTCTTACAAAACCCAATTTTGGAACACATCTATACCCAAGAACAATTTGTATGAAACTTAGAACAATTTGTGTAAAACCTAGAGGGAGAGAGAAGGAGATGGGAAAAAAAGGTAGAGGGAGATGAGAAGAGAGGGAGAGGTTGAGAGACAAGCAGAGGGATGTATGAATATAGAATGAGAGTGAGTGAAATAATGGTATCGGTAGAGGGGGAGAGATGGAATAGAGTAGGGAGATGGGAGAGAGAGGAGAAGGAGAGGGAGAGGTTGAAAGATAGGTAAAGGGAGAGGGAGAGTGAGGGATAGAGGGGAGAAAGATAGTGAGGGGGGAGATGTAGAGGGAGAGAGAGAGGGGAAAGAGATAGAGAGGAGGTGAGAAAGAGAGATAGGGAATGGGAGGAAGGGAGGGAGTAGAGGGATATGAAGATATAGGTTGGTAGAGGTAAGAGTGGTAGAGAACGAGAGGTTGAGTGAGAGGGGAGAGGTGAAAATGGAGGGATGAAGAGACAAAGGATGAGGAGAAGGAGAGAGAAGAATATGTAAAAAAGGGTAGAGAAAGAAGGGAGATGAGAGAGAGCTAGAGGGGAAGATGAGTTGATGAGAGATAGGGATACAAGATAGAGGAAGAGAGTGAGAGGTTGAGATAAATGTAGAGGGAGAGGGAGGGAGGGATGGAGAGATGGAGGAGAGAGGAAGAGGTTGAGAGAGAGGGAAAGAGATAGAGAGGGGGAGAGGGAGAGCGAAGGAGATGGGAAATAAGGCTAGAGGAAGATGAGAGGTAGTAGAGAGGAAGGGAGGGGGAGATTGAGAGAGAGGGATATGGGAGAGAGGGAGATGGGAAGAAAGGGATAGGTTAAGAGAGAGGTAGAGGGAGGGGGACGGGGGATGGAGAGAGAAAATAGAGAGAGAGAGGGAGTAAGTGAAAGAGGGAGGGGAGAGAGGAGAAAGTAGGAGGGGAAAAGAAAGGTAGAGAGAGGGAGAGAGGAAGAGGGAGGAGAAATATATGGGGGGAGAGAGGAGATAGTAAAGAGGGGTAGAGGGAGAGATTTAAGAGAGATGAAGTGGTAGAGGGGAAGAGAGGGAGAGGTTGAGAGAGGGGGGTGGAGAGGGAAGGAGGGATGGAGAGATAAAGGAGAGAGGGGAAAAAGAGTGGAAGGGAGAATGATGTAGAGAGGGAGATGGGAGAGAGGTAGAGGGGAAGATAGGGATATGGAAGAGAGGTAGAGGGGAAGAGAGGGAGAGGTTGAGATAGGGATAGGGAGACAAAGAGAGAAAGGTAGAGAGAGGGAGGGAGAAAGGTAGAGATGGAGAGGGAAAGAGACAAAGATGAAGAGAGGGAGAGAGCAGGAGATGGGAAAGATAGGTAGAGGGATAGAGAGGGAGACGTGAGAGACAATGAGGGAGAGAGGGTGAGGGATAAATGGAGTGATATGTGTCTAATTTATGGGTTTTAAGATGATTCCCAAGTATCAAATAACCCAACAATAACAAACTATTATTTAAGCAAAAAATAGTACAAATTGTAAGAAATAAATGTAACATGTATTATAAGTGATGTCTAATTTAAAACATTTTAGAACCTTATAATCATGTTATAAAGGTTATATAATTTCAATCTCACTACTCTTATATTGAATTTTTTCATGGTGTTATGATATCAAAGATGACGTGGAGTTATGGGTCATTTGATTCACACATTTATGTGTGGAGGCTCTAACATTTGCACTTTTGCGCGACATGACATGGAGGATGAGTTCGATGAGCCACCCCAACATGACGACATTACTACGTATGCACGTCTATTGACGTCTACCCCACCCACTACATGGAGGTATTGATTTACACTTATATTTTGTAATTAAAGAGTATTTTGCGTATTTACACATTTTAATCATATAACTTTATAATGACAGGTCTACTAGTATTCATGAACATCTTCATAGTAGGAGTCGTCCCTGGATATCCAGGGACTAACCAGGAAGGTACAATTTAATATTTTTAAAATACAAGTTATTTCATTTGATTGGTTAAATTTATAGTATTTTAAAACTATTTATTGTCATTTAAAACTAATACCATTTCATTACGAGAAGTCTACTTCATTTAAAGATTGGAAAACTATGAGAGAGATAGGAGTACACGCCCTTTGGCTACAGTGAGGGAGTTGCTAGTTTTGATGAATATTTACTTTTTATTATTAAATTGATAAAACAAGAAAATGTAGATGACAAAATATCTGCCCATCTATCCTGAATGACACAATCCGCAATTCACTAAGGGGGTATGACAAGGAGGATGATGTACCAACCCCGCTAGCTTCAGACGACGAGAGACATTCTCTCTTTATACATGATAGGTATTGACACATAGCGAGAGGGATCTTGGAAATGACTCTGTATGTAAATATTGATGACAACATACTAGAGGATGTTCAGGTAAAGTATGTATTTTGATATATATTTTTATTGAAGTGTCTTAATTATTTTTTGTCAACTTATATTTTTACTAGTTTAAGTTAATGTCAAACTTATTATTTTTTATTTTATTAATATCGAATAAAATATGATATTTTATACGTTTTTAGTTGTTGGGTTTAAGGTATTTCAAGAAAATAATTGTTGATTGAGTGTGCAACATATTCAAAATATATTATCAGAAGGATTGGAATGAAATCTCAAAAGAAAATCACAAGGGGCTAATTAACTTAACTTAGTGTGATTTTGGGAGTGCACCGTATAAAACAAGATGAATAAAAAAACTTATAACACATAGTTTTAAATAATTAAGAGGCATATCAGAGTAACTTTATTGTGTAAATAACAAATTAAAAAATTCATACTCCTTTACTAATTTTTATTATATCTATATGAAGTTGAACTCCATAATGATATGATCACTTGGTTGAGAAAGGAATGTCACGTACTAAAAGAAAAAGTTAGAGGTTGCAAAATAGCCATTGAGAGTGGGAAAAAGGATGATAATTTGCTGGAAGACTTGGAAAAGAGGATCTTTGCCATTGAGAAAGAACAAGGTAAAATCAAAGGAAAAAAATGTGACATTATTACTATTCTCAAGGGAATCATGGACATTCTTTCAAATATCACTCTTCTTCTAGAGACAAACAAAGGCAAATAAAAATCCAAGAGTAACTCCATCTATAAAGATATCAAAGGCAACTTGGACAACTTTAAGAAGACTTTCTCCAAAATCATGAAATAGTTCCATGGTGATGTCCATTCTCAGTGTTTTTTTGGATGACTCTTTTTTGGACCTGGGCTATAGTTTTGCCACGGTAATACTACTGTTTTGTTGAGGTTTGGCTAATGTTTGGCAATGGTTTTGCTGCAGTACTTGTTGTTTCCTCATTGTGATCTTCCTTTGCAGTGTTTTTTATGCCCTTCACTGCTATATTTGGGATTGGACCTTTTGTAATCTAGGTAGGATCCCAGTCAAAAAACCTTTTACCATTAATAATTTTTTTATTATATCTATACTACATAGCTAAAATATGAACAAAACACTGATACAAAGAGGAGACTTCTTTGGTCACCCAATGTACTTGAAGAAGCTTGGAATGGCCCCTGTGAAAATGGCTTCGAGAGGAGAATAATAAGGTTGCATGTTACTTATGATATATGAAATTTTAATTTTTTATTATTTAAATATTTAAAAAATATTATAATTAACACGAAGAGGAAAAGCAATCAACTGTTAGGTTACAAAACACGGGTAAGAAAAGGAGGATATGTGACCCATCAAATAGGACAACACAAATTAGTGGAGTTAGTATAAAAATTGATAAGTTCATTATAATTTATTTTATAATTTTATTTCATTGTATAAATTGTCTTACATAAACTATTAATAATTTTTTTTTTTCATTTCTCTGTTTTTACATGAAACCTGCTATAATAGACTTGCAACAAAAGAGATGTAAGGAACATTAAAATCAATGGGTTGGGAGTCAACTAAATTCATCAAGTGGGCCAATGAAAATGGCTTTGTGTCGGTAAGAAGTGTTGTTTAATTAGTTGTGAGTTACATAAGTTTTGAATTCAAATAGTTGTAAATTTTATCTTTATATATTTGATTGTTGGTAGACAATGGGAATCGGAAGAGGGAGAAGGGGAGCAAAAGCTAGTTGAACAAGAACATTGAAGAGGATACACATATGACAAGGAGAAGGACTCACACTTAGGCACATATTTATTTGTTTTATAATTTGGAAGGGAATTGGTCCTTGTTTGTAATTTCCAAATGCAAGAGATTATACTTTATTGTATAAGAAAAATTGTAACATAAATATTGTGTATTTTGGTTATGTGTAATATGTGTGTATTGTATTTTTTTGTTTTATATTGGGAATCATTAATATATTATACAACAATATAAAATAATGCATATAATTATAATTATAATTATATATTCGAGAAAATATAGTAAATAATAAAAACATTCAATTTAAAATAATATATTTACATTAAAACCATTAAAAACCTATTAAAAACACAATATGATAATTTATAAATTAATTCATTTAAAAAAAACAACCGAGTTTTTGTGTCACATTTGCACTTCTCAATTGGTGGCATAATTTGACAAAAAAATGATGCAAATTTCGTGTAAAATCAACACATTAAAAATTTTCTAGCCGCCTTAAACTTGCCTCACATTTGCGCCACATTTTGTTGCGAATTCTTCGTAGAAACACATTTAAAAAGCCTAAAAATGTCGATTTCGATGCAAAAATTGACTAAAAAAATGACATTGTATGCACCCAAATTTGCATGTGCTACATTTTCGAAAATGGTTCAAAATTCCCCAATGATGATTCATATCTTTTCCAAAGGTGTTCGAGCCCCTTTCTCTCTTTGCAGTTTATATTTGTAGCCTAGAAAACCTTACTTAGCCATTTATTGCTTTTCTTTAGTTTTCTGCATGGTTTTTCCTTAGATTTTGGCCTTTAGTTACGCAACTACCGCCCTACTTAGGTGGTGGTTCTGTGCAAATTGGCCGAGACTTCCTAGGCGTGATTTGGATGCATGTTAACTCACTTAAGTTCACTTGTAGCGCACATTTCTTAGTCAATTTGGCTGATTTTAAGCTTGATTGATTCGTATCAATCTCCTCTTCCACTTATAATTGTTGATTGAGATTTAAACTGCCCCTCTTTGTTGCGATGTGGCATTTCGTTGCTGCCAAATGACTTAGACCATTTCCCAGCCCATGTTCTATAAAACCAACGCTTCTTTTGAAGTAAATGGCCGGAGATTATTATTGTGAATTGCATTATCATGCTATTGAAATCTTGTTAGAGACTACACAACCAATCATTGTTCTCTTGTGTTGTTCTTATTCTACCAGCATTACTACCAGACCACTTGCAAGCCACTATTGCTCCAACACCTTCTTCTTTGCTTCTTCTGCATTCCCAACTTCCTGGACTCATGTGAACATTGAAGATTGGAAAAGATAACTGAGGGGACACAAGAGTGAACCACAACTGGCTTTGCCTCAACACTGCAAATTCCAGGTTGGGGTTGCAATTGGATTTCCTTATTTCTTATATCCTTTATTTTGAATCTGTACACACATTACTTATTAGAGTAGCAAATCATTTCCATTTCAATTGTTTCAAATAGATAGATCAATAGTGCAACTTCCATTTTTTTTAAAAGCTTTTGGTGATAGATAACTTCCTTGCCTATCCCCATGGGTTTGCAAGGGAAGTTTCTTTGGATGAAAGCTTTTGCATTAATTTAGAATCAACTACAATATCATTTCATTTGTAAAAATTCCATTAAATCCTTCTTTATTTTTGTCGGGGAAGTTGCAGTGGAAGAAAGGCTTTTGAGAAGCTTTGATTTCTTCTCGTGCCTCTGAGGCAGAATAAAGGATTCACATCCACAATTACATTTTGGAAAATCTTTCTTTAATTAGCTTAGATCTATTCAGCATAGGGAAATGACTACACCCGATTATTTGATTGTTTAGGTTCATTATAGAAGCAATTCAATTAAATTAGAAGTTATAATCTGTCTATGTGTAGAATAGAGTTATTTTAATTAATTAGTCTAGTTAGTGCCATTTAATTAGTTATCCTTCAAGCAAATAGAGAAGTCTGTTTAATCCATTTTGGTCAATTAATCAGGAATGAATCTAATTAATTAAGAGATTAAAATCCATTTGTCTTTTGATTAGATTAGATTTGTTGCTTTCCGTAATTGGTTAGAGGAAATATGTCAACATAGGTTAATATCTAGATTCAATCAAGTAGTTAAACCATAGGGAATTTACACTACCCGCACATAGCCCATAACTCCCCCTTTTTCAGTTCAGTTACTTGGAACTCACACTACTCGATCATAGTCAATGATTCTCCTATAGACATATATTCATTCCACATCAGCTGTACCGATATGACCTCAGAAGGTTTAGTGCACCTGAAGGTCACATGTTGATTTTCAATCGTACAGACACTATAAACACTTTATGTTGTAGTGACTTGATCAATACAACCTTGGCTCTAGGCCCTTAGTCTTACCTTTACTACATTATCATTACATTACATAACACTTATATTGGTTGTCTACTTACCAATCTTTACCTAAACTGACATGTATTTTTCTTTAGGGCTATCATTTAAATGGACACTTTCTCCTACACCGTTAAAACACTATTATTAGCCCTCACATATATGGTTTATTATCTATATCCTTGAGCCTTATATTGATTAATTATTACACAAGCATCATTCAAATTAACACTTATATTATCATGATTTGTTTGATTATCCCTTGGCTCTACGTATTATTATATGTGAGCATGTACTCGATGTCATATTGAATCTTACACAACTATGATATAAATCAACATTAGACCTCGATATTTTCATATGATCATTACAAAAATCAATATTGTGTCTCGTGGTCTAGGTCTTTAAGGTACAATTTTGTGACCTACACAAGATCATTATGCAAACACAAAATCATGTGGCAAGTTATTTTATAGATTAATTAACACCAATATTGTCAATTACCTCACAATTAGTTGTGGCAAATATTATACATCTTTGTACTACACATGCTTATTCTTGCTTACAAGAATTACAAAAAATTTCAAATATTATTCTAAAGTACCCCATACATGGGGGAAACACACTCTTTTTGGCACTATGAATCACAAGCACAAACTCATGCTTATATCATCTGTTTAAAAAGTGTCCCCATATGGGGGAAATGAATTGATAACACAATACAAACTTACTCACACATTTTCGTATATGCTTAAGACACGATTATATACATTGGCTATCTAAAGTTCAGTAATACTCATGAATTTCAACATTAATTTTACCTATTATATGGCTATTTCTCAAAGTTACCATGCAGCCTAACAACATTAATGACATGTTTGGTCTTCATATCTTGGTACAAAAACATAAATTGTATGAATATCCTATTATCGCATGACATATATACCCAATTTTCTTTTGAGGTGGGTAAGATACCTATGACATCTCATACCACCCCAAAAGAGGGGGAATCATAAATATTATTTCCAAATAAATGATCAAAAACACCTCCTTGTCATGGGGAATTTTTTTGAGTAATGGATTATACTCCTCTTAGAGGCATTAAGGGTTTACGAATTTATCAAACATATTTTGATCAAGAGATATTATATATCCAAATCAAGCAAATACACTCGATCAATAAAACTTTTATTCTAATTGATAAAATATTTCTTATCATAAACATTTGGATTATTCAAATTGAGAAAATATTTCCAATCATAAAACATTGAACTATTCTAACTAAGAAAATACTTTGAATGAACAAATCATTTCTTCTCAAGGAATTTGATTTATCCTAATTATCACATCACATTCTCTTATTTTCTTCAATAGCTTAAAAGTGACAGGTGGTTCCTTTAATAGCTTAATATTGATAGAGGGATCCTGTAATTTCTCAAGTGTGATATAGGCTTTCATAGTAGCTCAATACTATAGGTTGGCTTCGAGCAACTAGATGCTCATGATTCATATGTCTAGCTAGGAGATGGGTTTGATATATACACACCCTCTTTTGATGGAATTTTTTGTCTCTCTAGCCATGAAGTAAATAAAATGAGATCAAAAATATCCTTTATGTGACAAAATTGTTGAGAACATGATGCATTTATCTATTGAAAAAATGTGTCATGTTCTATTTTAAAAGTAAGGTTTATTATGTTTAATGTATTTATTTACCATTTCAAAAAGTTACTATCGATGCTTCTACTATGTATGTGTGTGTGTGTGTGCATGAGTGTGTGTGTGTGTGTGTATCTATATATGTATGTATGTATATGTTTGTGGGTGTGTATGTGTATGAGTATGTGTATGTGTATGTACATGCGTATGCGTATGCATATGTGTATGTACATGCGTATGCGTATGCATATGTGTATGTGTATGTGTAGACACACACACACATTGTGTTCGCTAATATTTGCATATTGACATATTGTCTAAGAGGACATTGGAAAACATTGGATCAAAATCTATAAGACACACATAAAATATCCTTTGGGTATCCTTTTTATTTTACTTTGAACTAGAATTTTTAGTTCTAGTTTAATGTGGGGGAAGTTGTAGATATATGAGATGGGATAAGCCCTTTTTATCATGGATTTTAGATGATTTTGTGTACATACGGCTGGTTGAATTGAATAATATGGATTAATTGGTGCATCAACACTTCTAATTGAGTTAATTTATTTCATAATTATTCTGAAACACATCTTTGGTCGTCATTTGTTTGTTTACATATGTTTATGGGAATTCCCACATTGTGATTTTAATCTAGAGTCAATCTTCTATGTTCAAGACATAGTCGATCTTCCTGGAAAAATACAACCAAACAACTTTGTCCTATATGGATGACTTCATCCTCCCTTGATTTTTGCTGAAAAGTTTCTTAAAAAATCTCTTTGTGTTGGTCTTTGGGGCTATTTGATTGGGTGTGTTGCATGCCAAAAATGTTCAAAATTCAAGGTATGATCAATATATAAACATATCACTTAAAACATTGTAAAGGGGTGACTGATTACAAGTTCAATACACTTGTCAAAATAAAAATATCTCTTGCACACTCAAGTACACAATTGATTACTCTTATAAAAAATTTAAAGCACTCCTATTGCATGCATTACCTCTTGTGCCATTGGGTTTTAGAGAACAACATGTAGAATTACATTGATTATCATATGTTCTTGCACACCTACTAAGAGGGAGAACTACATTAGTTTGAGGCATTTTTGGAATATTGATTGTAGGCAATGCTTAATTTATTGAGGTGTTGTGGAATTTGAACCACTTTGGATTAACTCCTTTTTTAGGTTTTCAATAAAAGAAGGAAGCTAGGGTTTTCATAAATAAGAAGCCCTAAATCAGATACATATGTCATATCATAAACATAAAAAAAAAATTGATTTGAAGGCACAACTAAATATTGTGCTAAAGCCAAAATTCATATCAAATTCACATAGGAGAAATCCATCCACATGACAAATATGTCTCTATGAATTTTCTTGAGACAAGGGAATTTTCCTTCCCTCCAATTTTAGATCCCCACAATTTAGGATAGCTCAATGCCACTTTGCACCTTCTTTTTGTACATTTCCATATCAATGTTAGTTCTTATCTATTAATAAATCGGTGCAATTTCTTATAACCCTAACGAACACTTCCTTTATATAGTTTTCAAGAACTTACATGAGATAATATAATTGTAATACATATAATTAGGATATGTGATTTGTTAGTATTTACTGTATTTATGATTCTAATTCATATTTTACACAATAAAGAATCTAAATTATTTTAAAACCTAATTTTGGCATTACATGCCTCAAATCTATATTCAATTTGACATCTTGTACATGTATAATCTGTTTTTTTAATAGATGGAAGTCCATCCATCATGTTAGTTTTATCAAGTACAAAAAATAATGATAATTTGGGTGTTTGAACCTCTCATGCCAAAGTACACTAGTAAATTTAATCACTGCTAGTGGATGTGCATTTGTTGTTTTATGATCAATCAATTTATACATCTTTTTTTACCAATACAAAAAATATTCACCATGTTATCATGAAAAGTATGCATTTTCTTCCATGAAATTTTACACAAAGTAGGATTCTTATTTATCTCACTAATAAACAACATTTTTTTTCATGTCAGGAACATATATAACATTCTTGAAAGTATAACTTTGAATATTGTTCAATATCACATGCACATCTGCATATCATCTTCAATAAAATTTACATATTGGTCTCTATGACATGTATAGTATTGTGATGCACTTAAATTGAAGTACCATGTTTCAAACTTGAGTGACTAGTTTTGAGATGCCACAAATGCAAAATCACTTACTGCTTCGTGTTCATCCTCCTCAACAACATTTGCATACTTTGATCTCTTTTGAGAACTTGCTAAGTCATTTGATCTCTTTTGATGATATTGCTTGAAATATTTGGGCTTGCTACATTTGGCCTCCTTGATGTAATATTACATTTAGAATAATCATTTAATGAACTACTAGAATTTTATTATTTTTCCCTTGTCTTTAAAGTCCATCCATCATGTTAGTTTTATTAAGTACAAATAAATAATGATAAATAATGATAATGAACCTCTCATGCCAAACTACACTAGTACTTTTAATCACTGCTAATGGATTTGCATTTGTTGTTTTAGGATCAATCAATTTATACACTTTTTTACCAATACCAAAAATAATCACCTTGTTATCATGAAGAGTATACATTTGCTTCCATGAAATCTTACACAAAATAGGATTCTTAGTTATCTCACTAATAGACAACAATTATTTGTTCATGTTAGGAACATATAGAACATTCTTAAAAGTATAACATTGAATATTGTTCGATAACACAGAAACATATCCACATTCTCTAACACAATGAGTCCAACCATCACCCAAAGAAACAAATTCACTACTATTACTTTTAATGAAATCAACATACTAGTCTCTCTAACATGTATAGTATTTAGACACACTTGAGTTGAAGTACTAGGTTTCAAACTCAACTAACTAGTTTTGAGATGCCGCAAAATCAAAATCACATGTTTCTTCGTATTCATTCTCCTCGACAACATTTGCATACTTTGATCTCTTTTGACCACTTATTAAGTCATTTGATCTCTTTTGATGATATTGCTTGAAATATTTGGGCTCGCTACTTTAAAAATGCTTCCATTTTGACCTCCTTGATGTATTATTACCTTTACAATAATCATTTACTGAACTGCTATAATTTTTACTATTTCCCCTTGTCTTTGAATTGTGGACTAAATGCAATCTTTGTAGTGAATGAATTTGTTGCTTATGTTTGATCATGCCTACAGTACTTAGGCAAGAAAAGTAATGGTAATTTCTCAACTAGATGCAAGGTGCCACTTGAGGACTCAAAAAATTAATTAAAGGATGACCATAATCTATACAACACAAAATTAACCATATCTTGATCATCAATTGAGTTTTCAATTGCAAACAATTGATCATTACAACAAATACTCAAAGATTGATCCTCCTTCCTATAACTTGTTAGAAAATATTCTTTTCTTCGATTTACAATGCTTTCCTGAGTTCTGAACCCTGATATTTAGTTTTGAGATTTTCCTAAAATATTAATAATAAAATGGAATTCCTCTTTTCTAACGTTAATGTGTCTACAACTAACAAATTTAGAAATATAAAAATCTCTTTATTTTTTTCATAGTTTTTAGGATCATTTATTCACCTTTATTTAAAATAGTTTAGAAAATATTTCTATACTCAACATCACTAAGTATACTATGTCAACACAAACTTTAATTTTTCTCATGAAAGAGTAAATGTTACATACATTATGCTTTTACCTTATTAAAAACCCCACAAAACCTACTAATAGCAAGGAAAATTTTAGTGGCAAATATTCGTTAATTCATGAATATTTCAGTTTTTAAAATTTGAAATTGGCGAAGTTTTAGGGTAGGAATTAGGAACAGGTCATCAATTTTTTTGGGTACAAGTTAATTTTAGGGGTCAATTCGTCATTTGCGCAAAATTGAAATTCGTGATATTTTCCTTTATATTGTTGACCAGCAGTATTTTTTGATACTACCGACTAACAATATAATATATGTTGTCGGTCGGTAGCATAAAACATGCTACCGACCGACAACCTATTTTATACTACAGGCTGGTAGCATACAAAAATGCTACCTTGGCCGGTAGCATTTTTCAGCGATGTCATTATACAAAAAAACCGGGATTTTTTTTGCTTATGCCATATTTTGGGAGGACAAATTTCTCATTGAGATGATCATTTTAAATGCTAACATAAAAAAATTGCAAAAAAAGAATTTCATACAAAATTAGCGAAATCTATATTTTTTTCACAAAAGTACTTTTTTTGAATTTTTTTCTTTGCACCATATTTTGTGAGGATATATTTCTCGTTGAGTAGGTCATTTTAACTACTATTGTCAAAAATAATTTTTCAAAAAATGACATATGCTTTTGGTCGACATCATATACTATCAGCTGACACCATATAATGTTAATAAAAAATTGCTACTAGTCGACACCATAATAAATGATGTTGGCTGACAGTATAATATATTCACCATCATGACGAAAATCAATTTTCACAGATTCACCAAAAAAATATATACAAATTTTTGGGAGTCTTAAAATTTTCCTTGACTAATAGACCACTTAAACAATTAAATCCAAAAAACCATAAAGCTTTACATACCATTTGTTAGGTTGTGTAGCATGTTTTCATGTGAGAAAGTGTTGAAGACTATACACTAAGAGTACTGTACACTTTCCACAATTGTCTCGCCAAGGTTCAGGACATGGCCGGGGGCGGCAACCCTCGGTAGCAAGGGTTCGGGGGCGTAACCCCCAATTTTTTTTTTGGGCCTTAAAACATGCTTGATCAATCAGGAAATGTGCTTTTCTCATATGGGCGGGATTTTTGACCCATAGGTTTATGGGATAGTTTTGGCCCATGGTTTTAATACCCACGGTTTTGTAAAATTGCTTAAGCAGTTGTCTACTTATATGGTTTTATGCATATGGTAGGTATTATGTAACATTGCAAATGTGTTTTGAATTTGGGTGTGAATTTTGTAGAGTTTGTTGAGCATAGCTCCAAATAGATCTGGGTATTGTATTGAGAGAGCGGTGGCTTGTAATAAAATTTGAGCAAGTGATTCTTGGTGGATGTAGCCCAAATTAGGTGAATCACGTTAAATACTGTCTCTTTGTGTTATGTTATTTTATTCTGCACTTTTATTTGAGATCTGTAATATTTTCTGCATATTAGTTTCTATTGTTGTGATTCTGTGAGGAATTATTCCGCATATTTTATCTCTTATTCCCTAACAAAATTTTCACCACTCACCAAAAAATATATACAAATTTTTGGGGGTCTTGAAATTTACCTTGATTAATAGACCACTTGAACAATTAAGTCCAAAAACCATAAAGCTTTACATATAATTTTCACCGCCGTTATGTAAATGTGAAAAAAGGAAAAATCTAGAGAATGCTGCCCCCATTTAGAAGTTTTTGAATTAAATCATTTCCAAACATGTAATTTTGGTAAAGTTTATGAAAACAATAAAATTATTTTTAAAAAAAACAATTTTGTTGCTGTAAAGTTGTATAGTTTCAAAAAGTATATAGTAAGTATTCAACAACAAATTGAATTGTGCACACTAGCTCCACCAAATAGATTTGCGCCTCACACTAGGAAATATATGTCCACGCCAAAGAAAGGATATGCATCTTATAAGGGCGAGAATTATGTGTGATTTGAGGCCTCTTTTGAGTATTTTCAATATAGGCGGTATACAGATTATGCTTCAACCTAACCGCTATTCTTTTTGTACATGTTTACCACATATTCGGGTTTCAGGTCAAGGTGACTAATTTCACAAAGTTTCACACAGTCAAAACCTAATATTTCAAGAGGGTCATATCCTAGTCATTTGCAAAAGTCCTAAGTTACTGAACTTCATTTGCAACCTGGAGTACTAAAGATTTCCACCCTTTTCATACCCTTGTCACACCCTAATCAATTTCTAGACCCACCAAAAAAGCTAAGCACACTATTATATAGCTACTTATTTATATTTGACACATATTCTAATTTATTGATCTTTCAATATTTTATATATCTGTCTATATTTGATTATTAATGTTTAATAAATGAATATGCATCATATTTATAAACCTAAGTTAAATTTAAATAAGTAAGAACCCCACCTCATTTATTTATTTTCATATACATATTCTTAAAATTATATACTTTGAATGAACAACTACATATGTTTTTACTATGCAACCTTAACAATCAATAAAATAAAAAAACTTCTTATAAAAAATTCCTCTAAATCTATGCCTTACAATCCCAAGTCTGAGTGCATCGTGGAATTGCTTCTTTAACTCTAGAAATTATTATTCAATAAAAAATAATAATTCTACATTTATATTTGGCTTGGTCCCCTAATATATCAAGATCCTTACGTCATTAAGGTTGAAACCACAATGAAAATAGCCTTGTTAATAACCAAATGGTTAATTAATTGATTGTGGGATGAAGTATGTTTCTTTGGTGGGCCTTCCCCTCTCCTCCTAACTCGGATATGCCTCACCAATGTATACATTGTTAGTTACGCTGAAAGGCATTTGCTCTATGAGAACGAGTCCCCCATCTGACAAGATCCAACAATGCAAATCCATCACATCGACAACCATCTCAATGGTGGTAATTATTTCTGGTAGTTGGCAATAATTTCCAGATCCGAAATGCACTCCAACTAAATTGACTTGAGATATTTCAAATCGATGAACATATTTTGAAGATTTTTTGCGCATTTTATTGAGAAATTTATGCATTTTATTTAACGATTTCTAGTGAAATATTCATGATTTGTGTTTGTTTTTTCGACAAAGGAAATGACTTCATATTACAACGAACATTACTGTAAGTAAAAATTGTATTTAATACCTATTGTATGATCACCCACTTTTTTTCTTCAAATTGGATTTTCTTTTTAAAAATTAAGATTAGATTATATGCAGAAGTTTGTAGAGCTTATTTATTTGTTTGGATGATTTTTTAATGCGAAACTTTACAAGTTTGCTTTGATTATGAAACTGTATGGCCCAAAAAAATAGTTATTTTATTTCTTATTTTTTAATTATGATAAATTGTGTCCCAGATTTGTTAGAGAGCCAACAATTGTGATTCGAATTGACAACCATCTAAATGGTGGAAATTAATTATGGCAGTTGACATTAATCATGTAAGACATGAAGTTTTAAGTTTTCAGGTAAGACATGAAGTACGGTGGCAAAGGTGAAGAGATCGGCTCAAGTATTTGTTTGTTGCATTTGGTAAAACAACGTCAATGCCTCATGAGGGTGCCCATGTCTTCTATAAGCTGCAATTATGTTAAATCCGTTAAAGTTTGTAACTGCTGAGAAGATAACACAACTCAAATTTGAGATTCTTCCGGAAGAGTCCAACGAGCAACTACCATATAAGACCAGAGGGGTTCAATCTTGGCATTATACTCTTCATTAAACACACTCTTGCACATATATGTTATTTCCGATGAAGAATTTCCATCACACTCAAATTTTAAAATAATACAAATGGTTTCTCACTTGAGTTTAACCTTCCAAGCCCGTCTTCTTTCAAAAACATAAGAGATCATTTTTGGTACTCTCTACTAACATCTTTACATAGTTGTTGCAACCGATATGTTATTTCCGATGACAAATTTCCATCACACTCGAATTTTAAGATTAAACAAATGGTTTCTCGATCGAGTTCAACCTTCCAAGCCCGTCTTCTTTCAAAAACAAAAGAGATCATTTTTTGGTACTCTCTGCTAACATCTTTAAATAGTTGATGCAACTGAGCTTATCAAGACGAGCGTTTAAATTGGGCAAGGTTTATAGCTGCATAGAGGAAAGAACACCTTGAATTTGAGATTCTTCCAGGGATTTCATCGAACCATTTATGCAATCGTCAACAAGAAAATGAGCAACCACTTGCAGAATCGCTAGGCATTCATCGACACTAGAAAAACAAACGCGCCCTCCATTTACACAAGAATACATCGCCCCAAAACATTTCAAATATTAATCACCTCTATTTTGAGGGGCCGCTCTTCAAAAGACTAGTGCTCGAAGATCATGGATTCTAAATTTTTGGATTCTTTTCTGTTGGAGGAGATCAATCGTATTTGTATATCAAATTCCCATTAGATCTCTGTTCATGATCATCGTTCTTTAAAACATCACACCCTTCTTCAAGATTCTCATATCAACGATTGGTTAATGTAGAACCTCTACAATACTTACATCATGATTAGCCTTGAATTGCGTCCAGAATTGCATGTGGCTATGATAACATCTTCCATGGTTATAATCCTCTCTACTTGGCATAGCTCACCATTGATAGTTTTGTTGCACAACTAGTAGACGCATCAGCCATGAAACCACTCCCTTACACGTGCAACATAGGCCAACCAACAATCTTGCCATGGTCAATGTAGAACGTCTACAATGTTCACCTCTGGATTAACATTGAATTTGTACACAAAACTGCATGTGGGTTGTGACATCATCTTCCATGGTTATGGTCCTTTGTACTTAACAAAACTCATCCTTGACAGCGTCACCACACAACTAGCAGACGCTTTGGCCATGACATTGCTCATTGACATGTGTAATGTATGTCAGCATCCACTCTTACTTCAAATCGCAAGACTATCATTTCGCTACCTCCACCTCCATAGCATCATTCGCCAAATTTTCCATTTCCTCCCCAACAAAAGTGCCTACGTGTTCCTAGAAAAAGAATTCTCTTCATATGCTACCATGACAATTCTCAATCATTATTTGAATTTATTCTACAATTTAAGAGTAGAGTGCATTAGCTTAATGAAAAACTATTTGATTAAACATCGAACTTCACCACCCACTTCGAATGCATGTTAATTGCCTTAAACAACAAAAACTACGAAGATAACATAGCCTCCTTGCTCTCACCTATGCCCTTTAAAACTACTTCAATTGCATCAACCTGACCGATATAAGCTCCTCCAACCAAATCATGGGAAGCGTGTTTGATAGATTTCAAAATGAGTGGGACAACATATCATACCAAGTTGTCAATTCTCCATCAAACCCCTTCTTCATTGTCCATCATCCTCTCTCATTTTTTAGGTTCCTCATGTTTTAATTCTCCCATCCATCCCCTTCGGTTTCCATCCTACATTTCAAGAACAACTAGTTTAATAAAAACTACAGAGGTTTTTGTGCAAAAATGTCTCGTTTCTGTACAGGTTCCTAATGTGGCTTAAATGACGTTCAAACTCCCCTTGGCTTAAATGATGATCAAACTAGGAGTTTGTGCATTTAACAAATCCTCTGATGCCTTCATTCAAACTACTTAACGTGAAATCATGGAATTCTGCCATCAGCAAATTTTGCAAGCAGGGAAGATTGGAGGATGCACGCAATCTGTTCGACAAAATGCCTCAACCAAACGTCGTTTCGTGGACCGCAATGATTGCAGGATATGCCCAGAATGGAAACATGGACGAAGCTCGCAGAATGTTTTATAACATGCCAGAGCGTAACGTCGTCTCATGGAATACTATGATAAGAGGATGCATCCACAATTACAGAATTGAGGAGGCGTACCAACTGTTTGTCAAAATGCCTCGGCGAAATATGTCTTCTTGGACTCTCTTGATAGCGGCTCTGGGCAATCTTGGACAAGTAGAGGTTTCACGCAATTTGTTCGATAGCATGCCCGAACGAGATTTGATCACATGGAATGCCATGATTACTGCTTACGTCAATAATGGTCGAATGGAGGATGCGCAGCTCTTATTTGACAGGATGCCTGAAAGAAATGTAGTGGCCTGTACTGCAATGATTGCAGGGTATTTTCAAATGGGTAAAATAGAGCAGGCGCGCCATTTGTTTGACAAAATGCCTGACCGAAATGTAGTAACATGGACTGCAATAATTGCAGGGTATGCCCAGAATGCCCATGGCATCGAGGCCTTACGACTTTTTTCTATGATGCACAGGACGTCCATCAGGCCAAACCAGTCCACATTGGCCAGTGCAGTTAACGCTTGTGTCAGTTTGGCTACCATTAGTTGTGGAAATCAGGTAAATGCCCTTACCATCAGATTGGGGTATGATTCAGATGTCATTTTGCAGAATTCTCTTATTGTAATGTATGCTAAATGTGACAGTATAGGTGATGCAGAGCAAATATTCGAACAAATACCCCAACGAGATTTGGTATCATGGAATGCAATGCTTGCAGCACACACCCAAAGTGGTAGAATGGAGGACGCACAGCAATATTTTGACATTATGCCTGACCGAGATGTTTTTTCCTGGACTACAATGATTTCCGGATACTTGCAGAATGACGAGACAGAGTTGGCACGCACCCTATTTAAAATGATGCCTAATCCAGATGCGGTAGCATGGAGTGCAATGATCGCAGGATATGAACAGAATGGGCATGTTGAGGAAGCCCTGAAATTGTTTACTGAAATGCAACGTACAGGAATGAAGCCAAATCCGCCAACATTTACCAGTGTTCTCAAGGCATCCAGTAGCCTAGCCTTGTTGGAGCAGGGCAAGCAGCTTCATGCCCATATTGTTAAAGCTGTCTTTGAATCAGATGGGGATCTCTCCGTCGAGAATTCCCTCATTGCCATGTACTGCAAATGCGGAAGCATGGAGGATGCTTTCCATGTTTTTGACAAAATGCCTGAGCGAGATGTAGTCTCATGGAATTCGCTGATATTAGGGTTTTCCCAGCATGGGCATGGTAATATGGTTCTCCAACTGATTGAACAAATGCAAGAAATAGGGATGGAACCCAACGATATAACCTTCTTAGCCGTGCTGTCTGGATGCAATCATGCAGGCCTAGTCGATGAAGGTAGGCATTATTTTCATTCTATGATTCATGATTATAGCATTACGCCGAGAGCGGATCACTACACTTGTATGGTTGATCTTCTTGGGCGTGCAGGGCACCTAGATGAGGCCATGGGTTTCATCAACAAGATGCCATTGAAACCACATGCTGCTGTCTGGGGTGCTTTGCTCGGTGCCTGCAAAACCCACTCTAATATTGTTCTAGGTAAGCATGCTGCAGATCATCTTTTTCAATTGGAGCCACAAAATGCTGCAACATATGTTGAGCTGGCAAATATGTATGCACTAGCTGGCAGGGTGGAGGATGAAGCAAAGGTGAGAGCCACCAAGAAAAATAACAGGGTAAAAAAACTACCTGGATGCAGCTGGATCATAGTAAAGAACAAAGTTCATACTTTTGTGGTTGGCCATCCATTGCAGCAGAGAGAGAAGATCCATGCAACGTAAGAGATTCTGAGCAGAAAAATACAATTGGGGGTATGCACTCAACTCAAATTTTCTGCTGAAAAGCATGTCAATAATCACAAACTGAATAACTTGCCTTAGGCCCAAATTGCCCAAGCTAAAGAGGAAAAAGCCTATAACTGTAAGAAACAGAACTTTCCTTTTGAGCTTAAAATAAGACACCCCTTCATGTCATAATACCAGATAATTGAGAATACTCATGTTTGTTCTGAAAATCCCAAGAAGGCCTACCATGGTAACCGTGTACAATAGGTATACACATGTATGTGCATTTGGGACCTTTAAGGATGGATACATGCGTATAGACATATCTTTTAGTCTGACTGGTTTCCCTCACCTCAAAATCTTTTTTGTTGAAATATTTAAAAGATGTAACATTGTTTTTTAATACTTTTTGTGGGTTGGTTTGAGCATTCGCCCTAAAATTTGTTTTATTGAAATATTAAGAGTATAAAGCGTCATGGGCTATACTCTATACAAATTGCACCATACCTATAACAGACCTAACAGACCGCATGAATGTGTGGGACTGATGCGACAGCTGACAGCATGGCAGAGCTTTTGCATCAATATTTTTTATTTATTTTTGTTTCTTAATAAATACATTCTGCTAGAAAGATTTGCAGTGCTAAGGGAGAAGACCCCATAACCGTGCACCCTAACTTTAGGGGCACGTAGATATATGTAGGGGTCTCGTCAACATAAAAAAATTATATCATCGTATAGCGTATTATCATGCCACATCAGCGTTTTCGTTTTGCGTGTTTATTAGGAGGGAAAAATAGTTTTTGAATTGATTTAAAATGAAAAAAAATAATATAAAGCATTTGAAAGAGGTACCAATGACTGAGCGCCCTATGTGTCACATTGTCATTGGCTCTTAAAAAGTGTCATTAATCAAATAGTGAACAACTATTAGTCATTTTTTCAACAATCAATAGTGAAAGTCAATGTACAATTATTGGTACCTGCACAATTATGGGGTCCTCTCCCCTAGTGGCAGATGAGTTGGTCAATAGAGGTCCTGCAAGAGCATAAGTCATTGTGTCAAATCACATTTAAGATAGTTTTGGTTGGAAAACACAATGTGTTTTTCAACGTAACTGAAAAACGTGGTTAAACAGTGGAAAAAATATGAAGACATTGATAAACAAAAACTAAGGAAAATGATGGTGTTTGCATCATGCATGCCATCAAGTGCATTTTGTATAGAGTATAGCTGTCGCTGTATAACACTGTCGTTTTCAATTTTTTAGGGTTGCCATTGATTTTTCAATAATTTATGGTTTCAATCACCCACTTACTCTTATTTTGATCGATCATATAACATTGTTTCCTTTTTAATTTTGTGGATTGCCATTGATTACTCAATTATTTATGGTTTCAATCACCCACTTATTCTTATTTTGATCGATCATATAACATTGTTTCCTTTTTAATTTTGTGGATTGCCATTGATTACTCAATTATTTATGGTTTTAGTCACCCACTTATTAATTTGACTTATCACAAAGGTTGGGTATGGGATATGCAGACTGGCTAGAGAAAGTTATAAGTTAATTTTTTTGGTTTTTTTTTATGAGTCAAGATTTTCACTGTACTTAAATGAAATTCAATACAGATTTCATGTTATTGGCAACTGCATTCGTTTGTGTCCGAAGTGTGCCTGGGAAGATTTTAATTTTTTTTTAGCTACACTTGATTCTTGTCTCCACCTTAGGTTATTAAATTTGGTTCACCCATTAGAGCATCAGTGAGATTCTTTCCATGTTTTTGGCAAAATCCCTGAGCGAGATGCAGTCTCATGGAATTCACTGATTTTAGGATTTCTCAACTGATTCATACTAGAGTTTAGTTTGTATGGTACCCTATATTTGGACCAATGACATTTGGCAATTATTCTTGACATTTATCTTGGCCCATTTCCTATTATGCACTAAAAGCAACTAATTTCTACATGTATCTCGTTTAGTTTAGCACTCATTGGCCACTAAGTCACTTATTACACATCCTTGACCCATCAAAAACACGTATTAATATAGAATACCTTCAAGTATATGGCCACCTTCTTCGACTGTCAGAACAAAATTGGCACCTTCGTAAGACACAATCGCCTATGAGGGACAAAACCGTCGGATGTTTTTTTCCTAAGGTAGACACTTTTATCCAAAGGCTAGCGGTTTTACCCTCCTTGCATGTAACGGTCACTTTTTCAAATGTGCAAGTCAACGTAGTTGGCCTAGTGTCAATTGAGTGAGAAAACCTTTTGCAACAACCACATATAAATGCACCCTGACCACCCTCTTTGCCCCCCACCCCCCATTGGAAGGGCCCATTGTCTCACATCTTTGCACTACCTAGGAGATTACAACAAAACAACTAATTGCAAAATCACTCTCTTAAGCACATCAACCAACTACCAAGCTTTAATACTTCTTGTAAGGTTGCCTTAGGTCATAATCACATTCTATAATCCACACCCAAGATTATTGCCGAGTGTTGGAGGGCATTCTAAGATTTCACCAATACATTGTTTATTTTACATTCGTACACATTCATCGGGAAGGACAACAATTAGGCTTGATACATCTTCGGAGTATTCATACATAGTGTAACACTCGTCACACTAGGGGAGTGGGATGAGGTTGATATGCCCAATTGGACTAACCCCTTTTTCAAGTCTTCGAGGAGAGAGCTAGGGTTTGTACAAAGAAGTCTTCATTTGTTACAAATATGTAATCTAAGCACAAGATCAAGAACACAAAACACAAAATGTCACAATGCTAGAGCTAGATTGAGCGAAAACTTGCATGGGACAAAACCGCCTACAAAGGTCAAATCCACTTAGGTGACGTCATCCAACATT
Organism: Taxus chinensis; assembly: GCA_019776745.2. NCBI lineage: Eukaryota > Viridiplantae > Streptophyta > Pinopsida > Cupressales > Taxaceae > Taxus > Taxus chinensis. Next base: position 173,541,599 of record CM034154.1, on the reverse strand, counting down.
AGTAAATTCACACTCCTCTCAATTTCAGCCCCTAGGTTCTCAGAACAACTTAAAAACACTCTGCATAATTCATTTGCACACTTTATGATCATTGTCACTTTGTGTCATCCAATTTAGAGTGAATATGTTCGAAACCCTAAACCCACACTTCCTTTATCTAACTTTTTATAGTTTGAATATCTGCTATAATTGCAATACATGATTTAGTATCTATAATTTATTGTTTGCCTTTGTAAATTTGGTTCTAAATCATAATACACATTTTAGTGATTAATCTTAATTAGGAAAACCTTAATTTTGATATTACATTTTGGTGAAACCACTTATTTAACATTGCACGCAATCTAGGGCTTTATGCCCCAACCCTAGGGTCTCAGATTTCTAAAAAATTGATTGGTATTATTGCAACTCTTTTAGGTTTTCTTAAATCCTAATTTACTTTTTGATCATTTGATTATTGTAATGGCCGATAGTAATGCATCATTCTCCATAGACTTTCTTAGTGAAAGATTTCATGATGAGGCTACAACGAGGGAAATAACACAATCCATAAGGGACAATCCTACTGAAGCACCTAATTTGCAACATGCTGCCCAAACACAAAAGGAAATTTTCGATAAAGCTAAGATAGGGAAAACTCAAGGAGAACCCTCAAGCAATACAACTCCACCATCCACCAGATCTCCCTCCTCTTTAACTGTCATTACTATTCAAGTTCTTAAAAAACCTTTGCCTCGACCTAACGTTCCAATTATGGGGCATCATACATGATACCCCAATCTACTATACCTACACATTACATGGCTTCTACATTGGGACTAATACCATTGGGACTAATACATACCATTGGCTCATACCCCTATTCCTAATGTCTATCTCCAACAACTTCACATCATGTAGACACAAATAGCTCTACTACTGCAAACATGATCACAGATCACCATGAGTTCCATTGGGTTATTCAATAATCTGTTAACACCTGAGATTCTCAATTATCTACTACCACTTAGATTTTCTTCACTAAAATTTTCATTTTATGATGGAAAAACCGATTCATAGCAGCACCTTCGTGTCTTCATGGCCTAATGTATGGACTATATGCATGATGATAGCTTACCAAATTCTTTCTTTGTAGTCTCAAAGAATATGCACTTGATTGGTTATATACACTACCTTCAGGGTCTATAAGGACATTCCAAGATGTAGCTGATAATTTTCTTACTCATTTCTCAATCAATATTGGACAACACTCATCTTTTGCGCAAATCACTCAAGTCAAGCAACAATCCCACAAAAGGGCTGCAGATTATGTTTTACAATATAAGACTTTGCTTTCAAGAGGACCTAAACACATCAATGCGAACGAATTGATTGAAGTTTTCACAGCTAGTCCTATTTTGAAGCTCTAAGAATAGTTTATGTTTTTTAATTGCACGTCCTTTGAGCTCTTGTGTTAAATGGTCAAAGTATATACGACTAATTTCATGGCAGCCAACATGTTGACTTATGAGACCATGCAATCACCTAGTAGTAACAAGTTCCAAGGAAAGCACTCATACAAAGGCAAGTTGAATGATAACAAGAAAGTAGAAACCGTGAATGTCACTCAACCTGCTCCTACAACAACTCTTACGACAACTCCTACACAACGATACAACTATTTGTTGTAGCATCCTCACACTATCTCACAAAAACTCTTTGAGTTTAACCTAATCCAGCTACCTCCACCTACTATTGTTGACATGACAAAGCAACAAGGACCTAAGTTCGACAAGCTCCTATTTTGTGATTATCACTGATGTCGGGGACACTCTACGAATAGATGTTTTCGACTACACAAGATCCAATAGCTTCTCGATAACAAGACTTTCTCTACAAGACCTTGAGCCCCCTGTCAACACGATGATTGCTCAAACTGATGCACTCATGAGATTGGATCCATTACCTAATCATGCCAAAAAAACCAAGCAGACAAAGTACATATGGCTTATCACACAATATCTCCTCCACCGACTTATGTTGTTGATGCCCATGAGATTGATATTATTGTTGGTGTCACACAAAGTACACCATCAATTGCACCACCTATTACCTTTCTGATTGAAATATTCGTTCAGACGAGGTCAAAGCATCTAGACCTATATTCATTCAAGCACATGTTGATTTGCAACCAATCAAAATGTTATTGTAAACAAAGGATCTGGATGCAATTTTTGCACAATGACACTCCTTACATCTCTCAGCTATACTACACGAGACCTCATAGGTCAATGGAAACAGTTTAGGGCCTCAATGGTCAATGACGAAACCCACCGGGAGCATAGTTTTATTAGTACAGGCTAGACCTAACAAGATGGCCACCTGGTTCCTTGTAGTCCATTCTAACGAAATAGTTAATATGCTCTACTTGGATGCCCTTGGATCCACGACATGCACACTATTCCATCCATGTTGCATAGATACTTGAAGTATGTACACAACAACATGGTGGTGATTATTCTTAGTATACCATATGAGTACCCTATTCACTCTATTCTAGCACATGCTTCAGTGACTACTCTACAGATGACAACTTATACTGAGGCATTACATTTGCAGACTATTACACCAGGTTTTGATCATATTCCTAGACACATCTGTAATGCCTACGTTTTTTTAAAAATAAATAAATAATAAATAATAAAATAAAAGGATTCAAATTTTAAAAGAAAATTAAAAAAAAGGGCCGTGGTATTCCTCTAGGGCGAATTAGGGCAGAAATTGGGTTTCTTCCATCGTTTTGGTTGTGGAGAGAGAGAGTGTGCAGCGCCACCACCATGAGAAGGGTGTTCCATTTTGTCTTCTTTCTGCGCAACCAACTGACTTTCTTCTGATCACCTCCCCTTCCACCGCTTCATTCCATGGATCCCTGGGCATCAGCAATGGTTATTGGGTTATGCGGCTTCCTCCCAGCTGTCTGCTTGTGCCAGCATCCTACCAGGCCGATTAAAAACTGGGAAAACCCTTTAATCTGGAGAGGACTCCTTCAGCGCATCAAGATAGGGATTTTGACAGATGTGGTAGTTGCTATGGCGTTGGGGACGCTATTCCAGTGTTTGACCAAATGAAAGAACGAAACAACTTCTCTTGGAATGCATTTTCTTTTGGCAGCGTCCAGAAGTCTTGGTTTTCTCAAAAGATAGTCACACTGTTTCACCTTGCAACAAACAAGTCTCCGGCCTGTACATACGTGGCACTTTGGAGCAGGGTATAAACAAAAGAATCTGGTTTTTTTGGAAGTGTTTTTGTTGTTATCTGTGCAAATGTGGAAGTGTTTTCAAGGCGCATAAACTATTTGATAAAATGCCTCAGAGAAATGTTGTCTCATGGAATGCCATGATGGCAGCATATGCACAAGATGGATGTGTAAAAAAAAATATATGGCCTGTGATCTGTTGGACAGAATGCCTCAGAAAGATGTGGTCTTCTAGGACATACACTGACCATGTAAGCTTCATTTTTGTTTACTTAGCACTTAGCCTGGCAAGATTCAGTGCATGAGGGTTGTAAATACTTCGATGGCATGAGTGCCTCTTGTAGAATCATGCCTAGAATTAATCATTCTGTTTTCTTGGTGTCTGATGAGCACATGAGAATGTGTAAAAATGTGGAAGCATGCAAACGGTTTGACAATGCCTGAAAGGAATGTGGTTTTGGGCAGCAATGATTGCAGGAGGTGTAAAAATAAAAAATAAAATAAAAATGAGTTGGTTAAAAAGGCCTTGGAAACCTTCAAGCAAAAGCAATGGGTACGTGTAAAGCCAGGTTCCACAACCTCTGTCAGCATCCTCCCCGCATGTGCAAAAATAAGAGCTTTAGAATTGAGCATGGAAAACCATCAAGGCATAGAAAACAAGATGTTTTTGTTTACAAAGAAACTTCCTTGGGAGACGTGTATGCAAAATGGTGGAGCTGAGGATGCTCGTGGACTGGTTGATGAAGTGCCCAAGCAAGAGACTGAACCCAAGCCTGCGGCTTCGACCGACTTCGTTCTCCAGGCATGGTGTTTCTTCCCTTACCTCTCATAATTCTCGTGTTTTAGTTCTCTTTTACAACTAAATAGAATTTTAAAATTATGAGATTTTTTTTTAATACAGTTAAATGTTCCTTCAACTCGTTGCAAAACAATACTTGTCGTGTCGTAACTCACGAAGCCATTATAACTCGCCTACTTTAAACCATGAACTATCACCCTCGCTTCGAGATGATCTAGAAAACTCTTACCCTTTTGATCGCTTCAATATCGTTTTATCGACCAGTCAAATTTTGACTCTCCATTGATTAAGTTGACCTTCTTCCTGCTTAAAATAGTTAAATTTTGCTATTTCTGGGGACTCACCAAGTACCCTTCGCAACTCTGGAAACGAGATGTGAAGTTTCATTCGTGTACCTTGGTATACGAGGAGTCGCCTTGATTTTTGGTTTGACCCGAAACGATCACACGACATCCTTTTGACGCTCTTATAGGAGCCCTGTTACATCGATTTACAACAGTAGAGAGTTGTTAAAACTAGAAAGTTGACTTTCGTTTTGGGCCACCATTTGAAACCCGGAAAGAGAATTCACTGTTTGTCCTCGCAAACCTCTAGCGTTTATACTAGACAAATGCATGGAACATTCAGCATAGGAAAGAGCACCTTTCGGGATAGTTTGGCGAAGCCATTTTGTAGGCCTCTGGTCGCAGTTTGACGAGGTCAAACTGGTCCAATTTCGTTTTGTCGCTTCAGAAAACTTGTTGCCGTTTAAAAATGGCTCGCTAGTTCTCAGTCCCGTCGACTCTCATGAATTCTCTTTACATAGGGGAACTAGTAGGAGATGTCTCGTTTCGTGCTCTTCCATCGAACATCGTGTTGGACATGGTTTTCTGGGCCACTTGAGCTAACTTTTGTCTTTTTACAACTGGGTGAACTACGACCAGTGGCCCCGGAAAACTAGCCGCCAAACGCAAACCATGCGCTCTTTTTCAATTCCGTCAGTTGCTATGAATTCCTGGTATATCTGGGGACACGTAGAAAGTTAGTCGTGAGGTGTGTGATCATCGGAAGATAACCTTTGGAAGCAGTTTCTTAGCCTCCGAGCCCGTTTTGTACGTTTCGTAGCTAGTGAGAAAATGTAAAAGTGGAAAGCTGCGGACCCTCGTAGGGTTGCCAAATCACCCTGGAAACTTTTTACACATGTAAATAACTGTTTAAAACACTATAATGAAACTTGTTGTGTGTTTTGGGACTTTTGATAAAATGATGTTTTCTCTCTCTTCCCTTCTCTTTCTCTCTCCTGGGTTTATAAAATGTAGAAAAGTGAAATGCAATGAATACATGTTTCTAGACTTTTTATTTCGATTGGCAAATTGTAATTATTGTCTGATGTAAATGGGAAACTGAAAAATGACAATTATGATTGATTAGGGTGGATGCCATGCCAGCGAATTATCGCTGATATCATGCTCACGTGGGTTTTGCAGGATGGATGAATGACGACGAAGAAGGCGATGTGAAATTTAATTATTATTTTTGTAACTATTATAGGTCATTGTAAAATGAATAACTGTGTAATGTAGTCCCTTGTTACCGAAAAATTATAAATGAGATTTGTTAACATGCATGATATGCTAGTTTTAGGGATACTTAGGGAATGTACTTCTAATCACCAGTTCATTTTGATTTTTAGTTGTGTATGGCAAAACAAAGGGGGGTTTGATTTATATATAGTAAATTGAAATTGAAGTTAATATACTGTAGTACCTTCTCAGTATTCAATAAACGATTAAATTAATTACTGGGTTATCTTCTTACCTTGTAAACATAATAAAGAGTTTTAATGGGAACACTCAACGATAATAAAATATTCGTGCATAACTTGCCTGCATGTGTGATCCTTTTTACCATATAAGAAATTTTAAACCATAGGACGACCTTAAACTTTGCACTCGATGAGATCCCTAGGTTAGGTAAATAAAACCCCTAGTTGGAGTTTACCGTCATAGTCTTTATGTCTAGCGTCATTGTCGTGAACCCATATTTGGGAATGTCATGGTCCAACTTTATCCAGAGTATGCGGTTCCCTTCTAGTTTTGGTAATCGCGAGAAGAATGTCCTCTCATCAGGTCTGACACCAGGCTGAGTGGTGAAGACCGCCTTGGAAGTCACCTTATGAGTCCTTGTTAGAAGGAATGACTAAGCGGAGTAACCTTCCCATCTGTGGAGTAGGTAGAGATATTACTCCCTTGTATCCTATTGGATTTCCGGGCCTTACGAAATTAGATTTAGAAATTAACTTCTTCAGTGAATGGAATCTCTGTTGGATCCAAACGACCTAAATGAAGGTCGTGATATAGTTGTTCTGTGTCTTGCATTCTCGTTAGTGAACCCTTTCGCCCCTTGTAGATAAATGTCTTGTCTTGGGCTTGTGAAAATTTAGTGCCTTGATCTTTCACGAAAGGTTATAGGGTAAATACATTTTAACCTTAATCACACCTATAATAGAGATTGAAGCCCTGGGTGAAACTGGAAGTAAGCTTAACCATGTGCTTCGTTAATATGTCAGATAAGTACTTTGGTAACTCTTGTGTTTAAAACGATAGTAATAATGAGATCCTAGAGCGACGCGAAAGTAAATCATATGAGAGTAAAACCAAAATTTGAGGTTGGGAATAATGTCACTGGGAGTCCTTGTGACTTAATTTAAGCAACTTCATGTGATACAAAGAATATGAGTTGTCAAATGGTGTGATCAAACTTCGAGAAAACAAAGGATGTATATATATATATATATAAATATTATATCAAATTTGGAATTCAACAAGTTATTGTACTATAATAATAATGATAGGGAAATAACTATTCCGTGATCGAAGGATGTTCTTGGAAAAAGGCTATCTCGAATCTATGTCTTCCTTAATCCCAAGATTTCATCTTGACATCACGTTAGATTTTCTTGTGTAGCAAGAGTAAGTTTTATACATTAAATAAACATTTGAGAAGCAAAATCTTAACATAAGAATGGGAGATTTAAAATCTGGTAGGCATTTTGAAATATGGAAAAATACTTATGTAAGTTATGAAGATTTGTCATAAGGGTAAAGAGCAAATTAAATGGAATGAACTTAAGAATTTGTAGATGGAGGTGAAAGAGAGAAAATTATGCTTACATAACCATGTCTTTGGGATGCTAATCGTAACTAAAATACCTTTGAAGTAGTGATGTGTTGTGGGTTCGCCATTCTTGAAGTCAGGTTCTTGTGGTTGGGTCTCTACTAGCAACCTTCCATTGGGAAAAGTGTAGCGTCAGCATGTATTTGGTGTTATCATGTGTCTATGTGGTTTGATGACTTTTGTAAGTGTCGTATACGTTGTCGAGTTTCCTACTTGGAGCCCTTACTGTGTTGTGTGTAGTGAGCATTGTAAGTCAAAAAAAAATTATCCTGGTATTTTTACCGTTGTCTTTGGGTGTGTAAAATGTGGGCACTACAACATCCCATGACACTCTGCAATAGAGCATCAACACAAGCATGTTATGACTCATATCTCTCCCTACATACATCATATGTTATCTAGCCATGCACTACACAATAGTTCAACAACCACCATGCGGGTGTAAACCTCAAGGGACATCAATCCACTCATTCACATCGAGAGCCTACAATTAGTACGAATGCTAGTGACTCAAGCATAGATTCACATTTTACCTCGAAGGATGATAGTACATACTATCATACTATACACAAATATAATTCTATTGGCCATGCTATTTGCTATCAAGGGGAGTACTCACTATGACAATATCTTGGTGTAAGCAAGGAATATCACTCTCATGCATTGCATAGTGATGTGCAAAATCATTTTGCAAGGGAAATGGTGGAGGAAAAGGTAAAGATAGCAAATTTATTGACAAACACAGTTTCTTATGAGAAAGTTAAATTGTGCATATAAGAAATGAGCTTCGTAGCCTAGGGTTGATGAAAAGTGTGTTTGTGGTCTCCCTAATGGAAAGTATTCAACAAGTGGATAGTTGTTGGAATATGTGTCTCATTATTTCCATGTATTCAACTTGAGTCTTGTGGAAAAAACAAGAGTTTAAATTAAAAGTCTTATTTTAGGATTTTGTCTTATGGAAAAAAAAACAAGGTTAATTTTAGGATGTGTTTTGGCTATAAAAATACACTCTCATTGTGAGAGGTACATGTGGTGACAATTAGTCGGAACTTGCAAGAGACAAGTTGGTAGAATCCTAGGATCATACTAGATCTGGAAAGGAGGAGGTTGTTATTGTCAAGGTTGTTGTTTGGTGAAGAACAAGTTGACAAGTAAGAATCAATGCAAATTAGTGCTGCAAGGTTGTATATTAGATCACGATATGTAAGTTTTGATTTAAGCCTTGATGACTTCATATTGTATTTGGAAGTTGGTTTAAGTTAATACAAGACACAAGGTTCTCGTTAGGCATTTTACCTGAAAGCGTTTTCCCAAGATAAATATTGTGTCAAAATTTTGTGCATGTTTTTTATTTATTCAGATCCCTACTTATTTTTGTTGCCCTGTTTTAATTTTTTTCATCATAGTTTCCCAAAATCCTAGCAATGGTAAGCTTAAATTTCACTACTAGTTGACTTCTTGCAATTTCACATGGTACAGTAATTACTTTACTATGTTATTCTTTTTACAATTGTCTTAAATATTGCTTTACATCATCTCCTTCTCACTTGGTATTGGGGCTATCCCTTTGGTTATCATGTCGGAGGTAACTTCACCTTGATTATTTTAGCATACAGTCCAAACATATTTCACTCATTCTTTCTATGGTGGTTATGGATTTTTTTTCTTACTTTTGCAAATGTTAGGTGCAACGAAAATCCTCTTATCATTTTGTGTCATATACTGGCTGAATGCTTCTCAAACCAACTTATATATATGAATTCTTCTCACGACAAAGCAACTAATTTTTTTGTCACCTGTTGTTATACAAATACTTCCAGTTAATGTTAAGGGGTTGGCTGATGGTGTAGAAAAGTTGGAAAATTAATCTTCTTGGTTTGTGGCCATGATAATAAATTTACCTGCATGGTGGTAGTTTGGTTGCAATCACTATTATTCAGCTGATTTATATGTTTAAGCTATATTTACATAAGTCTTTCAATACATGATTTCATCATGGATTTTTTATTTAACTACGAGATCATTCTTTTCCTATGTCGTCATATGTTTCTTCAATCCGGTCTTTATGGCACTTTGTTTCCTGAAACTAAGGTGTAGACTTTAGAGGAAATTGAGGCATCATTTAGATGAATAATGTCTTGCATGTTACTTCTGCATACACTTGCAATTAATTGGTATCCTATGAACATTTTTATGCGTCATAAAAGAAGAGTATGGCCTTGGATTAAAGATATAATATATATCAAGTTTTTTAAATTGAAAGTATTTCTTTTGCTTAGTTCCAAGGATTGAGGGGTATTCCATTTTTCCAATTTCGTTGGGTACGATCCTGACTTCATACCTTTTTATTATTATCTCCTAGGATTTTTTATCTTGGTGGACAACTAGGAATCACCTTTTACATAATCATCCTCAATATTGGACTACAACCCACTTGATGGTCATATTGTATTTTATCTTAACCTCTTTGTGTATTTCATGGTCTCTCAAGCTATGGTACCCCGAACTCAAATATTGGGAATGCCAAACATAAGATTTTTTTTTACAATAAAATGTAACCTTAAAGTGTGGTTTCTTTTCACTGATATTTAAATGTAAGTTTGGTTAGTGCAGTTACTTGAAATAAGAATGGTTGAAATTTTTGTTTCTCTTGTGCATTAGTAACCTATAAAGATGTTTAGATTACAAGGTTCATGGAACTTCCTCTTTTTGTATCCATTTGATGGGATGGAAACATCGGATCAACTTGTAAGGCAATATATTAAGTTATTGTAGTTAATTAATGATAGACGATTATTTTGCAAGTTACAAAATTACTTGAATTTTGGGATTTTGATGTTAGGGTAATGGCAAAATTAATTTGATCTTAACATTAAAATTGATTTTTTATGTTGTACCATTATTAATGTTAGGCCTGTGATGGTGGAGGGTTTCACTCATAAATGTGTGTGTGTGTGTGTGTGTGTGTGTGTGTGTGTGTGTGTGTGTGTGTGTGTGTGTGTGTAGAGAGAGAGAGAGAGAGAGAGAGAGAGAGAGAGAGAGAGAGAGAGAGAGAGAGAGAGAGAGAGAGAGAGATGTTTTCCAATATAAAAGTGCCCTTTATTTCTTTCAGATTATAGAAGATGCATAAAAGTAATTGATAGTCTAATGATTTATATATTCATTACCCTCAATAAATAATGGGTTACGAATTGGTTCCAATATTTATTAAATCTTGCATGTTTCAAATTACTACAAGAATTTGGTTTATATGTCATTAAAATTTTTATGTTAGTTTTCTTGTAGTTGTTATAGACAATATCATTTAAACTTAAATTGATCATATCTTTTAATATTGAAAATATAACACTATAAATGTAAGAATATTGTTTGTTGTGGAACCCTGTGAAGGCTTACAATGGTAACCATGTATAAAGACTTAATTTTAGTTCAAGGCACTTGACAACATCATTTTTGTACCTTTTTGGATAATTGGACTAATGATATATACTTGAATTTTTCACATACATTTCTACCTTTTAATTACCACTTATTTATCTTGACCACCTCTATTTGTCAATTTTGTTCATTCAATATCACTTTTAATTCTATATAAGAACATCATTTAATCTACATAAACATCTCACCATTTACAAATACCTCTTTTTTTACGTGCAAGACATAACAATGCCCACATACAGTGTAATAATTAAGTGTAATCTAATTAAGATATTGTAATATGTGCATATATAATTCCATAATAGTAAATACAAAATTACAAGTCTTAAAATTAACCAAGGATGATATATTTGATCGAATAAAATTCTACAAAGTAGAATAAAAAATAAGGGTTAGGGTGTAGAACTTATTCACCTAAGACGGGACCAAGATATGTGAAAATGATCTGAATCTCGATAAATATGGTGTTAGTATTATAATGATGTATATAAAATCTGAGATCCTGGAACTAAGTAGAGGATAGGTTTGCACATGTGACATAGGGTTGCTTGACAAATGTGTCTTGGGGCTATCCAATGTGTCCTTTATTGTTTTTACACAGAGCCCCACTCTAGCATTTGTTGTTGATTTCTTTATATCTGAGAATTACATATGGTTCTACGCAATTGCTCTTATGTACTTGTAAATGTATTTTTTTGTGTTGAAGCCCTGTCTCTCCTCTTGTGACCTAAAAAGAGTTAGTTAACAATGGAATCAAGATTTTTTAGTACCCTCATGGCGACTAAGCACTGTTTATGTAACAATACTCTAAAGAGGCCACAAACCCATATAGTCCTCCCTCCCAGTAGGTGTATGAGAAATGTGAAAAGGATGTGAAGGATAGAGCCCTAGTTATGCCTTTAACACTTGGAAATGTAATGCAAAAGCATTGTAGGAAATCTTGAAGTCTACATAAACTTTGTAATTTTGGATAAGTGTTGGAGTACGCATAAGGTTTATAGGGATTAACAAGGTAAAGGAGGCGTGACAGAATGTTTGGTAATTGTGTGGAATTATTTGTACAATGTTTAGTATTACGAAGTGTGTGACATAAATGGTGTATGATAGGATTGCAAGGAAGGCATGCACAATAGTGTACAATGTTTTTTCAAAGGGTAAGCACGTAATAATTTTGATGAGGCACAAAGGTTGCATGTAAGGATTACATAAGAGAGTAAAAGGAGAGTGCATGTATCTCTTTATAGATCATTGCACATAACAAAGTGAAGGCAGGATTGTGCAATAGACTAAGGCACTAGAGGATAAAGCCAAGAAATGACAAAGAAGATAGTTGGAAGTTGAAAATAAGCATATGTGGAAAACAAGGGAAAAAATCAAAAAATCAACTAATGACATTGATCTTTTTTGACAAATTTTATCAACTACTAGATCAGATTAGTTTAACACCATTGATGAACAATTTGGGTAGGAAAAGGGGATAAGATTTGAGAGGGAATTTCAAAGTGAAGAAAGGGTGGGAAGATATGCCTTAAAAAGAATGATCCAACACCACATCTAAGGTTGTTGAAGGCTACTGAATATTGGAAGAAAAGTTTGAATATTAGTCGGAGCCTGTTCGATCCTAAAGAAGTCCTTTAGTGTGAAATACCACCATGTGATAGTTTTAGAGTCTATTCCGAACTCTCTAACAACCCCATTAGAGGTAGATTAATGTATACGCCATTAAGGCTTTGAGATACACACGCGCACACACACACACACACACACACACACACACACACATATATATAGGTTGAGTTGAGTATATTTTTGTCATGTGTGACTCTGAAAATGGTGTAGGATTGTTTCAATATGATTATCTTGTCATCAAAGTGGTATCCAAGCGAGGCTAGAAACCTTGGAAAGGAAGGTTAAGAGAAGTGAGAAATCTATTAGATCACTGACTATAAGGCAATTGGCCAAGAAACTTTTTTTTTTTGAAGAGTTGTCAATGGAGGTGTAGTGAATGTAGAAATTATGGGTATGATAAAACTAGTTATGAATTAACCAAGGGGTGTAAGGACTAGGCTTAAGGTTGTCAAAGAAGATCGATGGAGAGGTTTCATGGTGCAAGATGCTCAAAGAAATGATGAAAGAGTGACGGGAGGGGCATGAAATTAAAGAGCCACTGGAGGTGAAGAACAAGATGATGTTATTGATGTTGGAAAAGCATGACTCTTAAGGGATATTTCTAAGATGGGTCGACGACCAAGGATGGATGTTCCATCATTCTATACAATATTGGATCTGGAAGACATGATAGATTGGATCAAAAGTATGGATGAATAATTTGAGTTCAAAGAGACTAACGACCCACAAAGAATTTGAGGTAATGCAAACTAAGTTGATCGAGCATATGGCTTATGGTGGAAGGAAACCCAAAATGAGTGCCAAAGAAGAGGTAAAGACAAGATAATGTGATGGGATAGAATCGTCACAAAAATGAAGAGTAAATTTCTAACCTCTGACTTCCAAATGAATTTATTTAAGAAGTTGAAAAACTTAAGGCAAAATGAAATGTCTAAAGTATTATACAAAGGAGTTTCACTAGATCATGATAAGGTATGGGCACAATGAAGTTGACAAAAAAAGGTCGCAAGATACATAAATGGGTTGAGATTTGGCATCCCAGAGGAGATAATTCTTATGTGCATTAATATTGTGAAGGAGGATTATCCGTTAGGCTTGAAATTTGAAGAGAATGCATGTAAGAGTCAGAACATAACTTGAAGAGGAAGGTGCAATGTATGAAAAATAGGTGGAAGTGGTTGTGTATATAGTAAGTTGTAATAAGAAGAGTGCAACAATGTAATAACGCATACACAAGGTAGTGTACAGGAAGAAGGAACATCATAATCATCGAGAGGGCATGGAAGATTCAGTTAAGGCAAGGGAAGATGATTCTCTTGAACATGTTTCAAGTGCATAATGGTAGGACATTGCGCATACGAATTTCCAAGTGCATAAGGTCATGTAAAAAGTAGGCACATGGAATTCAGAACACATATAGCTCATAAGGATGTGGTATTATAGGATCAAAAGAGAATTCTCAAGGCCCAGAGTGTGGAGAAGATATAATGATACAAAAAGTATTGTTGAAGATTGCATAATGGGAGAATGTGATTACACAAAGGAAAAATTTGTTCTGAACCATATGCAAGTTAGGATAAAAGTGTTTTAAGATGATTGTTGAAAGTGGAAGCATGGACAATCTAGTTTCGTGTGAAATGGTGGAAAATTCAAGGATGAAGAAGATTGTGCATCCCCATCCCTACATAGTGTCTTGGTTGTAGAAAGGACATCAAGTCTTGGTGAATGAATAAACTCTTGTTAAGTTCTAGATAAGGAACTATTATGATGAAGTGTCATGTGATGTGATGTTGTTGGATGTTTTCTATCTATTGTTGGGGAGGCCTTAGCAATATCACCGTAAGTTTGTACATGATGGGTGTGTGAATTTTATTCGCATTGAAAAGGATGGGAGAAAGTTTGAATTTTTTTCGTTAAAGGATAAGGATGAAGGTGAAGTGCGTAAAGGAGTTTGCGCAAGAGTCTTAGTTGTGTCAAGAAAGGAATTTTTGCAATATGTTGAGGAAGAAAAGGTGTGCTTTGTGCTTGTTCCAAAATAAGTGCAGTTCAAAGGTTTGAATATCCATTAAGGGGAAATGGATATTTGGTTGGCAATAAGATTTTATTCAAGAAGATGGTTGTACGTGCATTATTGTTGCTTCCACCTTTGTAGGAGTAGAGTGGGCTAGTTCAACTAGAGTGACTAGGCTAATAAAGTGGAGCTAAGTGGCGGGTGAGTGTATAATTCACTATTTATTTAATTAAATAGGTAATTAAATTAGCTAAGGGATATATGAGTATGATTTAAGCATGATTTAGAATTAATTAAATTAATTCTTAAAAGGATGTGGATTGACATATTGTGCAAAGGATAGAGATTAAGGATGGATATAAATAGGTATGTATTTTTAGGGTGTCTACATTTTCCCCTCTTTAAAGTGTTATTACGAAGTAATAACATTTTAAAGGTAGTAGACACATGTAGATCAATAAGTAGATGATAGGGAAGCATGACAGACTTGTTTGATATGCCCCGATGAAGCATTCGGATGCCGCAACGAGTGGGGATGCTCTCTGAAGTGATGTAAAGTGGTCGAAAGACGCTTCACGGGAAAAAGGGAAAAGGTGAAGGAAGAAAGAATTAGGAGGATGGTAAGGATTGTGATCATTCTATAGTGTGGCCATCAATGTGATGAAAATTGAAACACTCACCAGCTTTATACCAAGATGGTTTTTGGTTCCCTTCTTCAAAGCCTTCTTCGAAGGGTCTTGTGATGGGGTGAGTAACCATGTTAGCACTTGCCATTTGACATAGGATGCTTGAAATAATTTCTCCTAAAGGGATAAATTGTTGTCATTTATAATCTGGGTGAGTAGTTTATTTGCTTACAACAACAATAATTTGTTTTAATTTAGGTGGTTTCATTTGATGGTTCTAAACATTATGAACAATACAATTGTTAATGACCCCATCGTTGACAACATTACAGTTCTGATTGATGAACATGGATTTGTCTTGAAAATGATTATTGTTGTTGTTTATTTGGTCCTTAGAAGAAGTTTTGATGGGCCCTTTTGTGATAAGAAATTTTTTGATTTGGGTCCCTTTCTCAATGACCTCCTCAAAAATTTTGAGACAATGCATTTGTATTTGGAGGGATAGTTTGTTGCTAAGGATAGGAATGAAGATACTAACCAGCGATTTCTCTGGAATAGAACATGGGAATTGACTTGCGATTCCTCTCCTTCATTGTAAGAATTCGATGAAGGTTTCATTTTTCCTTTGTTTGGTGTTGCAAAGGTCCATCATGATAATCTAGGAGTATATATTGAATGATAAGTGTTTAACGAATTTATCCTAGAGGTCTGCGAATGAAGTGATTGATCCCTTTGGAAGATGGAGGAACCATTCTAAGGTTTTTCCACTCAAGCTCTTTGGAAATAGCCATAAAAGATATATGTCATTATAAGCCACTTCTTGACATGCCATAAAGAATTCTCTTATATGTTCGCGTGGGTCATGTTTTCCCTTATATTTGTAAAATTTAGGTGGCTTAAAAGATTTTGGGAATGGTATGCTTAACATGTCCCTATCGAATGAATAAGGACATAGCTCCTCAAAATTCAATTGTTTTGTGTGTTTTTGGAGCCTCATGAGAGTTTCTTTCATATTCTTCCATTCTTGTGCGAATGGGGAGTTAGCTTGGGGAATATTCATGGTGACATCAACATCATGTATTATTTTTTGCTCTTCCCCTTTTTTTGTATTCGTGTTGTTTTTCAATTTGGCATTGTAATTATTCAATTTTAGCCAACAATTATTCTTTTGATGAGTCTGATGCGGTAATGTATTTAGCATTTTTGGTTCTCGCATTAGACTTATCGATTAAATATTTTAAATGTTCATGCCCAAATTCAGATGGTAGTTTTTCCTCCATTTCAAAAGACGAAGCAAGTATTGATTTCTTTTTACATGATGACATGATCAATGAATTCCTTCTCATTTATGGATAATTCATGTTTTTCTTTAATTTATTTGTCATCACAAGGTCCACAACCGAGGATAAATAATTTGGGACGGATGTCACGACAAGCAGTGAACATCGTTGTTAGATAGGAGGGCATCAGACTAGGCAGAACACGATTCCCCAGGGTGATTGCTTTACTCGCTGTACTCTGACAGGCGCTAAATCCATTCCAGTTGGTTGGCACAACAAATCTACCTAGACAACGATAGGGATTTTCCTTTCCGAATCACCTTCCACATAATTTTAGTTCCTTCCCGGAGATTCCCACTATCAGAAAATTGATATGTCGCAGTCCTCTTATTTTTTGGAAGCCCTTATCCCCATGCAGCTCCACAATCGATCTGACTCCTTATTTTTGGGCAGTTTCAATCGCAAGATCCATTTAAATTGAAATCCTAGGTGGTTTTTGTCTTCATCTGTCGCCCCTTCGAATAATGCCTCTTCCTCACAACATTCTCCTCAGTGGGCACCTAATTGCGATGGATATTTTCTTTTTCTAAAGCATTCTGCTCAAGATGGAAAAGTGGGAATTGATGAAAGAGATGGACTGGATGGAAAAATTCATCTTTCAAATTTGAACTCATGTGGTTGGGAGATTCATTCCTCTTCGATCTTATAAGCAACTAGTGGTCCTCCTTCTCCTTCAAAGGTACT
This sequence comes from Taxus chinensis, assembly GCA_019776745.2. NCBI lineage: Eukaryota > Viridiplantae > Streptophyta > Pinopsida > Cupressales > Taxaceae > Taxus > Taxus chinensis. Next base: position 173,524,681 of record CM034154.1, on the reverse strand, counting down.
AATATGTATATTATGACCCAGAAATTGGTTGGTTTGAAAGGAAAACTCTTGGATTGGAATAAAAGTCATTTCGAAAACATTTTCATTAAAAAGAAGAGAGTGGCGGTGGAGCTGAAGGATTTAAATGAGGAAATTCTTCGAAATGGAATGGGGCAGATTAAATATCAGAAAGAGAAAGAACTCTTAGCTGAATTGGGTGAACTTCTCCTTAGGGAAGAACTATTTTGGAAATAAAAGTCCAGGGAAACATGGTTGAAAGAAGGGGATAAAATACGAAGTTTTTTCACTCCTCAATCAAGGCAAGGAAAATTTCAACCTACATTTCAAAATTACAAGTAAGTGATGGGGAATGGATTTCAGATCAGAGGGGCATCAAAGAAGTTGTATTATCTTTCTTCTCATACCTTTTGGATGAGGACTCACTCTCTCACCTTTCCTTTCAAAAAGCCTTGTTATCTCATGTCCCGGAGCTAGTGGATGATTCATGGAACGCTCGACTCCTAGGCCCCTTCACAGAAGAAGAAATCAAAGCGGTGGTATTTTCAATAGAAAGGGACAAATCCCTAGGTCCTGACGGCTTTCCAATCACTTTTTTTTAGAGTTCTGGAGTATCATTGGTTCATATGTCTGATCCGCGATGAAAGAATCTAGAGCCTTAGGTAAAGTTTTAGGAGCACTAAATCATATTTATATTTGCATGTATCTCAAGAAATATTTGGCTAAAGTTTTAGATGACTTCAGACCCATTTCATTATGTAAAACTTTCTACAAAATCATCTCCAAAGCCATTACTCTCTACCTTTGGCCCCTTCTTGATTCTCTCATTTCTCAAGAGCAAAGTAGCTTCTGCCTGGGAGATCCATTTTCGATGGTATTATTTTTGTCTCATGAATTAATACACTGTAATGTCCCCAATGGATATTATTTAGCCCCTAGACGGATTTTAGGCAATCCCAACTTTAAATATGCAAAATACAGACAAATTGCAACCAAACAAAAATCTGATTTTTGCAGAAAATTAAATCTAGGGCAGCGAACAAAAAATAATGGATAACTCCAAAAATACTTGCTCAAATCTCTTGAAATTTTAAATGGAGCTTGCTAATACAATAACAGATATTATATAACTGTTTTTGGAATTTTTCGAATAATAGAATGCTACCAGAAATTTACAGCGTGCCCTAAACAGCTGAAAACTTCTAAAATTAATATCTTTTGCTAGAGAAGTCCAAATGAGCTGAAACTTTGGATCTTGGGCCACAAAAATATGAAAAATAATATTCCAAAAATAGTTTTCACACAACAAACACGAAACCCTAATTTTCCCCTAAAAAGTAGGTCGCCCAACACATTTAGGGCATCAATTCAGCTCCAAAATTGACAAGCTAAGGTAGATCTCTCACTACCGAAGAATGCCCTGCTAGCTAGGGATGGATCTCTCACCACCGAAGCTAGGGTTCCCATGGGATCTTACTCCACACGCTGGATATTTGCAAACAGCAGTTGCACATGAAAAAATATGCATAAGCTACAAGCTTAAGACACAAATTAGAAAATATCAAATGGTATGGAATATCTTTCCCTTCAAGTCGACTTCTCCTTATAAAGGAAGAAGAGACCCAAAACAACCTCTACAATATCCAATTAGTTCACAAGGATTTTCCCTATGTAAGCATTTAATATTTTCCCATATTAAATGTTTTTTCCAACAATTTTTTCCCTCCTAATGCAAGTCACATTTTTAAAGGGGAAATACATAGTAAAATGGGCATTTATCCTTTCTATGTTCACATTCCCCCTTCTAAGGCAAGTCACCTTTTCACCTAGGATGGATAACAATTTATATTTGGGCATTTTCCATCCTTGATTTAATAATTATTAAGTCATATAAATTATTATAAGTGCTCTATATTTTTTTTCTTTTATTAATGGCACTTTATAATAATTAAATATAACTTAAGCCACCCTTATATTTTCCCTTTGGCCGTCGGGTTGACAAAATAGGCCAAAGTTCTTCAAATGGGAAGGGGATATTACAATCCTCCCTTCCCAAAATTGCTTGCCCTCAAGCAATTCTGATCTTGTTTTGTCCAAATGTCATGCACAAGAGACAAAACATGTTGAAGTGATCCACAAGCTTGACACCTGTTCCTGTCAAGTGAACTAAAACTTGCCACCATATATCATCCACAAGATGCTCACATACATATACTTGGAGCAATGGTTCATCAAACTCCATAATGTAAACTTTGGCATGCATCTCATGATGAAAATAAATAGGCAACAATAAATAAGACACATTAGTATGCTCTTTATACCTTGGAATATCACCAACATCCTCGCCAATCTTGGTCTTCAAAATGTCTTGAATTTGCTGCCCCAAAATCTGAGTATTCGTGTTTACAATGGGCTGAAATTCTTCATAAATCAGTTGTTGCAATAAATGAGATGGCATAATTGCTTCCACACCATCTTTAATATGTGCAATCAGCCCTCCTTTGAAAGGTATTTCCATACTCCCGGCTGCCCTCTCTTGAGAAATGACATCATTCCTCATACCCTGCTGCCCACTAAGTGAAGACATCTTTTCCTTGAACTCTTGTAGGTGTTGTCTTGCTTGAGCGGCCATCAATTTAGCATCTCTAGCTCTATTATTCCACTCCTCACACCTTTTTAGAGTTTCCATTACATCCTCCTTACTTGCATATACAGATTTCTTCTCTTGAGTTGGAATAATTTCTCTAACAAGCAGAGTTTCATTAATCTCATTATTTTTCTCAATAGAAATCACACCTTTTTCTCTAGAAGCTTATTCTTCTTCAAATGAGTTCTTTTGTAATTCAGGTACCGGCATATGATGACCTTGCTTGGGCTTGCTACCAATCTTCATCATGCAATAATCTAGAAATGACATATTATCTCTGAAACCCTTACTCAAAGATTGGTATTTCCTCCAACAAGAATCCTCATCAATCACCTCTATTGGATGCCCTTTATTATTGTTCTCACCTTTTTCCTAATTGTCCCAAGACCTGCTTTGATTTAAATTCTGAGTGAGCTGGCTCAAATAAAGGTTAGTGGTTTCCTGTTGTTTCACCATGTTGATGAACATTTCCTTCATAAAACCCATATTGAAATCTTTCCAATTTGCCATATTTAACCCACACATGCTGGAGGAACAACAGCTCTGATACCATTTGTAATGTCCCCAATGGATATTATTTAGCCCCTAGACGGATTTTAGGCAATCCCAACTTTAAATATGCAAAATACAGACAAATTGCAACCAAACAAAAATCTGATTTTTGCAGAAAATTAAATCTAGGGCAGCGAACAAAAAATAATGGATAACTCCAAAAATACTTGCTCAAATCTCTTGAAATTTTAAATGGAGCTTGCTAATACAATAACAGATATTATAGAACTATTTTTGGAATTTTTCGAATAACAGAATGCTACCAGAAATTTACAGCGTGCCCTAAACAACTGAAAACTTCTAAAATTAATATCTTTTGCTAGAGAAGTCCAAATGAGCTGAAACTTTGGATCTTGGGCCACAAAAATATGAAAAATAATATTCCAAAAATAGTTTTCGTACAACAAACACGAAACCCTAATTTTTCCCTAAAAATTAGGTCGCCCAACACATTTAGGGCATCAATTCAGCTCCAAAATTGACAAGCTAAGGTAGATCTCTCACTACCGAAGAATGCCCTGCTAACTAGGGATGGATCTCTCACCACCGAAGCTAGGGTTCCCATGGGATCTTACTCCACAAGCTGGATATTTGCAAACAGCAGTTGCACATGAAAAATAATGCATAAGCTACAAGCTTAAGACACAAATTAGAAAATATCAAATGGTATGGAATATCTTTCCCTTCAAGTCGACTTCTCCTTATAAAGGAAGAAGAGACCCAAAACAACATCTACAATATCCAATTAGTTCACAAGGATTTTCCCTATGTAAGCATTTAATATTTTCCCATATTAAATGTTTTTTCCAACAATTTTTTCCCTCCTAATGCAAGTCACATTTTTTTAGGGGAAATACATAGTAAAATGGGCATTTATCCTTTCTATGTTCCCATTCCCCCTTCTAAGGCAAGTCACCTTTTCACCTAGGATGGATAACAATTTATATTTGGGCATTTTCCATCCTTGATTTAATAATTATTAAGTCATATAAATTATTATAAGTGCTCTATATATTTTTTTCTTTTATTAATGGCACTTTATAATAATTAAATATAACTTAAGCCACCCTTATATTTTCCCTTTGGCCGTCGGGTTGACAAAATAGGCCAAAGGTCTTCAAATGGGAAGGGGATATTACATGCACTCTCTTACAATGATCCATCACTCGAGCATGATCCTCAAGTTGGATTTCAGCATAGCTTATGACAGGTTGAATTGGCATTTTCTCATTAAAATTATGTTGAAATTGGGCATCAGTTAAGAATTTTTTAATTGGATATTCAATTGCATCTCCACTCCCCACTTCTAAGTCTTAGTTAATGGTTAAGTGAAAGGCAATTTTGAAAGTAACACAGGGATTCAGTGGGGTTATCCCCTCATTTTCTTTTCTCTTCATCTTAGCAGTTGATTCATTAAGTAGGTTGATTTTAAAAAACATAGGAGAAGGAAATCTGAAAGGCCTTAGGATCGCATACGGTGTGGATCTTGTGTCTCAGTAGCAATTCGTAGGCGACACCTTCCTTTTTGGAGAGGCTTCTATAACAGATGCCAGAAAGTTCAGACAAATCCTCAACTCTTACTCTGAAGCTGCATGTCAGGATATTAGCTCTCCCAAATACCTCACCTTATTCTTCAATGTTTCCCTTAGAGTCCAAAGGCAGTTCCAAAATTTTTTGGGTTTTACAGTTGGCTCCCTCCCGCAAAAATATCTGGGTATTCTACTCTTCATAGGGGCGGGGCATTCTTCCCTTTAGAAGGATCTATTATCCTCTTTTGAGAAGAGTCTATTTTCCTGGAAAGGAAAATGGATTTTGTTTGCAGGAAGGATTCAACTCATCAATTCAGTGTTAAGCGCTCTCCCTATTTATATGCTCTCAATCACGAGGATTCCCAAAATGGTCCTACAAAATTTGGAGAAATTTTGAGATCATTTTTGTGGTAAGGAACAGGGGATGAAAGAAAGTTTCATATAGTCAAATGGGAGGAAGTTAAACTTCCTAAGGGGAAGGGAGGAGCAAGAATCAAGGATTTGGGTTTTCATAATATAGCACTTGGAGCTAAACATTTATGGAATCTCATTTTGAATCCTTCTAATCTCCTTAACAAAATTTTTATTCAGAAATACCTTTTCAATGGCAACCCGGTAAGTATCATCACTAGGCAGGAGCTCCATAAAGGGTCTCATATGTGGAACTTCATTAGTTCTTGCAAACATATCTTCTCCACTCTCTCCTCCTAGAAAATTGGAAATTAGGCTTTACCTAGGTTCTGGGAGGATTCATGGAATGGTTACCCATCCCTGCTAAATACCCCAAGTCTCGAACAAGTAAACCTGGTAATAAATGTTGGCTGGGGCAATTCGGTTGCAAACTATGACATGCAGAGTTCAAATAGTTCTCCTTCTCTATTGTGGAAGCATTTAGACACTCTGACATTCCCTCGGGTGGTTAAACTTTTATTCTAAAGAATGCTCAAGGATCAAAGAGTAGGGTTTTCAGATAAACCAGATTGATTCGTTTGGCTGGGAGCTAAATCGGGGCAATATTTAGTAAATGCGGGCTATGATTTTCTTCTACAACAAGAAGGTAGAGGCCACCCTTTTTGGCAGGGATATTGGGATTCTAACTACCTTCTCAAAGTCGGTGCTTTCTCTTGGTTAATGTATAAAGGCAAAATGCTAACGCAAGCTCGGCGTATGAAGTGGGGCTATCATGGTCCAACAAGGTTTCCTTTATATGAGAAGGATGAAGAAGATTTAGACCACTTGTTTCTCCACTGCCCCTTTTCCTCCCAATACTGGTATTGGATTTTCCAGAAGCTGGACTTAGCATGGATATCGACAACAAAAATTAAGGAGGTTCTTCATTCCTGACATGCATTAGGAAAAGGTCTTCCTTTGGGATCCATTTGGATATGCAATATTTTGCTTCTCATCTGGCATAAATGGTGGGAGAGAAATATTTGCCTTTTCATATAGGTTTCATCATATCTTTAGCCAGTCCTCTCGAGATTGGGAAAAACCATCTTAGAAATAGCTAGTTCCAATTGCAACAACATAGCAGACTTATCCACCAAGGATGCAGCAATTAGGAAATCTTGACCGCAAATCAAACATCCATCATCGGGAGCTATTCTAAAAGTAAGGAAGTCAAAATGGGAGAAGCATTTGCAGCATAGAGCAGTCAAGTGGATTCCACCCCCTGGATTCCGTAAAGTTAATTTCGATGGGGCTTCCAAAGGAAACCCAGGTCTATCGGGGGCGGGGTGTTTAGTTCCTAATGAGAAGGGGGAATTAATTTATGCCATTTTGATTCATCTGCAAGATGGGACTTGCAATATTGATGAATCTCGAACCCTTCTCTTTGGTGTGAAGTTATATGTGGAAAATGGGAGCTCTCACCTTTTCATCGAGGGTGATTCCAACGTTATTATTCAAGCTATAAATAAAGGAAAAACCTCGCATTGGGATTTAGATGATCTTATCTCTGATATTATTTTTTGGTTAGCCAAGTTGGAAGAGTGGAATATTTTTCATGTCCTAAGATAGGCCAACTCAGCTGCTTACCTATTAGCAAATGTTGGAGTGACACAAGTAAAGATTTTATATCTTCGATTGATGCAAATAAGTGGAAAGGTTTGGAAGTGATAATTGAAAGGGAGTCCTATCCCAATCATTCCAAGGCATACCCGATAGAAACATGTGACCATTCTTTAGGGTGTTGGGGCTAAGTTCATTTCACGTCAAAATTTCTTTCTTCTCTCAGCTCTCGGTGTATCGCAAGTCTGTGTTTGATAGTAGTTTTCATGGAGTTTCCATCGGATCCCAACCTCTTTTTATAGGGGGAATGCAAGGAATTGGCTTTCTATGGTCCCATGTCCCAAGCCCATCTCAAGAAATTTTTTCAGATAGGCTTTGGTTTGGTTAGTAATGTAGTTGAGCATATTATTGGGGAGTAATACCTTTAAGGGTGTGCTAGATAGAGAGTCAATGTTGAGATAGCCCTAGCCTTCATTTCTAATTTACTCACAATAGGTAGAAATAAAGAAGAGGCTTTGATGATTTCTCATCACATTATCCACCCGAAGCATATGGTAGGGCTTGATGAAGTAGTTGCCAATTTTAGCATGTCATCTATCTTCCTTCATTATTCTGTGGAGGGGGAGAATGAATCAGACGTGAGGGATCGATTGGCAGAGCCGAAAAGGAGGAATGTGGTTCTTCTTGAGTTTGCAGTGACAATCCATAAAATCTATAGGATGAAAGGATATGGTCCTATGACCATTCATCCCTTGGATCTGGATTATTTGGCTTCTCCCATTAGCTTGGTTCCTCCTCTCCTATCCCAACTTTAGGAAAAGGGTAAATCTGCATATGCTTTCTTGTTAAAATTTGCCAAGGCAGGAGAAGTAGGGTGAAGAGCTGGATCGTGCAAGAGGAAAGTGGAAGCTTCAGTAGCTCTTGAGGTCAGTAAGGAGAAACATGCAACTTCTGATGCCCATGTCAAATTAAAAATCATAGATGCGTCTGATTAAAAAACCTAGTGTAGTATGTTATTATCGGTCTATAGTATAGTTTTTTTTTGTTTTGTAATTAGGGTGATGGTATTCAATGTTCTATGTTTTTACGCATTGTTCTTTAATCGAAAAATATTGTAAGGGTGGGGTCACCTTAACCCCCCAGTTCATAGATCTAGTAAAAAGAACTTTTCATAGAAAAAAAGGTCCACAACCAAAAGGATTGAATCTTTCAGAATCATTGGGGATATGGATACCTTTACTATCCATAAACACCATCATGTTATAGATTGCTTTCAACTTTATGGGATATAATCAAAACATAAATATAATATTTGAAAGGTGTTTTGACAAAATGGGATTGAATTGACTTGATACGTGAACAAAGTGATCATTCAGCGTATAAAATGAAGATGTTTGATTGATGTGCTTGATACGTGAATAACGTGAATATTCAATGTATAAGACTTGAATATGAATCTTGATTTGATTATGTATGATGTGCCTAGAATTTAATAGAGTGAATGTTCAATGTTTAGGATGCGTGATTGGATTTGATTGGATATGATTTTTCTTAAACATTGAAAATGTGAATGACAAAGTAGAAACGTAAGCGCTACGAATGATTGTACTTAAATTTTGACAAAGTGAATGTCAAAATATAATACACGGACGTTGAGTATGATTGATAAAAAAATATGACAAAGTAAATATCGAAATATAAGATATGGAGGAAGAGAATGACTTGACTTATACTTTGAAAAAGTGAATGTCAGAAGATAAGGTATAATGATGAATGGCTCTGACCTTAACAAAGAGAATGCTAAGACAAGAGGTTTGAAGATGAAAAAGGAATCACTTAAATTTAAACAAAGTGAATTTTTGAAATAATATATGTAGGGGATGAAAGATATTTGTTAAAATTTTGACATCGTGAATGTCAAAATACAAGGCTTAAGAAGACAAAAAATATTGTGGATTGATGACTGAATTATAATTGTGCTTAATCCTTGATAAAGTGAATATCAATGGACAAGACTTAGAATGAAATAGATTTTTTAAACTAGGATATGGGTATCTAAGGTTTATTACTTAGTCACGATAGAGATTGGATGATATGCTTAAACTTTGGAAAGGGAATCCAAAATGAAGACTTAGTCAAGAGAAATTTAATTTGGAATTGGTATCCAAAAATAATTTGCGAAGTTTGAGAAGAAATTTGATTTGGATGAAAATGGAATAAGATGTGGTTCACGAGAAGAATGTGAAGTGAAAATTAAACCGATGTAAGAAAAAATTAGCCGAAAATAATGATAGTAAAGGGGATTTTTCTAGTAACTTGGCTCGAATTGTCAATCTTCCTAAATATGGCTCTCTCTCTCTAAATACCAAATGTCCATATGAATGAGTGTAGTACATTATATCTAGTCATTGGCTTTACTTTACCTCCTTGATTAACAAAGCAAAATTTTACTCCAATCAATCAATCAAATCAAGGATGTCACTGTGGATAGCATTGGCTCTAATCCTCACAAGGTGTATTAGTCAAGTAGGTGGGGATCCCATTTCATTGGACAGTTCACTCAAGGTGACAACTACTTGTGATTTTGGTGGCACTCCTCACAATGATTTTCTATCCCTTGACCCTGCACTTCCCATAGTTACAACGGATTGGGGAATAAACACGTCTCTGAAAATTGTAATTAAAAAGTGTTTTATAAAATTTAATAAAAAGATGTGACAGGGTTTACTTGATTTTCACGAGCAAGGAAACGTGCGGTTAGTAGTTTAATTAAAATATAATATTCATACAAGGTGGTCCTGCAAACAATACGTTAGTATTTTTCCTAAGGTGAAATCACAACATAAAACACACAAGGCAAGATCATTGTTTCTCATTTTCAAGATCACCTAGAAGGGTGCGAGAAAAGAGCACACCTAGTGGTTTGCAATATTATATTAAATGAGAATCAATATAAAGTTAGTCACCTAAACTGATTAAATTTTAAAACATGTAAGAAATTAATTAACAACAATATAGAAAACAATAATTAGAAAGAATTTTGCATGCTAGAAATTAGAGAAAACTGTAAAAAACACATATAGAGAACGCTAGGATGTACACTTGTATGAATTAGTGTAGTTAACTATGGCAACACATGAAGAAGCATGAAAGCACGTGAAGGATGACTTAAGCATGTATAAACATATTTGTGTGTGATGGTAACGTGTAGACAAATATGCTAGCGCGTGAAGGAAATCTTTTGTTTGATGCTAGTGTGTGTAAGATATAGAAGGGAAAAAAAGATGTTAACGCTAGCACATAAAGAGATACACTAACATGTGCAATGTTATGCTAGCACACGAATTGCTATGCTAACATACTTCATGAGTGATGTTAGTGCATACAATGACACACTAGCACAATTTTCATGCAAGTTCTCAAAATTTTATGGACAGTACGACAATTTAACTATTTTTTTATTATTTTTCTTAGTTCTCTCCACTAAACACTCTAAAATTTAGAAAATTGGTTTGAAGTTAAAAAAAGAACACACAAATGAATTCATTTTAAAAATAAATGATCTAAAAATGATAAATAATTACAAGGGTGTCCCACCGGGCATGCTAGAATGTAAACAAGGAAAACTGAAAGTAAGAGCAGAAGTAAACAAATAACAAGAAGTAAAACTCCCTTACAGTCGTCTTGAGACCTCTAGATGATATAGTTGAAGTTTTAATGCACTTTTTGGATCTCTAATGATTGTTTGATTGCGGATGCTCCAATTTGTTCTCCAAATGAACAAGATATGCTACGAACAAGAGTGAACATGAGCATAACTTTTCAGTATGTGAATTCGAATGATAAATGAGCAGCTTTTTGTTACAATTTATTAAAGGTTCCCTGAGATTAATTGAAAAGGAAAAAACCTCGTACTAATAGTTGAAGGGGAGGCCATGGATTGTGAATCAAAGTTTGAATGAGTTTTTCGTATCATGAATGCATTTTCCTGAAATAGCCATTTGATTTGGTATGTGTAGTTCAAAGGTTTGAATATCCATTAAGGGGAAATAAATATTTGGTTGGCAATAAGATTTTATTCGAGAAGGTGGTTTTATGTGCATTATTGATGCTTCCACCTTTGTAGGAGTAGAGTGGACTAGTTCAACTAGAGTGACTAGGATAGTGAAGAGGATCTAAGTGGAGGGTGAGTGTATAATTAAATATTTATTTAATTAAATTAGCCAAGGGATATAAGAGTAAGGGATATAAGAGCATGATTTACGCAGCTGATGGGGTGGGATTGGTGCGGTCAAGTCACATGGTTGTGTGCTTTCCCACCCAGGTTCAAATCCCCCTGAGGCACGATCCTCCTCGGAGGTGGTTTCGCCACTAGAGGCGTCTTCTCTGCTCGTGCTGACACTAGCAGTTACTCCTCGCTGCTGACGTTGGTGGCTCTCCTCTCACTGCTAACACTGGTGGTTACTCCTCTTGCTGTTGACACTTGCTTCTCTCTTGCTGCTGACGCTAGTGGCTACTCCGCTCACTATTGATGCTCTCACTGCTGTCACTGGTGGATGTTCCGCTTACTGTTAATTATAGTGGCTTCTCCTCTCGCTACTGATGCTAGTGGCTGTTCCTCTCACTCCATTCATTGATAGTTGTCCCACTCGCTGCGGCCGTTGTCGTTGGTCACTACATCTTCACTATGGTTCATGGTTGCTCCATTTGGGTTCTTAAATAGTGGTCCCCTTCATTGTAACTAGGTTGTGGTTCCTCTCAAGAAAAATCCTCAATTGTACAAGGATGTGGGTCCTTTCAAACACCCTCAATTTACCCTCAATCCAAAAAGAGAGAGAATATGATTTACGCGTGATTTAGAATTAGTTAAATTAATTATAAAAGGGATGTGTCTGAATACTCAAAGCATCATAGAATTAATTAAATTAATTCTTAAAAGGATGTGGATTGGCACAATGTGCAAAGGATAGAGATAATTAGGAATGGCTAGATATAGTTATGTATTTTTAGGGTTTTAACAGGAATCATATAGAATGAATCTAGAAGAAAATGGAGAGGTAAGTTGTCAAGTGCAAGAGTTATTGGATAGTGGGATGGTTTGTGAAATTTTGAACCCATGTGTGGTACATATAGTACTAGTACCAAAGAAGGGAGGGCAATAGTGAAGTGTGTTGATTCCATGTTCATTAACAAGATTACAATAAATTATAGGTTTCCATTACCAAGAATGGATGATTTCATAGATTTTCTTAGTGGCGTGCATTATTTTTTCAAGATTTACTTAAAGAGTGACTATCACTATATTCACATTAGAGAAGGCGATACATTGAAAAAAACATTCAAGACAAAGGAAGACTTGTATGAATGGTTGGTTATGCCATTTGAGTTGACAAATGCTCCAAAAATATTTATCAAGCTGATGAATGGGGTGTTGAAGCCATTCCTTATAAATTTTATGATCATGTATCTAGATGACATACTTGTGTTTAGAAGGACTAGGGAAGATCATTTGGATCATCTATGTAGAGTGATGAAGCACTTACAAGAGGATAAAGTATTGATAAACACAAAGAAATGTAATTTTATGCAACAAGAGTTGGTTTACTTGGGATTCATGAAATCCTAGGAAGGATGGTGAATGGAGTTAAAAAAGGTGTGTACGATAATAGAAAGGTGGTCATTGAGGAATGTAACTGAAGCACAATGTTTTCATGGTTTGGTAAGCTTCTATAGGAAGTTCATTAAAAAAATTAGTGGAGTGTGGAAAATGATCATAGAGATAATGAAGGGAGATCACAAAGAATTTGTGTAGATAGAGGAAGCAGAGCACAACTTCCAGGAATTGAAGAAGAGGATTGAAACGTAAAGGATTGCAACTTCCAGGAGTACAAGGAATACTTAGTGAAATGGAAGAATTACACACTAGAGGATGCAACATGGATGAGTGCAAAAGAGCTTGGGAATATAGGTCATGCTCTTGAGGACTCTAACTCATGAGATGGAGCTCACTTTTATTTAACTAAGTTTGTTTAATGTAGGAATGTCGTATGAAGGTTTAGAATCTCCATAAACTTAGTAATTTTGGATAAGTGTTGGAGTGTACGTAATATTTATAGGGATTAGTAAGGAAAGGGAAGCAATACATAATGTTTGGTGATTGTGTATAGCTATTTTATGTAATGTTTGGTATTGTGAAGTGGACAACAAAAATGGTGTGTGAAAGGATTGTGAGGAAGGGTATACGCAATAGTGCAAAGGTTTTTTTGAAGGGTAAGCTCATAGGTATTTTGATGAGGCATGAAGGTGGCATGTAAGGATAGTACAAGAGAGTATAAGGAGAGTTTGGATCTATTCAGAGGTCATCAAGCAAAACAAAATAATAGAAATATTGTGTAATAGATTGAGGCATTAAAGGACAAGGCCAAGAACTGACAAAGGAGGTAGGTATAATTTGACATGTAGCAAACATGATAGACAAGGGAACAAACTATCAAATCACCTAATGACATGGATCCTCCTAATGGATTTTATCAACTACCAAATCATGGTAGTTTGACACCATTAATGAACATTTTGAGCGGGGAAAGGGAATAATATTCCAAAGGTAATTTTGATGTGAAGAGAGGGCGAGAAGAGATGTCTTTAAAATATCGATCCAATGCCACATCTAAGGTTGTTGAAGGCTATTGAAAATTACAGACATAAGGTTGAATATTAGCTAAAGCTAGTTTGAGCATGAAGGAGTCCTTTAGTGTGTAAAAGCACCATAAAATTTGTAAAAAAAATGCATGACTAACTAAGGAAGGCTAACACTATTGCCACCTCTAGTTAAGGCTCTAAGTCTAGGAGTGTAACACTAAAGATAAGAGCTTAATGGAATTCTTAACTAACATGAATATAATTCAAAATCTAACTAAGCATGCCTACTAATATGTTCAATTACCTAACATGGGCCTAAATATACCTAAGAGGGCACTCAAATGGGTATGGTTGCTACTCCAAACAAGGTGAAATAACCTCTCCAAATGACTACATGGTAATTTTGGATATCCACCTACTAACCCCATTGAATAATTTAGGCAAGGATTGAGCTTGGCTATAAATCATATTTATCATATGAGATGCAAATCAAAGCATGGTGTAAATTTTAAGGTATATAGTGAGTCCTTTTTATAGTTTTCTCTTTGAGGAAAACTAGCATCTTGGTAAATGTGGGACTAAAAGCACAAATTTGATTAAGAATGCTAATCATGATTAAGGCTTTGTTAATCATAATAAGTGAATTAACAAGTGATTAAGATGTGAGGAGCCTTAATCAACCAATTAGGGTCAATTAGGAGGATAGGATAAGCTTTTGAAGCTTGCTAAGATGTTGTGGAGGGAAATGGGGTGATTTTGAATGGTTAGAAGAGGGGTTTGAGCCAACAATAGGGTATATTGACCAAAACAAGGGAAAATAGGCCTAATTAGCTAATAATCACTAATTGTTTGTTTGGGAGAGGATTTTGACTTACGATTCGTCGTAAAGTGGCATCTTGAATGAAAAAGAGGTTAGGCAATCAACAATGTGTTGTTAATTGGCTAAAATGGTAATAAACATTAGTTAATTAGCGGAAATCACTACTTATAATGGAAGTTGTAAGAATGAGAGTGTTTTTTGTGTGTTTGGAAATAAGATTACAGTGGAATTTATGTGTCTACATTTTCCCCTATTTGAGGTGAAGTAAGTGACTTCACTTCAAATATAGTAGACAAACACAAGCAAGCAAATTTTTGAAGAAAAATTAACAGAATGAAGCATGCCCCCTCGAGTGTTGATGGAGTGATAGAAGAATTCAATCGATGATTGAAAATATGATTGAAATGGACATAATAGATAAGGATAGGGATAAACATGGTTGTTTATTTCCCCAGGTGATTTAGAAGAAAATAAAAATAGTAGTGATAAGAAATGATAAAGGAGATTATAGAAATGATAATGGAGAATATAGGACAAGCCTAATTTATATCCAATCTTTCAATAAGAAATTGTGTTGTATCATTTTGCCCCATAGATCTACATCATCAGCCTTTATTGAAATAAACAAAAGTGTAAGATAACATGAAAAGCTAAATTACTAAAATTTGTTCATTGTTAAAAATGTTTAACTCCATGCAATATACATAATGCAATGCAATACGAGAAAGTAAAACGATGCTTAAATCCATGCAATATACTTAATGTAATGCAATACGAGAAAGTAAACCAGCTAACCTAACAGAGAAACTAGTACAATCACACTTAAACAAACAACGTTCAAGACAGTTGCACCAATGTTTTTGTTATCAAGCTTCAGTTCCCGAATGTTCATGTTGTAACGACAAGGGTTAAAAATGGTACCCCAAGCAAGCATACATGAAAGGGAATAACAAAGGAAAAAAGTAGTCCCCTGGAAAGAATTCATGCACTATGACACAGTCTCTAGCAAATCACTCTTGCACGGGAGTACCAACATAGTAAGCAAGCCAGCTTTGGTAATGGAGGTAGATCACGATGATTTGTAACTCGTTTGAGACAAGAACAAGCAAGAACTTAAGAAAGATGTTTTTGTAGGAAATTTTTTGATGTTCTAGGACAATGCATTTGATATAGGATTTTGCTGCGTGCATGTTGTTTACCATTTTGTGAAAAAAAAAATGAATTTTTGCAAATTTTTGGATTTTTAATGATTTTACCAAAAAAAAATTAATTTTTTTGGGATTTTTTGGATTTTTTTATTACTGTAGAAAATATTATAGAAGAAATAATGAAGTCATGAGACACTGCTAAAAGTCATCGTAAGGCAAAAATATGCCCCAGATAGTAGAAAAGGCCGCCGGGAAGCAAAAATATGCCCCAGCGTAGCTAAATCGTGGCAAAAGTAATTATTTATTAAAACTAATCATCACAGAAAGTGTTAGAAGATTTTTAGATGAAATACAATGGTCTCAGGGAACTTCAAGGGTGACAAACATGTCGCAGAAGGTAAAAATGGGTATATAAGCCATTGCGGAAAGTTTATTTACCACATTCACTTACCATTTTACTACTTATTTGAGCTCTGACCTATGGGAGGAAATGGCGAGGGTACCAAACCGGAAACACCATGCGGACCACATGAGGGACTACCTAAGGCTCCCAATGGATGGACCACAAGTAAAAAAAGCTGCTCTATTTACCATGGTTATGTAAAACATTTTTAAAAAAATTAAATGCTTGTTTTAAGGTAAAATTAGGGTAAAAACGGGGTGGTGTGCCTATGCCGTGCATGCATGGGCGCATATGAGTTGGTGCATAACTGAATGCACCTGTGAATTGCATTGATTTTCATTGTTTAATTTTTTGAGTTTGGCGGGGGCGCGCATGCGCTAGTGCAAAGAAGGGTGTGCATATGCACCATTTTCCAGGGCATGCGTGGGCGCATATGAGCCTATGCTGAGAAAAATGCGCCTACGTTGAGAGAAATGCACCTATGCTGAGAGAAATGTGCCTACGCTAAGAGAAATGAGCCTATGTTGAGAGAAATGTGCCTATGCACAAAATCCATTTTTTAAATGCTTTTTAGAAGAAAATGCAGGTGTTAGAAAACCCTGGATGGTCAAAATAGGTGAATTATAGAAGAATTTAATGATAGAATAGAAGAATAATGTGATAGAATAGAAAAATTAGACGATATAATTAGAAAAATTAAATGGTAGAATAGAAGAACAAGATCATAATAAATGACCTGATTAGTTTCTAAGTAGACTTGGATGTGTTAGTGACGAAGGAGTGAAAGGGGAGGGTCTAGGCCTACGAGATGACATTTAGCTTACGTGACCAAATTTTCTTAGAGATCACCTTCGAGGTGACTGGTTTATCTTACATAACTCATATGCCACGGATTACCTTAGATCACAGCCTACTCATAGCCTTAGCTAATAGATGGTGGAGCGAGAGTAAAACCTTCTGAATGCCTACTGGTGAGATGAGTATTACACTAGAGGATGTTTGGAAGATCCTTCAAGTTCCTACTCAAGGTCATTTGATTACATATAATGGTCATCAGGACTGTATTGAGCACTACATAACCATGATATTTGGAGTGACAGATATACCCCGTTGGGGTATGTCCGTTCTTATTAGGAGGCACATGGCCAATCTGCGACTAGGACGGGTCCCTGTATATTTGCTAGCTCTTATCAGTGGAATTTTGTTGCCTGAAAAGACAGGTGCTTGATTCCCTCTGGGTCTTATTGGAATGATTCATAGCTTGCTTCAGGGAGAGGTGTACTGCTAGGGTCAGTGTATACTAGCTCATTTATACCCTGATTTACACTTGATATCCTATCATGGACAGAGGTCAGTGGGTCTTGTCACTTTATTACATACTTGGGCTTGGGATCATATTACGATAAGCCACTCTACAAGAGCTTTGAGATCTCGAGTTGTTGGAGAGCCTTTTGTCATGGGTTGGGTTTCAAACAGAGATGACATTCAGAGTTACAAGGGAGACACAGACTATTATAGGTGAGAGTTTAATGAGGTACAGCCTGTTGGCGAGAAAAAAATTTGGGGGAAAAATTTATGGGTTTCTTTCCAACTCTTCCGGGAGTCCAATTCACTCTACTTAACTTGATGTAGCTGCCGTATATGCATGCATGAGAAAAAGGTGAGATTTTATCCTGGTGGCCTTATGACCAGGCGATCCAACAGGGGCACTCCATTGACCCTGCGGACAAAGCTAGAAATCTGCTTGCTAGAGAGGACTTTGTATAAAGAAGTGGGAAATGGTAGTGAGAATATGAGATAGGGAGAACTACTGCTAGCAGGTAGAAAATTATATTCCTGCACACGCTAGTTAGAAACTTCATCACATGCACTAAATTAAGAGAAGAAACAACTCTACAAGTAGACAATAAGAACCAAATAGAATTTGATTGAGCACAAAGTATCAATGAAATCCCTTAGTCAAAGAAAGCTAGAAACTCCTTTTTGTATTGATTTCTCAAACCAAAGTTGTACATAGTGGGAGAAATGGAGGAAATTTGAGAATGAGGGGAATGGAAGAATTTGGCTATCTCCTTTGTTCTCTCAATGTACAATACACTCTTGAGTTTATAAAATCAATCAGCAACCATTTTAAATGGGAATGGCTTTACAATTTATAGGAAGAGAAATGACTCTTCACATACTCCTCAATGACTCTTCATATGTCTCGACATGACTTAAGAGTCTTCACCCTTCCTAAGAAAACATTAAGTCCCTTTTTATAATATAAAGGTGACTTATTACATTAGAAACATTAAGACATATGAAAAGGGTGCAATTCCAATGCAAGAATAGAATTATTAAGGAGAGAGAAATTTGTGGGGGAGATAAGAGAGAGAGAGAGAGAGAGAGAGAGAGAGAGAGGGTAGAAAGAAGAAGAGGAAAGGACAATGTCAATGATGATAGATTTTTTTCTCTGATAAAGCCCACTGATCCTTCCATATGACTCGATGGAATATGCTCCAATGTGATGAACTCTGAATCTCTAAACTCTTGTGCACGCTGAAGAACTTCCTTTGGGATGATGTGGTGAACACCATGTTTAAATACATTGTCGCATGACTCACTCGGTGACCAATGGGCATAACTCATGGAGATCCACTCTGAACAAATATTGTCCTGACTCCCTACAATGTTGTCGCATGATTCATTTGGTGACCATGGGCATCACTCATGGAGATCCACTATGAACAAATCTTTTCTTGACTCCCTACAATGTTGCCACACTACTCGGCTGATTCGGACATGATCCTGATGAAGCATCTTATAATGATCTCACAATGTCGATTGTGAATTCCACCTCTCGCATGCCAATTGAAGCATGAAATAGAGTGTCAAAATAAATTGTTGACATCTTCACTATCACCTACTCTACATAGTATGATGATAGAGACTACAATTTTTTCTATCTCTTACTCGGAAGCGAAAGGATGTGTTAGCTTTTGCCCTATGTCTATTTATGCTTCATGATTTCTTCAGAATAAACAACTTACTATTTTTAGTAAGTATAAAAAATCAGTTACATCGAACCTTAATTGGATGTTACAACTCATATTTCCCTTTCTCCCTACATGCCTCTCACCTTCTAGATCAATTTTTTATTTTTGGCAGGTCCTCATGGGACCACTTACTATTTTTAGTAAGTGTCAATTTTTTACCAAGATAACCATTTTGGTACTCTCTCCTTGCAATACATCTTCTGTGTTTAATGCTCTTTTTGCACAGTTTCTTTATTTGACTGAATTTCTTGAAATGGTCAATCCTCTATGTAGAAGACCTACTATTTTTGGAAAGTGAACCTCTGATGGTCGGATCACTATGAAATTTTTTTTTTCTGATATGATTTTTTTCCCCCAATATTTCCGCTCTGAAATCTTGGACCTACCCGCTTAATAGTTTGGGAGACTTTAAAGTTTAAAAATTTTGAACCTGACAATTATTTTGAGCATTGCAGCCATTAATGGAGCTTGAGAATTACAGGTCTAGTTTTCTTCTCCGTTCTTTATAAAAATTACATTTTTGTTGTGGGTTTTTGTTTCTCATTCTACCGGTGAAATTTCTCTTCAAACTGATTGTCGATTTGACGGGAAATCTGACTTTTTTCTTTGTTGGGTCGAGAGTAAGCTTTCTTCACTGCGAGTAAATTCATGCAGTGGAAGGTTGATTTGAAGATGAGTTATTGATTTCCTTTGATAATGAATAACACAACAGCAAATGGTTATTCGTTTCGTGCACTAGTTTGTTAAGATTATCTTCAAATCTTCATTTTCGGATAGTGAGGATTTTCAGATGATTTATTTGTTTCTCTCTTTCATTCTTCGATCCTTGGGCTCTCCTAATCAATATTCCTTTAGAGACATGTGTGTTTATATGTTTTTGAGGATGTAGTTGTCTATGGTTGAGCTTGGTTCAAGTTTCATCAATGGTGTGACTTGGTCTGAGCAAGTTGTAGAGCCATGGTGGAATGAAGTTGTGCACATGAGAGTTAGATGTTATAAGCGGGGAGCAGGTGGGTTTTTTATAATTTTGAAATAAAGCATAGATGGGAGATGGGAAAATTTTAAAAATGTTTTATTTCCCTAACCTATGAGGAACATCAAATTCTAGGATGAGCAAGGCGACGACACGTGGTAGAGATTGGACGGTTGAGGCTTTGAGCTCCCACAAACACCTCGGGGTTGAACTAACAATCCTGGAGGTTGCATAAGGATCCAAAGGTCATATGGGGGATAGGAAAATTTTTCCAGGGTTCATTTCCCAAACCTTGAGGGACGTGAGGGACACAAAATACCACTAGGCTCTTAGAGATGACACGTGTCCTCCACTAAAATTTGACTAACTCCCAAACTCGCTCTAAGAGGACAACTTGAAATGACAATAACTTGAGCTCCCAATGGACTTTTTTATTGAAATTTTATATGATCCTGATTGGAAGTGACATTTTGAATCCAATGGTGGGGATATCAGGTCTTTATTCCTCCATTTGATTCCTGAAAAAGTAGATTTTTGATTTGGTACTCCACTTGTGCATGATAAAAACTGCTTGCAGACCCAATTCACCAAAGTGTTGTGAAAAAAATAATTTCACCATCTTGTAGGGATTATAATTCCATTTCCAAATGATGTATTGGTTTTTCTCCTAACTCCATCTGAGAGCTACCAAAATCACCTTCGGAAGTTCAACAATTGTTTTGGCCTGTGCACTGCCTAGGCCCATGAACCCTAATTTTTGGTGAAATTGCCCCAAATTATCCAAGTCCTTCCAGAATCTTCCTAAATCAATTCCAAAATGTCCCAAGGCATTTTTATTTCCTCCACATCCATTTTGGATTTTATGCTCCACTCCATGGGTTTGCTCCAGTCCTAGGAAGGCCAGTGATAGCCCTTCCCACAATTGCCTGAAGCTTGCAACTTTTAATGAACTCCTAAAATCATCTAGGGAGGAATGAATGAACTTTCCTAATTCACCTAGGTGGATGTGTTAACATTAAATGGGAGGTCATATGAAATGACTGGGTAGACCTAGTGTTCCTCAAGATGATTGAACGTGAAAATTTTGGTAGATTGGTATCGTTGTCATGCTTAGAAATTGTCAATTTCCCTATTGCACATTTACACAACAATGCAACCCCATATTATCACATGGTGGCAATACAGGTTATACCATTAACCTCAGGATGCAGTCGAGTTGAGTATAGCTGCAGTGTACCATTTCATCATTAGGAGCATGAGCTATGTCATGGAGTGGTATAGAGTGGGCAGGGTCCAACATCAATTTGGTCTCATCCAGGGGATTGTTGGTAATGAGATGTGGTATGCGCGCAGATATAGAGAGGTCTTCCACATGGGGCCTCAGATTAGGTTCAACTGAGCTCATGTGATATTTTCACAGGTGGTTCCACATCCTTGGGTACATCAGGCGTAGATAGTAGATCCAAGTACTACCCCATATTATGCAGTGTGGTATGTGATAGTGTTGCCACCTAGATTGACCCTACCACATGAGGTATTGGATGCAGTGGCACAAGGGGGATAGGGCCCACATCCTAGAGCACAAGGAACCTCCATAGGTATAGGAGGATCCATAGGGGGGACCGCATATAGGGGTACCAGTGCAGCAAGTGCTAGTACAGTAGCGGGTTTTAGAACAACAACAGGTAGTGGTGTAGCCACATGTGTTGGCACCACAGATGCCCCTTCAGGTTCCATTACGGGAACCATTACAGGCACCACCATCACCCCCTCATGCGATTCCACATCACAATCCACCAAGAGGTGGAGGATATGGTAGGGGTGGTGAGGAGATGGAGGAGGATGTTTATGATATACAAGCTATTGGGTAGTAGTTAAAACAGGTGAAAACTTTACAACTCCAGATGGTATTCGAGAGGGATCAGGCCATTACTCAAAGATACTAGGATATCGTAGATGGGGATCAGCTCGTGATAGAGCGAGATCAGGCCAGGAAAGAGAGATCACATGTCATGACTAAGTGAGATCAGGTGATAACAAATAGTCTACAGTTGCAGGTAGAGAAGGACCAGGCTATAGCAGAGAGGCATCGTGATGTAATAGATAGAGCCCAACTGCAGATAGAGCTAGATAGTGTGAGAGCGGAGTGTGATACGCTTCAGCTAGAAGACACGTCTTCAAGGGTACAACTGATGATTGGGCATATTGTTCTTGTAGTAGGTGAGGCCACATATTACATTATGCAGTACTACACGGTCATTCTGGCCGAGCAGAGAGCTCTTGAGTATAATCAAATAGTAGGCTACATGTCTCGATATCAATACTATAGGCCATCATGATCAGCATGATTTGTACAGGGTCCTTTAGGACAACAGGATTCATAGCAACATGGGTCAACAAATCATGGCATAACACCTTCTACATGCCCAACACCTCATATGGCCCCACCTAGCGGTGGACCTAGACCAGGCAGTCCCGACGAGGGTGAGGGTTGTGGTTGACTGTCTTATTGATGTACTAGATGTATTTTTCTGGTGTATCACCTCGATATGAAGGCATACTTTTGTACGGATGTATATGTATTACTTTTGATCATGCCTCGTGATGAAGGCATGTTTTTGTACATATGCACATTATATAGTGTTTTTTATTATGCCTCGTGACGAAGGTACTTTTTTATAGATGCTCATGATGGCTCATTTTATCAGATGTACCTTTTGAGACACATTGTTTTGTACACTAACATTTATATGTTTGATGATGTATGATGATTGATGGATTACTGATGTATCACATGTTGTTTATGAGATATCATGTTTTATCTATATGTTTATATTTGTATCACATGCTAGATTATAAGATAGCCTTAGTTGATGTCAATTTGCATGTTGATGAGATACTCTGAGTAAAACATGTTTTTATTTTTGATATTGGTGTGGGGGGGATAGATTTGTGATCATACGCAACCCCTCTTGCCCCATTGATGATACGGTACTTGATGATTAGCTTTACCATACATGTATGATGTAGACCTAGTATTTATTGATATATGATGTATATATGTGATGGGTTAATGTGATATGATGCAGTGATAACACAATGTACAAGTAAAAATTGAAAAACACAAGTTTAAACAAATATAATCAAAGCAACACATTTATCTACAAGCATGCAAGATAAAATGAACTCAATGCAATGCACCATAGATTAAAATGACATTCAAACTAAGTAAGCAAGTGAATCCAACTTAATGTACATAACACGAAAAAGCAATGCAACTAAAAACAATACAAACCAACAACTAAAAGCAAGAAAACTACTACTTTATTTTTGTGGGACCTTTTTGGGACATTTTTTTGTTGTTTTTAGTTTTATCTCTAAGACAATTTTCTATAGTTTGGAAGTTTTCTATGAAACGTATTTGAATTTTTTGATTTTTCTAAAAAAAATCCAAAGCGAACGTGTAAGGAAATGAATAAATGTGGATTCCCCAACCATTAGATGGGTTGTACAAGGGAAGAATGCCATGTGTTATATGCCAGAAGTGACGCTGCAAAGTTTCCCCAATGTGAGATGGGTTTATTAAAAGTTAAATTCTTTGCAATCAAAAGGTTGGATCAGCCGGATCATGTCAAAGAGGGATAGGCTCACAACGGGACTCAGACAAAGGAAAAGACCAGCTTAGGACAAAGTTTTCATACTCCTAAACCTGAAATTCTTGTGAATATAGGACCCTCCCTTGGCACAAAAAACCATTTTTCACCAAAGGACTTGTCCAAAGTTCCACCATTGTGTGGTTTTCACTATTGGACGCACCTGTTTAATTCTCTCTCTTTTTCTCTTTTTATACTTTTTTTGCTTTTCTGATATTTTAGAGACCCCATAATTAAGCATAGAAGCACTTAAGATGCATTGCATTCATGGGTTCTCGAAGCTCATGGTCACTTGAATGGGCTAGCTTATAGGAATCTGAACTAAACTTGGTAACCATAACATATGGTCCTAGCCAATTGGGTTCAAATTTCCCTTTCTTTTCATGGTCCTTGTTGGTGTTCTTCTGATTATCTTTTAACACCAAGTCCCCTAGCTCAAATTGGCGAGGTATGACTCTTTTATTGTAGTTTCGCCACACTTGATCCTGATACACTTTAAGGTGATTGAGAGTGTGAAGTCTTTTTTCATCTAATAGCTCCAACTTTGTCAGTTGAGCTACTCTGTAGTCCTCTTCATTCAGGTATTCCCTTAGCCCAAAGCGCAAATAAGGAATCTTGATCTCTAAAGGTAGTATGACTTTCGTGCCGAATACTAAGGAGTATGGAGTGGAAACTATGGGGGTGTGGATAGAAGTTCTTAATGCCTAGAGGGCAGGGTAAATTTGTAGATGTCAGTCACGGCCTATCTTATTCACCATATTCTCCATAATGTGAATTAGGGTTTTATTGGAAGCCTCAGTTTTCCCATTACCTTGAGGGTAAAATGGGGTCGACAACTTAAGGGAGATTTGAAATTGTTTGCAAAGTGATTTCAATGTTTTATTCTTAAATGACTTACCATTATCAATGATAATAGCATAAGGGATGTCGTATCGACAAATGATATGGTTCATGATAAATTTAGAGATTTGGGCACCTTCAACATAGGTGAGAGGAACAAGCTCTACCCATTTCGTAAAGCATTCAGTTGCAGTAATGATGAATTTATGACCATCTAAAGAGACAGGGATAAGTTTCCCTATTAGATTGAGACCCCACTTTGAGAACGGACAAGGGGTTGTGACAGGCTACAAATATTACGTCGACGCATGTATCAATTTGTCATACTTTTGACAATCTACACATTTCTTCACATGGTTACAGCAGTCATGCTCCATGGTAGGCCAATAGTAGCCTACTCTAAAAGTAAGATCCCATTAGCATGAGCCCTACAAATGCCTTTGTTCACCTCTTTAATTACTTAGATAGACTCATTTGAACTTAAACATTGTAACAAATTCCCGTCGTAGCCTTAGCGGAAGAGGGTGCCCCCAAGTATGGTATAGCGGGTTATACGTTGGATGAGGGTGAATTTTTCAACATGGGAAATGTTAGTGGGAAATGTTCCACCATGGAGGTAATTAAATAATTCATCATACCACGAGGAACATGGACCAACAACATCACACACCAAACAGGAATCAGGTATGTCATATGTCGTCATTCTGAGATTTTCTACGAAGAATGGCATATCATTGTTCCTTGGAGGAATACTCAACACGGATCCTATTATAGCCATAGCATTTGCTGCTCTATTTTGTGCTCTTGGTATTTTCTCAAATGTTATATGCTCAAAGAACTCCTTTAAGGAATCATCCATTCTTTTATATGGAAGTAGTTTTTCATCCTTGACCTTGTATTCATTTGTGACTTGTTTGATAATGAGCATTGAATCACCAATGTTATTGACTCATCTGATATCCCACTTGATGGCTAGCTTCATCCCTGTAATGAGATATTCATACTTTTCTATATCATTTGTGCATGGGAACCTGATCCAAAACCATTGAGGAATCAAGTCTCCAGTAGGAGTTATTAAAACAACTCTGTCACCTGACCATGACAGGTAAAGGAGTCATCAAAGTATAGTTTCCAAATGATAGATTCCTCAAGGTACATGATAGATGCATCTTGTAGTTCCACACTCAAAGGTTCAGTACCTGGTAGTGGAGCTTCTGCTAGCTGATCTACTAAGACTTTTCCCTTTACTAAATTTTTATGCACATACTCAATGTCGAATTCACTTAACAAAATGATCCAATTAACCATCTTGTCTGTGAGTGTAGGTTTTGACAGTAAGTATTTTAGTGGATCGACCTTCAAAATAAGCTTGACTTTATTGTTGAGAAAATAGTGGTGTACTTATGGAAATCAAAAATTACATCTAGGGAAGCCTTGTCAATATGAGGATAATTGAGCTCATATGTTATCAATGTTCTGCTCAAGTAGTATACAACTTTTTCTCTCTATTCTTTATCATACTGGGCCAACAGTTCCCCAATTGAAAAATGTGTAGCAACAATGTAAAATAGCAATGTTTCTCCTACCGTGGGTGGCATAAGAACAGGGGGTTTAGCCAAGTATTCTTGTAGCAAAGAAAACGCTTGTTGTTGTTCTGTCCCCCAGGTGAAATTAACATCTTTCTTAAGAATATGTGTGAATGTATGACACTTTTCTACTAGCTATGAAATAAACCTTTTTATGGCTTGAATTTTCCCTTGTGAGCTAAGAAGTTTCCTAATATTTTTAGGAGGCATTTGTGTGATAGTAGTGACCTTTGCAGGGTCCAATTCTATTCCTTTCCTTGACACAATGAATCCTAGTGATTTCTCAAATATCACACCAAAGACACACTTCTTAAATCTAAGGAGGACGATGTAGTCTCTTAGGTGCTGAAATATACGCCACAAATCTCTGGGTGCTCCTCTCGAGTTATAGATTTAGCCAGTATATCATCTACGTAATCTTCCATGATGTCGTTTATCATGTCATGAAAGATTATAGTCATCACCCACTGATATGTAGCTCCTGCATTCTTAATGTTGAAGGTCATGACTTGGTAGCAAAATGTCCCCCATGAGGTTATGAAAGAGGTCTTATGTTGATCTTCCTCCCAATTCTTTATCTGATTAGAACCTGAGAATCCATCCATAAGTGATAGCGTCCCATAACCAACAGTATAATCGATGATCATGTCAATGTTAGAGAAAGGAAAGTCATTCTTGGGAAAATATTTGTTAATATCTCTTAAATCGGTACACACTCTGATACCGCCTAGATTTTTCTAAACTAGTACCACATTAGAAATCCACTCTGATTATTTGATAGGCTTGATGAAGCCTACTTCTAATAACCTTTCTAGCTTTTCCTTTACCAGCAAGGCGACATGAGGATGCATCTTCCAGATCTTTTGTTTGATGGGCTTGGCATCTGGGTGCACAACAAGATTATAGACCACTAATGCCGAATCAATTCCAGGCATGTCTGCATAAGACCAAGATAAGATATCATCATACTCTCTCAAAATTCTTGTAAATGTTTTTTCCTTTTGAGCTGAGAGTGAAGCTCTCAACTTAACTATTCTAGGCAGCTCCTCTGTGCTAATATTAACATCTATTGTATCTTCCACTAGTAACTTTGACTCATCCTCCATGCACATAGGATTGGGAGGGAGATTGAGATCCTCCTCTACCAAAGGTGGTTCAAGGAGATGCTCATCTTTATATGGGTACACTATCTTTTCCATAGGTTATTCTATTTGTTTTTCCACAAGCACCTTGAAGAGGTTTTCACTATAGGACTTCCTTTTTTTCTTTCTACATTCCTTTTAAGTGTCCACATGATTCCATCTCTCCTCTGAAGTATGTGCATGTGTTGAGCTGAATGGAGAATCCTTTCTTGTGATCGTTTCTTGGAATGTTATCTCTGATGCCCAGGAACTCACCAATAGCCTCATCATTCTGAAACACATCAAAAGGTATGTGTTGCTTTTTATCCCAATTCATGAGTGATGGGTAAATGAGGTTTAACATTTGAGTTCTGGGGGATACGATGGGTGTAACAGCGGTTATGGTAAGGATAGCCATGTTAGAGAATAGGGTCATAGAGGCGAGGTCTTCGTAAAGACTACACCGGGAATATGTTTTGTTTTCATTTTCAGACAAACTATCCTCACTCTCAGAAGAAGCATACTCGTTATCTGAAGGGTGAGACTCATATACATGGATGTCAATACCTAATTTACCCATTATACGATGAGGTATTGGAATAAATTCTAACGAAACTTGTTCTTAGAAGCCGCAACTACGTCCTTGATATCTCATAGTAAGCATGATTTTGTTAAGAATAACATACCTAGATGAATTGTAACACAAAGCCATTTCATCTTCTTGAGGATGAAATATAATATCATTGAGGATTATTTCATCTTCTAGCAAGCCACATGAAGTGAAATTTTTGAAGGGGCAATTCTCCCTTGATCTTTGGAATTTATAACACAGTCTACCACATGCTTGGGCTAATAGTGGAATGTCTTGAACCATAAGGGCTTGTTAAATATTATACTCTCCACAATAATTATTTATGACTTTCATCTCCCATTTAGCAAAAGGATATTCTGATATAAATGCACTATTGTCACTGGGAGTCAAGGTGTCTGGAACCACTCGTGAAGCGAGGGCCTCCGACTGAACAGGGACAAGAATCTTTGTAGAGGGACACTCGTAGATGGCAGGAAAATAGTCTGACAATGCTTTGCAATGAGCAAATGGTTGGAGATCCCCTTGTATAGTAAGTGTATGTCCTTCATACTACAACTTAACACACTAATGATACGTTGACAACACAATTGCATGGCGTGAATCCATGGAAACCGAGAAATATGTTGTAAGGGAGTTCCAATTCCAAGACATGGAACTTCGTATCATGGGTTATGGGACCAACTTCCAATGAGGAAGTCATCATTTCAGCTGATTTTATTTCTTCATTGTCATACGCCTTTATGGTAACGAAATTTGTCTCCAAATCAGCTTCTGTGCAGCCTAGTTGACGAACTAGTTTAAGAGTACAAATGTTAAGACCCGTTCTGTCATCCACAAGCACTCTTTTGACCTTCTTACGCTTGATTATTACCTCAATATGTAGGGTAGGTTATGGGAGGGAATTTCAGTTAAGGCTTCTGTCAAACCAAAGGTAATGTGTTTTGTGGGAGTGATTTATGCTACCATGGCATGTAAATGCGTTGGGGCAACATCAATAGATACTCCTGATCCCTGTAGGGTTTTGCAAAGTATATCCTTATGAACATTAGAAATCTTTAGAAGGTCTAAGATTGAAATATTAGTTATAGTTTTCTCTAGTTTATCTAATAGATCATAATGAATCTCTTGAGGAGGAGGGGGAGTAGGTTCAAAGATAACAAGGTGATCTCGTCATGTTGTTACGGCGTAGTCTCTTGTTTTAATTCTAATCCTATTGATTTTCTCAACAAGCAGATCAACACAACCTATCAAGGCATCAAAATGGTCTTTTTAACACATAGTTAACATTCTTATTCTGAATCCAGCTTTTTCTTTTCTTCGTGATTGGGAAAAGGCTCTTTAAATATCCCTAAGTTTATATTTGGAGATTTGGTAGTGGTAGCGGAGTCTAATTTTACATAACCACTGTCGACTAGGTCTTGAATGTAGTGTTTTAATCTTAAACACTTATCAATTTTGTGACCCTTTATGCAGTGAAACCCAAAAAATTCATTATCTCTAAACCATGATGGTTTAGGTGCGTCATTCCCGTAGGGTTTTTTTTTATGGCCTCTAACTATTTTAGCATGGACGATATTTATTCAAATAGAGGTGTGAAAGTATGGTGTTTATACTTTGTAGTTGGATTTCCCTTTGTAAGCTTCAAAGGTTTGTGGTTTTAAACGACTTGTACTCGCTTGGAGTCTACTATCCCATCATCAACAACATTTTTGTTCTTATTATGAACAAACTTTGGTTTTTCATTAGATTTAGAATCATTATGATTGTGGGAGAAAGGTTTTAGAATCCCTCTAGCTAACAATGCTTTTTCAATTTGACTCCCTTTTTCAATTACCTCTTCGAACGTCTTGCCACAATGCATTTGCAAGTGGAATGTAATGTCTGTATGGAGGTTGGGAAAAAATATGTTTATCAACTATTTTTTGGGTATGGAGCAAGGAAAATGGCTAGCTAATCCTCTCCATTGTTGTAAAAATGTAGCGAAGTTTTCGTTGTTTAGCATCGCAAATATCTAACATGGTGACATCGCTCTCAATATTGAATGAGATATTTTGTACAAAGTGTTCAGCTAATTCCAGACATGTAGATAGAGATACCTTGGGGATGTGCACAAACCACTCTAACGCGTGTCCTCCTAAACTTTGTGGGAAGAGGTGTATAAGATAATTGCCGCTAAATTCAACCTCTTGGCATGCCATATAAAAATATTTAATATGGTCACGAGGGTCACCTTTTCCCTTATGCTTGTCAAATTTTGGAAAATTGAAGTGTCATGGGAAAGGTACTTGTAGCATGGCCCTAGCAAATGGATAAGGGCACAACTCATCGAACTGGTATTTCTTATTGTTACATGTTTTACCTTCTTGTAATGCTAGAAGGGCGTTCTTCGTAGTGGACGACTCTTGATTGAAGAGTGGGTCTTGTGTGGGTAGTGTAGGTCTATACGTAGGATTAAATCTATGTGTACTCCCACCCCTATTCTCTAGGATAATTTCTTCAAAAGGATCTCTTTGTGTCTCTCGTCGAGGAGTGTTTATTGGGAACTTGTGAAACGAAGCCTTAGGTTTTACCTTCGGTATAGCTTTTTCATAAATTTTGGTTATTCCTTTTTTATATGTGAAGCCAAACTTGTCAATTAGTGAGTGAGGGCTTGGACTTGTTGTTATAATGTCACCTCTAGGCACTTCATTACGATCTTCATTAGGGGGAGGTTGTGCATGATGAACATGTTCTTCATTTTCTTCACAACATATTCTAACAACAGGTACCTGATAATCTCTGTCATTTTCAAAAGGTGCCTCCTCATTATTATGTAGAGCAGAAGTAGAGGCATGACCTGGGTTTAATATTTCATTAACAATATGATTAGGTCGGTCTACTTATTTTTCTCCTCAAACCTGTTGGTATCCAAATTCATTCTCCTTTTCAAGCTGAGCAGCAACACAGATTCAGCAGGGAGCTTAGAGGTAGATAGATCAAAAATATGTATCATTTTGTAGCTGGGGATGAAATCTAACTGACCCTTTGTTACTCTGATTTGTGGAGAGATGGATAGCACCATAAAATGATTTGATCTTATCTTAACTATTTTAGGTTGTGTCTTTCAACCAAGGTAAGAGGACCTATTTTGTAACCTTTGTTATTGAAGGAGATGTAAATACCTTTCTCTTGCACAAATTTTATAAAGAAAACCTTGGGAAAATATGATCAGCACACCAAATCTGACTCTCACGAGTTGTCACTTCCAGAAAATGGAGATATTTTCAACACAAGGCTAAGGTTACTAAAGACATTTGGAAAATTGATCTGTTCTACATACTTTAGCAAGTAGATTTTTGTTCTTTTGTGGATATACAAAGCAAAACAGGGGTAATTCAAGGTAGTATTGGTTATTTGAATAATTTTTTGGTGGGAGATCAACAAGATAGATTTCAATTTGCTAGATCTTTAAGAAACTTTCATAACAAATGGAGAACTCAATAACATAAAGCTTCAAAATAGTTAAAACACTCCTTCAACTAGAAGGTGTGCATTAATGGAGGCCCAGACATGCACTTTTCACACAATATTTGAGATTCTAGCATGAAGGCTCGAGTTAGAAGACCCAATAAAACATCAAAATCTAAGATCAATCACGCCTGAGGTACACCCAAAGCCTTACAAACAATATTTGTCAACAGATGAAAGAAAAGTGATTTTAAATCATTTATTTCATTCCCAGATGAAAGCTCTTCTGAAAAATGAAATTATAGATGCCACTAGACTATCACAAGGATTGAGATCTATGTGACTCGAAGAGATTTTGATACAAGATTGCAATAAGAACAAGAAAAACTACTTGCAGACATTCTGAAAGTGAAATAAACACAAAATTTTCTAGAGATTTAACACAAATTAACTCAAAGTTTATCATATTCATCAGCAGGGGAGAGTTATTTTAAACAATATCAGAGCTTGTTGATGGCTATACATTTGTAACCAACTCAACATGAATGAAAATCTGACACAGAGGAAGCTAACTTGGTTTCTCAAAAAGTTTTCTCAAAAGATGAGCTTTTCTCAAAATTTCTCGTGAAAATGAACTCCCAACCATTTGCAAGAGAAATCTCATTACATTTATACATTTCATTTGTTAAATTTTCCTCCAAAAAAGAAGAATATTCGAGGGACCCTTGTTTGTTACTCATTTTCCTCAGAAAGTGACCTTTAACAAATTTATATTCAAAAGTTTCCAGGTGGACCAGTTGCAAACTGATCATGTTTCTTGGGCCTCTCCACTGAGGACTAGGATGCCATGCCATAAACCTTTGCCAATCCTTCGGAGTTTCTACATAGCTGGACTTGACAAGTCATCCCCTTTTTGCTCTCTTTCATCTGCAATTATGCCCCGCATCCATCTCCTCTGGTAATTCTTGTTTCAAAATATGCATTACACAACAACCGTTGATTTTGTCCCCTTTCTACTTTATATCAGAACCATCCATGTGTTTCCCTGGCACATCTACAAAGGTGAGGCACAACAGCTAGTCTCCAAACAAGCGTGAGCCTTCCACATGTCTCCTCGGCGGATCTCCAAAAATAAAACTCAGGGGTCGGTCCCTAAACATGCGTCGTCCCTCCACGCAATGAAAACATATAATATCATTCTTAATGCACCTTAGTGGGTGAGAACCTGAAAAAAATTCTTCCCCATTAATACGGGATCCAATGGCTTCCACTACCGAGATATTGGGATTTTGGTCTGTCATCTTTTCTTCTACAGCAAACAAGCATGGGGCATCAGACTCAAAAAATGGAGGACATGGTTTTTTGTGCACCAATTCAGGGAGATAGATAATGTGACAGAGGCCGCAAACTGAGGGATTTCAAGGGAAAATGGTGTGAGATCAGAATGAGCACCAACATTGGCTCCTGCTCGGGGATGGGCACTCCCAGTGAGTGCCACAAGAACAAAAAATAGACCAAGTGCCAAAAATATCCATTGGGAAAAGGAGTCATCTTGTAGAGCAGAAAACTAGAACCATCTTCCAAAGAATGAACCAAGAAACCAGCAAAACCAGGTCACCAAGGACCAGAATGAATAAAAACACAAAAACAGAATGAAAACAAAGAACCATACACTATACAAATGGAGTATACCTTGATTCTGAGAAATCAATCAAGGAATGTTATCCCCATTTTGAGTTAACGACGAAATGGTTGGATAACCCCTACAAAATTTTCTTAACACTTTTGAGTTATGACCTCTTTATGAGTAAATCGGGTTTTCGGATATCTCATGCATCGGAATATTCATGAGTTAAAACATGCTTTGTGTTGCTTGATTTCCGATTCCCGAATCCCGCTTTATATTGAGCAAGTCCTTTCAAATCGGGTTTTCGGAAGCTTAAGGCATCGGAACATTCGTGTTACAAAACATGTTTTATATGGCATGTTCTCCGATTCCCGAAACCCGCCAAGTATTAAGAAAATCCTTTGTAAATCGGGTTTTCGGAAGTTTAACACATCGGAACATTCGTGTTTCTAGACATGTTTTGTGTTCCATGTTTTCCGACGCTCAAAACCCGAAATACACCAAATCTTTTCCCATCGGGTTTCCGAACTCCTCCAACATGCTGACGTGGCACATGCTAAGCGGTCGGTGCGTTGGCACGTGCGGAGCTGATGTGTATTTATTATTGGTTTTCTTATAAATATGCGGTTTTTACACGTCATTTTCACCGTTCTTAATTTTACACCGTGGATTTTTGCGCATGTTCTCCTGCTCCCAAAACCCGCAAGCTCGCGTTATCATACTGGATCGATTGTTTTCATTTTCACCTGTCTCGATTGGAAGGTATTAATCGTTCCTCCTTTGTTCTTGATTTAAGAAACGTTTTCCGTGTACTTCCTTGCCGATTGTTGAAGATTTTTCTTCCTTATTTCCTCTGAATCGTTTTCGAAAGCGTTTTGGGGTTTTCTAGGGTTTATTTTCTTCTTGCAAATATCAGTTGGTACTGTTCCTTTTGAATTACAATTGTTTGCATGATATTTGGAATATTATCAAAGAAAAAAGGTTTTATATGCAAAAACTCAAAGGAGAAATTCTTTTTGTGCTACCCGGACTTCGGAAGCTGTTTTGCAGGCTTTCCTTAATCTGCCCAAAGTACAGAGAGAGCTCGAAGTTCGGGGTTCCTCAATATTCCGATCTCAACAGTGGGTACCGGGTTCTCAAAAGGTTCCGCCAGTAACACTAAGTGTCGGGTTCCGTCGAAGTTCTGTCAAAGGCAGTGCGTGTCGGGTTCCTCCAAAGTTCCGACACCTTCAGCCTGTCGGGTTCTTTTTATCTTCCGTCACATACCTTCAATCGGGTATTTCAGCGTGCATAGCATCACCAGGGTTTTCCGAGCATCTCTTCATCCGATTTTCTTCATGACAGACCCCGGTCCATCACAAGAGAAGACCGAGAAATCAAGCAGGATGAAATATAAGTTTAAGAAACCAGAATCCCCGTCATATGTTGACTGTAATTACGATATTCGGGATACCGAATTCGGTAATGTTGACATGGACGATTTCTGGAACAGGGTGAAAAGTCCCAGTCAAACTGAATGGATGACCTCTTTAGCAAACAGTGGCTTACCTTTGGCAGCAGGCTTTCCTCTATCGGCCCAATGTCCAGAGTTCATTCTGGCCTGTGCCTCTAACTACGACTCTGCTTCTCGTTCCGTTAGGAACCCAGCAGGAGAAGTAGTGATCAAGCTAGATGGGATTTATCTTGATGACCTCCTGAAATTACCCAATTTCGAGGAGTATGGGAATTTGAATATGAAGTCAGCCCAGAAAACCTGGGACACTAACCAGGAGAATTGTATAAGAGATGTTAACAAGAAGTTCCTGGCTAAAGCTAAGCCAGCGGTATCCCGATTTCCTAGGACTATTCCTAGGTGTGACTTTATACAAGAGATAAATGATATCATCACACTTCTTAGCCGGGCATTTGGTTTACCAGAGTCAAATCTATTTCACGGATGGATGTACCAGTTCATGGTCACCATCAAGAAGAATAAGCAAGGGATTGACTGGGGAACCTTGATCAGTGATGAGATTGATGCCCAAATGACGACGGTCTTGTCGACGGGAAAATTTTACATGTTCTCGTATGTGGCCTATGCGGCAGCCGGGATGAGGAACTATCCCGGGCTCGATACAAAAGGCAGCAGGATCACAAACCCAATCTACAAGCATTTTCCGCAAATAACGAAGAAGGGGTCTAAGGATCAGTTTAGAAGGGTTAATGATGCCTTTTTCTATGAGAACATCTGCAGACTGAACCCGGGATTGAGAAAAACAAGAGTCTCCGATGAGGCTTGGGCCGAGGTATCTAAATGGGGATGTATCTTCCTACAGTTTAGGAAGTTTACATACATTCGAACAGTGATGTATGCAGGAGAGCCTTTCCGTCTGCCTCGCTATCCTGGGGATAGATTAATTTTGTTGGAATTGGTCAGACAATTGTTGGATTTCCACAAGTTCCAACAGAGCAAGCACAAGGCAGCAGTATCCTTCCCAATTTCTATTGGGAGATATACTTGCTCGACAGCGGCTAAGGCCAAAAATGTCGAATGTGAACTTCAGGAGAAATTAAAGAAGCATATGAAATCTCGGGATGGTTTTGACATCCGAGGAGTGCTTCGGGCCTATGGAGCTCAACATCTGCACAGGCCTGATATTGAGGACATCTGGATTGATCTGCGGGACGAAGTTGCGATACGCAGAAAGGATAATAGTAGGCTTACTATTGATGAAATTCAGACACTGGGGCTTTCTGATTTGCCAGATGGCACTGCAGATAATGAAAGTGTGTTGGATATGTCCTATGATGGGCTTAACGAAGATCGATACATTTTTCCACCTATTGATTGGTCAGTTACTGAGAAAGCCTCTATCACCGATAGGTCAGCCCTAATTTTGGCTCGTACGAAGAAATGGCTTTCTTCTTGGGGGATGAATTTCAATGATGACAAGTTTCCCAAATTGGCTGCTTTAGAGGTGGGGCCCTCCCAACAGGAAAAGGGCAAAGAATCTTCTGGGGGGCCTATAAAAATCAGGATTCCTAGGAGGAGGAAAGAAAGACAAATCTCTTCAATTGTTTCTCCAGCTGAAACGGTGGTTGTGCCAGAATCACCAACGTCACCAGAAAAAGAAGAAATTAATGTGGAAGAGGAAGGAAGTCAAATCTTGATTCCATCATCTGTTGATAGTCAGACCAAAGAAACTTTGTCTCTTGCAACCCAGGGTTTGGAGTCTGAATCTGTGCCTGCCCCTCAACAACCACTCCAATCTCCTCAATCCCCATTCACTTCTTCAAGTATGGCAGGCATTTTCTCTGGTCTCTCTCCCCTCTCTACTGGAACCCAAATAATTACCAGCTCGCCACAACCTGTGCCTCTCTTTGTTGCACCTACTACCACGTTGACTACTGTTCCCCCTCCAATAGTAGAATCTTCTCCTCTTGAGAGTAGATTACTAGTTACTACAACATCAGCAGTTCCTTCTGATACTCCACAATGGTTACTTGAGCAAACTCCCAGGAAGAGGAAGGTGATTGTACCCCTACCACCCCTTGATTTTAGCTCACTCAAGACTTCTACTGCGAAATCAGCCAAGAAACCCAAAACAGTTTCAAGAGTTTTGGTAGATGCTTCAGGAGATAAGTTCGCAGAGATCGCCACTCCCTCAGCTGACAAAACTAGGGATGATGTAACAGCTGCTGATTATCAGATCACCAAGGTGGCTCTAGGGAAAGTAACAACAGAAGGAGCGCAACAAGATGCACGGGCTTCCATAGACGTGCTGTGCCAAAAGTTGAAAGAAACAAAGATCAGCAGAGATGAGTTTAAGAAAAAAGTGGAGCAGTTGACAGAGGTTTTGATTAAACTCTCAACACCCCTGGAATCCATACCATCTGCTTCTGCTTCTGCCGGATTCGATTTCTCATCGGTGCCTACGATTGAGAAGATTACCAGAAAAGGAAGAGTGGTTAATGAATGGATCCAAAAGTTGCTCCAACAAGGGAAGGAAGTAATTCAAGACGTGGTGAAAGTTCATCAGTCCTTGGCAGAGATTCAGAAGGAAGGAGAGAAGATGGATGAGGAATTCACTGAAGAACTTGGACAGCTTGATTTGACTTGTGAAGCTCTCCAAGTGCTAAAGCAAATACCAGCACATCTCTTGGTAGAAGAAGGCGTTCTTCCACATACAGATAAACACTTTCAGCTGATCAAGGGCATCAAGTTCAGAGTAAAGATTCTCAACGAAGCCTGCAGCAAGTTGAGAGAATCAAGGGATAAATTGATCGATGGGAAAAGTGATCTGGAGGAAGAATTGCTAAAGATTTGTCCAAAGATGTCGGTTGGGAAATCAAGTGCCCTATCAGCAGATGATCTCTTCAAACAAGTTCAAGAGATTATTCAGCATGAACCTGTAGATGGATTCGACCTTGAAGTCATTGGTCAGTTTGTGAGGATTGAGCATACGTTGGAGGCCTTAAGAAAGCTCAGCAAGAGGTTGAAAAAGCTTCCCGGCGGTGCCAGTGATATCCATGAGACCTGCGAAATGTGGAATGATCTTTCCACTGCACCTGAGGAAAACGAAATGCAAGGCATTATTCGGAAGTTCCAGGAGTTCCGGAACAAACAGTCTCAGCTGGAGGAAGAGAAAGGAGAAGAATCAAAAGATGATGACTCGGATTGAGCTCCAGCGTCTCATGTCATTTCTATTTTTAGAATGACACATCTTTTATTTCCATTTTATCGTATTTTTAATTCAGACTTCGACTTGATCTCCTGCGTGAGAATCATGCAAAGCTGAAACTCTAGTTAAAACATGCTACTTTTCAGGATCTGGCCTATTTTGGCTCTGATTCTCTTGTTATAAATAAGGGATGCTTGTGCATTCAAAAGGGTCGAGAATTTTTTGAGCATTAAGAGGCTATTGGAAAGGAGAAAAACTTTGTGTTTTCTTTCAATCATTTTGAAGAATAGAAGTTGATATTGTTTTACAGACTTTGTGTTGTGAAATATATCTTATTTAAGATATTGTTCTTATGTTCATGATCTTAGAGCTATTCTTTGCATAAAATCTCAGTGTTTCTAATTATCTCGGACACTATATTTGTGATCTAAAACTCGTATGATTATTTCGTGCTCTGTGTTTACTCGAAAGAAAATACGTTTCTCCCATTTCTTTTCTACCGTGCTTCTTTCACTGTAATAGTTTCTAACCTATTTCACGTACGAAAGCAATATCCTTGAATCGTGTGAATGTGGATTTCGGGATTTCATCCCAACCCCCAATGGTTAGATTAGTGTGAATATTGTATATATTATTTACTGTGTTTTAGATTAGCAATAAACAGGCAGCCTCACCTGTCTTTGAGGAGGGATTAAATCTCATGTACTGTGGTTGAACCTCATATTTTGGTTTGACAAAATATCCAACCAACGCAATAAAACTAGGACACCAAGAACCAGAATAAATAAAAACACAAAAACAGAACAAAAACAAAGAACCATACACTGTACAAATGGAGTATACCTTGATTCTGAGAAATTAATCAATGAAACACTTCAAATGCCTACCATTAATAGGTCTAATTCAAGTAGTTCCCCTCCTAAGTCATTTTAGGAAAAATGTATTTTCACTTATTCGAATATCAATGGAGTAGGGTCCGATCAATAATGCATCAAATTTATTATGTCTTTCCATCATCTTCATGCCTACTATCCCATAACAACACAAGATCTCCAATGTTGAAAGCTCTTGGAGTGACCTTCATTGTCAAATAACTTCTTCAATTTTTCTCTAAACTTTACATGTCTTTGGTAGGATGCCCTTATTTCTTCATCAAGTTCAACAATCTGATTGATTAGAGCCTCATATGGGCTAACTTCTTGGTCCTCCAATTGTTGAACAAACTGAAATGAAGACAATTATAAATACAGGGGCAGCAGAGCTTGTGTTCCAAAAAACCAACTCAAATGGGATTTTACCAGTAACCCTTTTAGAATTTATTTTGTCATCCCAGATAGCAAATTTCAGTTGCTCACCCCACTTCTCCTTGTTCAGCTCCAAGGTTCTTCAAATGATCTTCAAAAAGTTGTTTATTGTTGGACTCAGCTTGTCCATTTCCTTGGGGGTTGTAGTTAGAAGCATATGTCATATTTATCCCATATCCTTTGCACATTTCCATCAAAGGTTTAGCTCTAAAACAGATAGCATTATCAGCAAAAATTTTGACTGGCACTCTAAATCTGTAGATGATATGAATGAACATGAAGTCCATGACAACTTGATGTGTTACTTTCTTAGTGGGGATTTCTTCCACCCACTTAGTGAAGTCGTCAATAGCTACAAGAATCCAGTTATGACCAGAACTAGAGGGATTTGAAATTTCACCAATGAAGTCCACTCCCTATTTTTTGAAAGGGGCTTCAACTGACACATGCTTCAAAGGAAGGGAGCCTGAAGCTTTCATTCTTAAAGAAAAACACTGGTAGTCTATCACATTTCCTAACCAATAGAGTTGTATCTTTGAAAAGGGTGGGCCACCAATAACCAACTCTCAAAATTTTGTGAACCGTAACCCTTCCATAAAAATGTCCCCTATAAACTCCTCCATGGAGATCTGCAATTATTCTTGGGGCTTCATCTTCAGCAATGCACCTTAAGAGCACCACCTCTCGAGTTTCTTCCAAGCTAACCCAAAATCAGTAGTGACACACTTTTGAGAGGTTAACTTAAGAGATCTTTTCTGATTTTTATTCAAATGATCAGGGTAGCATAGATGTCTGAGATAAAATATTATATCTTTTTACCACTTAGAACTTTCCAAATTTTCAAGCACACGCACCCTTTCTTCCTCTACCTCATTCACCTCAATGGTTTGCAATTTTCTCTTAGCCATAAGCTTAGCTAAGCCCAAACCTCTTACCAATCTTGTGGTTTGGATATCCATGTCATACTCCTATAATTTGTTCACCCATCTGTATCTTTTTCTTGAGATGTCCATCTTTGATAAGATATATTTCACCATGGTGTGGGGAACATAAGCAACAACTTTAGAGCTCAAAATGTAAGGTCTAAAAACCTTTGTCGCTTGCACCAAGGAAAATTCCTTGCTTCTCCATAATGGTGTACTTCAACTCAGCTCCTTCCAATGCTTTACTAAAAAATGCAATTGTTCTCTCAGCCCCTCCATCATTCTTCTGTAATAAAACATATGTAATCGTTTTTTCTGAAGTAAAAAAAAACATTTGAAAAGGCTTCTTATAATTTAGAGCTGCCAAAATAGGTGCATTCTCTAGTGCTTCTTTGATCCCATCAAAAGCCTAAATGGTCACTTCTTCCCACTTGATAATCTAGTCTTTCTTCAACATGCAAGTGATGGGGAGGGTTAACTCAACAAAGTTAGACACAAATCTTCTAATGAAATTGATTTGTCCTAAAGAAGAATTGGACTCCCTTCCTAGTTCTTGGAATTAGAAACTTGCTAATAGCCTCTACCCTTTCAGGATCAATAATGACACCATCCCTTGATATAATGTGACAAATAAATTTGGCCTTTTGCACTCCAAAATGGCACTTCTTTGGATTGAGTGAAATTCCATACTCTCTACATCATATCAACATTTCTTCCAAGTGCTTCAAGTGATCACTTCTTCTTTTGGAAAACACAATCGCGTCATCTTGGCAAATAGCAATAAAATCATTAATGTAACCAGCAAAAGCAACATCCATTTCTCTTTAGAAGGTAGCTCCAAGATTCATCAGACTGAATGGCATGTTGACATAAACATATGTGCCCCATGAAGTGGTAAAGGTAGTCTTTATTCTTTCTGACTCCTTCACAACAACTTTTTTGTATCTAGAGAAACCATCTAATGTAGAAAGAAACTTAGATCCAGTCACTAAATGTAGCATATTTTCCATGTTTGGTAGAGGATAATTATCTTTTATTGACGCTTTGTTCATATTTCTAAAATCCAAGCATAACCTGATTATCACCATTCTTTTTTTCTAACTAGCACTAAGTTTGCAACCCAAGAAGAATACATTGTTAGCTGAATAATCCCTCCATCCCTTAACTTCTTCAATTCATCTTGCATTTTCATGGAGAGGAGTGGATTAATCGACCTTTACTTTTTTTCTGAAAATGGTTTTCCATTAGATTCCAAAGGAATCTCATGTTGAAACAAGTCCTCACTGTATGCTTTTAGTTTAGAATAGGACCAAGCAAGGTAGTCCTAATATTTCTTTAACAATTAGACATAGGACTATTTCTCTTCTTTGTTTAGATTGCTTCCCAACCAGATCTTCCTTGGTTTTTCTTTTGTGCCAAGGTCATGCTCTTCAACATCCCTTAAGGCTGCTATATATCTGTTAATAACGCAATCAACATTATCAAAGTATGACTCGAGATCAACTAACCCTCTAGGAATGGTATTGGTTTTCAATTAGATGATATATTTACTAAACAAATTTTCTTTTCCTTCTTCTGCACACACCATTAGCTCCCAATCAATACATTGATCAACAAACTCCCCTTTGTTCTGTAGAAACTGTTTCACTTGGGCATCATCATCAAATACTTGCCAATTTTTTACATTGTCAGGGATAGATGGCCTTGTCAATATTTCAACATTATATTCACAATTGGGGTACATTGAACAAACATCAAACTAAGACCCCAATAATGCAAGCTGGTCTATAAAAATATTGAACCTTCTATTATGATGCACAATATTAAATGAGTCAAATATTTCAATTAAATCCCAAATTGTATGCTTGTATTGTTTCATTCTTTGATTTTTAGTAGCATAGAATTTTCTAATTTGTTTGACAACTAGTTTTGAGTCTTTTTTGACAATGATATCTTTAATATAATACTTCTAGGACAATTCTCAAACCTAATAGCAATGCTTCATACTCAACAATGTTATTAGTGCATTCAAAGTTAAGTTTGAAATAAAATACAAACTCTTCTTTGATTGGGGAGATCAAAATAATGCCAACACCATTTCCAAACTTGAAACATGATTCATCGAGTAACAAGGTCCAAGGTAGACCAACTTATTCAAGACATTTGCATTGATCAGTCTTGCGCTCCCTATGTAATCAGCAAACCCCACAAAGTTATCAGCATCTACATCAGCATATAACACTTCATAAGAATCATTATTCAGATCTTCAATGAGATGCAACATTTTCTTCTCTCCATAAAATTTTACAAGGATGAATTCAATTATAATGGTGGCAAAAGAAATATCCATCTGAAAACTTCCACCAACACTTGCAACCCACTTTCTTGATAACATCATGCTCCATTTGGTAGGGTAATCAACAATGAAAACATCAAGTTTTAGGTTCTTACCTAGATAAGCCACAAGTTGTACCACCAAACCCTTCACACACCCCACAACTGGGACCTCTCTAGAATCCATGACAATGCATCTTCCATATGCTGCTGTCACCTTGATATCTAGTTCATTCGTGACCTCAAGAGGTGTGACATTACGTGATGCTACGTAATTAAACATACAATTGTTTAGCAATTTATCCTTAATGATAAAAGTTGTAAAAAATGGATCAACATTTAATTGGGATTCAACCAAAGATGTCGCCAAGTAAACCTTGGGTGCTTCTCCAACGATCTTCCAATGCTGGTGGTGTTTCAAAGTCTGTAATGGTTGGAGGAGGAGTTTCTATAATGTTTACATTTTTGCTTGGGGTACTCTTTTCTTCATTCAACCCCAAGTACTCAAATGCTCTCTTCCTGTGCTCAGGGATCCTAAGAAACTCAAAACTTTGAACACTAACTTTGATTAGACTCAAAACTTGGGCAATGTCATATGGAACATTCTTTGGAAAGGTAGCATTGGAAGGGAGATTAGCAAACTCATCAGATGGCATGGGATTCTTCATAGTTTGGGCATGAGGAGAAGTATGAATCCTTTTTGGGACAGCAAGGTCTTTGGAAGGTGTATCTTTCCTAGGAGCCTCTTTAGGAATACTAGTAAGCAATGAAGTTTTAGGTTTGGCTTGAGGCCCTTCTCCTTTGACAACTCTACTCCTAGTATTATAATCATTTTCTTGAGTAACAACAATGTTCATCAATAATTGTTGATCTTCCTCCGAAGGGATTCCTCCATCATACTTCTTTATCATTAAAGCTCTTAAATACTCAAAGTAATTATTAGGTATTTCAAAATCTTGCACTACATCTATTTCAAAAGTATGAGGAGGAAGAAATGGTACCCAGTGAATGCAATCCCAAAAATTTGCATTAGTTCGAGCACTTA
Organism: Taxus chinensis; assembly: GCA_019776745.2. Classification (NCBI taxonomy): domain Eukaryota; kingdom Viridiplantae; phylum Streptophyta; class Pinopsida; order Cupressales; family Taxaceae; genus Taxus; species Taxus chinensis. Next base: position 173,481,792 of record CM034154.1, on the reverse strand, counting down.
TCACTTCGATTGAAGTTTCTCCTTGTTGTGAGTTTGAAAAGCAACCCATCATGCAAACATCATCATCAGTACGAACATCACCATCAGTTTCTTATTCTTGCTAATTTTTTTCACATGGACGATGGGGAAGAAAACATCTATCACACCAATCAACCTCATTGGCTTCATCAACAACAACAACCTGGGTAGTCAGAGGATCAGGAACCATTCTACTTTCACATGCTTGGGGATGTCTATTTGTAGATCCCATGGGTCCTTTACCTCTATCATCTGATCTCTGATCAGCCCTAGGATGATTGCCAAATCTGTCATGATTTTGTGCCTTTTGCTGACCTTGTGAACTCTGCCTAATTCCTTTCTCTACCTGGGCTAGTTTGTAAGAGATTTCTTTGATATCCCCGGCCAAAGTCCTAACAACCTCCTCAAGATCCACACTCCTGCTTGCTTGAGGTTTTTCTGGGTTTATCAGTTTGACACCCTCCCTCTTAGGAGGTTTTCCAACTACTTTGACGTTGTTATCAATTTGCAGATCCATGTTAAAGGCCTACCTCAAAGTGTCAGGGTTTTTATCCCTCGAATAGTATGCAGCCTTCTTGTCAAATGCATCAGTATACTTTATAAGACAAGATTCATCACATGGCCTCAAATTCACAAGAAATCTTATCAATGTCTTATTGAATCTTGTATTAAAATCATGCACTGATTCATTAGGATTCTTTTTAATATTCTCAAATTCTAACAAAAGAAACCTAAGGTTTGTTTTGTCACCATACTGCAGTCTAAATGAATTCTTCATTTCAGTCCAAGAATCAATGGAGTTATCAGGCAAAGCTTTATACCAGTCCATTGCATCCTCCTCTAATGTATGAATAGACAATTTAATGTACACATCTTCAAACTCTATTTTTAAATCCTCCATCATATTGAAAAAGAGTTTCAAGTGTTGATCACCAATTATTGCATTATTTCCTTGAAAATTAGGCAATATGTTTCTTACATCCTGTGGCATAGTATTTGGATAGCCAGCCATACCTCTAAAACTGATGGGACCAAAAGTATTAACAACAAATGGAGGTCTGAGTGGAGCTTGGGCCATATTATTTTGAGGAGGTTATCTTAGAGGAGAAATAGGGTGATGATGAGTGAGGGGTCTATGTGGTACAGGGATACAATTTTCAGAATAACGATCCCTTAATGGCTCTTTTTCACAACAGGCATTATCAGATTTGGAAAATACAGGGGTAGAATGAGATATAAATCTTTCAAATACATGGGTGGAATGAGAAGGCCCCTCTCCAGATGGAGAATTTGGATTTATAAAGAGACTACCTGATTCAGAAGCAGTTGAGGAAGCATTGTAATCTTCGATCACGTGCCGATCATTTTCACTGATGGAGATCTCTTTTCTTGAGGCTTGATCTCCAACAACCTTCCAAACTCTGGAAACAACCTTCTACTAGGGTCCATGGTGAAGAAATACCTTCTTCCCTCCAACTTTACAAAGATTAATGAAATTTTTTCAATTGACAGAGGTTAAGACACTGGAATTTATCAAAATCAAAATAACTTGGAGTCGCCACTAAGGATTTTCACCCTAGTTGTGCAAATGCACTAAAAATAATCCGTCAAATGTTTGTCCACACTAAAAATCATGCAAAGCTTTAAAATCATACCCTCCTTCACCCAAATTTATCAATGATGAGGAAAACTTAGTACAATAGCTGCCTAAAAAATTGGACATATATCACGCAGAACTTATAACCTTATTCAAGTCTTACAGATCTGATCAAATAATGATGCCTACAAAACATATTTGCACACAGAACTACAAGAAACATTACCAGGGTTTGGAAAACTTTAAATTCTTCAAATCATCCCCAACAATGGTGCCACGAGTGTTGGTGTCCAAATCCGTTCTCCTTTTCAAGCCGAGCAGCAACACATATTCGAAAGGGAACTTAGAGGCAGATAGATCATAAATATGTATCGTTTTGTAGCCGGGGATGAAATCTAACTGACCCTTTGTTACTCGGGTTTGTGGAGAGATGGATAACACTATAAAAGGATTTGATCTTATCCTAACTATTTTAAGTTATGCCTTTTAACAAAGGTAAGAGGACCATTTTGTAACATTTTTTATTAAAGGAGACGTGGATACCTTTCTCTTGCACAAATTTTATAAAGAAACCCTTGGGAAAATATGATCAACACACCAAATCTGACTCTCACGAGTTGTCACTTCCAGAAAATGGAGATATTTTCAACACAAGGCTAAGGTTACTAAAGACATTTGGAAACCTGAAAGCTAAGGTTACTAGAGATATTTGGAGATATTTTCAACTCAATAACAGAAATATTCAAAATAGTTAAAAATTTCCTTCAACCAGAAGGTGTGCATCAATGGAGGCCCAGATATGCTGCTGACTGAGGGGCTGCTCCTGTGGCAGGGGCAACGTGTCACCCCGCAACGGACTCATCCTCTCCACCATGGCCCTGAGAGAGAGGCTCCTCTGAAACTAGAGTGTCCCTCTTTGCACTCTGCTCAGCCCTCTCTACCTGCATGATATTCTGAGTATCATGCCACTCAGGGTCACTGTCCTCGGTCTCCTCCTCTGTCTCCTCCCTCTGTAAACTCATCGGACTCAGAGTCTACCTCTCAATAGGGTCATCGCTGCTGTGGGAAGGACCCGTGGCTATCCGAAGTAAAGGTTCCTAAGGCACACCGGCTCTCCCTCTAGCACGAACTATCCTCCTGTCTGCAATGGGAATGCCAGGAGTAATCACTGTCTAACATCGGCCTCTAGCCCCCCTCTAGCCTCGCGAACTGATCTGTAAACTGGCGCCACTGGGGGAAGCATACCCGTGTATGGTAGGCCAAACTGCTGAGGAACTCGGCCAAAAGGATGCACCTCCACTCGTCCCACTCGATCAATAAGCTGCCCTGTGGTGGAGCAGGAGATCAAGGTAAGAGTCTCCTCACCCCATATGCCGGCCATGAGCTGGTATGGTGTCACCTCCATATCGGCAGTAGTCAGGGAGGCAACTGGCTGATGAGGTGCTCTAAGCACCGACATGTCTGTCCATCTGGCTGCCCTTACAGCTCCAGAGATCTGCCACCTCCACACCCCTGCCATAGGGGATGAAATGCTCATAAACCCAACTCATGACTAGAGTCGGGTGGCTCAGTGACTACCCCTGTAAATGGACCACCCTGTATAGATCATGGTAGGTGGTCCTAAGAATATCTATTGCCCCAAGCGTATATCCAGCCATGTGCCCCTCTATCTGTGTAATAATGGGGGCCCAGCAGTATAATAATGTGTCCCCTCCCTTGTTCGCGATCAATCTCTAGGCAAGGATCCCCATGATGGCCTGTCAAAATACAGGGATGGGCAAAGAAGGAATGGATCGAACTCTCACCCCCTTCTTCGACCCCATGGAGATGGCTGCATCTCCCATATAAGTCGCCCACTGTGCAATCTGTGCCTGTGAGCCTGTTGTCTCCAAAGTGAGTCACCTCCCAATGATCGGGACCCCCAGAATGTGGTAGACGTCCTCCAATGTAATGGTCTACTCGCCACAGACCCCTGACAATCGGAAGGTGTTCCGATCTGCATCCCAGTAAGAAAATAAGTCACAAAGGATGTGACTAGATGGTGCAACATGGGGCACACGTAATATGCGCAATATGCCAGCCCTCTAAAGTGTATCCTCCTCATCATGTGAAAGAGCATCTAATACCCCTGAGGAGCCAGTCAAACTCCCTCTCTCTGCTCCATCTGATGTACTACTCTCTCGCCTGCATACACCCAAAAACACACAAAAAAAAGCAAGTTAGTATCCGAATAATACTAAGAAAAATCATGTAAACACAAAGAAATGCTAAGAATCACAAACACAACCTCAAAAAAAGGTTCCTTTTGCATTATGTTCAAAACCGTCACCCTGAATAGAGGAGGTGGTTTTGTAACCGCCACCTTAAGGGCGGTGGTCGTGTAACCGCTGCCCTGAACAAGGTGGTGGTAATGTAACCGCCACCCTGGACAGGGTGGCGGTCGTGGTCCGAAAACCCACGCGGGTTTTTAAGCTAAAAAAGCTTAAAACAATGCAAAAAACGACCATTTAACCTAAAAACAAATCCTACCCAGTAGGCGCCCCCCCTAGGTGGACCTTTTAACACAAGCATTTTCAAAAATGACCCCCCCATTGCAAAGTATTTAGCATTTCAAATTTTAAAGGGGAAAAATAATAAATCGAAGAAAACCAACCTGTGATCTCGCGAGGATGGTGTTCCACACGTGGAGGCATGATCGCGATCTCGCTACGGACGTTTCGACTCTACTCATGCAAGAAACTGTCACCGTGGGTCCCAGAGCTCAAAATCAACCAAATCAACTCGCGCAAATGAATAGGAAAATGGGCCCACTTTCATATATATAGCACTCTGTTTTGTTTTAAAATGACTTTTTCACAGGTTTGGAGCACTGGTGGAGGTAAGTTCCTATCCCCACACAAATGGTACGTTCTCATTCCCTATTATTCTTAGCGTTTATTTTTTGAACTATTGTATCTATCTGCACTTGAGTTCTCTTTTCATTTTGTAGGTAGCAGGAATTTTTGGATGGCGTCATTTCAACACACGGAACATGTCAGGTATAACTTCTAACTTCTCATTTCGGGACTGCCATACTCGGACCCACCGTTTTATGCCTCTTCATGGCTAAAACGCTTCTCCAAGGGGGAAATATGTATGTACCCAAAATTGTAAGGTACTGTACTGCCAGAACAATGTAACAAGTGCCCCAATGATGATACAGGTCTCCTCGCAAGGTGTTCGGGATCTGGAAAAGCTCTCTGAGTATGCGTTAACATCCCGCATGCCCCACTTAGCCCCCTGCGTCCTTTGTTTTTCCCTTTTCCCCTCTTTTCTTGGCCTTTTTCTCTTCAGTGACGAAACCGCCACCCTGCATGGGCGGCGGTCTCGTGACCACCACCCTGATCAGGGTGGCGGTCCTGTAACCGCCGCCCTGCTCAGAGCGGCGGTCCTTTACACGTTTTCCAAAAAGTGTTTTAACATGACTCACGTAAAATTCAACGTTTCACCAGCTTTCCTTGCCGACTTGGGCTTGCATTTATGTTTTTGGTCCCCTGGAATAGTGTTTGGCCATTGTTTATAGTTTTAGAGTTCAGTTTGGTTTTGATCTTTGGGTGAATGAAAAGCTATAAATAAATGGCTTGTGCTCAAACAAATGGTCTGCCCCTCTTTCACTTTCATGCTCTCATTTTCATAGTTTCAATTCACTTGCAGTCTTTTATTGATCAGCTTGGTTTAGAGCCATAGTTTTAATTCTTTGCATGCTTAGTTATACTTGGCTTAATTCATTGCATTGTTCATTGATTCAACTGTTGGTAAGCCACATATCCAGCTTATGCAAACAGTGTTGTTGTTTTATCCAATCCATTGGAGTAGAATAGCTTAGGAAGCCATTAAAGTTGCAGGTTTTGCTCCTCAAATAGGATAGTTTCAGGTTCTAGATGCTTTATGTTGCATGACTCGCAATAAATCCCGCTAGGAATTGCATAAGCCAAGCTCTGTACTCTTGCGCTATCCCTCTCCTACTCGCATTATATTCGGTTTGCATTCTGAGCTGCCTTTGTCCCAATATCTACTTCTGTTGATGCTAGCATTACACGCTTTTCTGGATCCACATGAACACGAAAGAACGAGGAGATCACACTGAGGGGACAAGATCACACACACCATCGGATTCGCCACTGTTCTGCGGAATCCAGGTTTTAACTTTCAAAGTTCTAGTTAGAATCATATCAAATAAAGTAGTTAATTACTTCATTTCAGTAAATTCTATTCTCAATATTGCCAGGGAAGCTGTGGGGATTGATAGTTTCTGAGAAACTATGATTCACTCCTCACTTCTGAGGTAGGATCGAGAATCTTGCAAATAGATTAAGATGAGCTATTTCATTTATTTAGAATAAATCTACAAATTGCACAGGCAAATAACTACACTCAGTTATCTTGTTTGTTTTAAGTTTTTATCTTAGTTGTCAAAATTCTAGATACGTTGAAATAACTGCTTTTCTTAAATTCTTAGAAAGTTTCTCAGAAAAATAGAAGTTATATATGTTTTAGATTTATTCCACATAGTTAGAATTTTCTTTGTTACAGTTAGATTTACATTTTGTTTTTTATGACAATCACGGGACCCCAGGAGCCCAGGGAATACGTATTTGAGCCAATCATGCCTCAACCCAACCTCGTCACAGCAATAGTTGACATAGATCAGAATCTTAGAATACAAGTCTTCCAAACAACAACAGATTTACAACTGATCAGTTCTCAGTTGAGAGGGTTAAATATAGAAGACGACCAAGCACACACGTTTTGGTCAAATCAACCAAACTACAAATTACCCTAGGCAAACATTCACATGACTGTAGAAGGGTTCGAAAGAGAACAAACCTTTGGTTGTGATCCTTTGGTCCCACAGCCAGATGCAGGAGACACTCTCACAGACATAGATACTAGTTTAAGAATCCAGGTTGCACGAATGGCTATGAGATATTCTAAGAAAATCACACAATTATTGAGTTTAAACATAGAAGCTGAGAAAGCTGTACGATTACTGGATACTAGGGATTAGGACTTGATTTCATACATGACCATAGTAGGACCGCAACAACCAAGAATCTACGGTTGTGATCCACAAATCCCACAGCCTAACGAATCCATAAGTCAATCAGATATAGACATTGGCCTACGCACGTTAGTATTCAGATCTACTCCACTTCCACCCATCATCATCGAACAATTATCCTTACTAGATATAGCGGCTAACAAAGCTAGAGAATTTTGGACTAGGCTAGAGAATCATCCATAGAGTTGATTGTATTCACCATCCACCATATGACCTTATCTGGAGACGTACATGAAACTATCCCAGGTCATTTTCCACGTATTCCACAACCCATAGATCGAATCACGCCAGAGCTTGATATTGATTGGAGCCTTCGAGCAGTCATCCTTGCTGATCGATCTATCACACCAGTCCAAGTTAGAAGGGCCTTCTTTGCCTTAGATTCGCAAATTCCACTAGTGCGTATCGAAGACATTAGATTGCCTAACTAGTTTATCTGCATCCCACGCATATTCCATCCCCACCGGCTGTCTCGGCACGACCTCGGGAGGTCGGGTACGTGGAAGAGTTACCTGTAGATTCCCACGCTCACTTGTCCCTTTTCTGGCGTACAAAATTGGTGAACCCGACGTGAAACAAACAAAACTAGTGAAGCTGACGTAAACTACCTACTTTCTAATTCGGAGTCATAGTATTACATTTTCTTTCAAAGTTTAGTTTACTTTTCATCTTCTCCACCTCTTTAGCCTTTCACAAATCACCTTCGCTCCTTCCCATTATTCTGCGGGTATTCATATACCCCCCGAATATGTTGGGATTCGATGCATATGGCAGACCCCTCTTGGGTCTTGAGGCATACTACGCCCAACAGAATAGACAATCATCACCCTCACTCTCAGTATGGGGGGACAACTACTCAACTAATCAGTTGTCAACACAAACTCCAAGAATCAGATATAATTCATCTTTTCAAACTGAGGAGTTAGATCAACCCCCTCAAACGCAACAAACAGAGCCTTCAGGCTCGAACAATATGACGTTTACCGGAGAATCTGGTTCGTCTCCTCAGATGTTACTTAGACCACAAATTAGTAGGAAATCAGACCCATACCTGGTCTTAGACGATGAACAGTCAATACGTTATCCTAGGAGTGAACAACGCTCCTGGGGTATGTACCCACTTATAGGAGGTTTACAAATACAACCTGAGGTCTCTTTTTAAGAAAATACCTCTATGCCACTGCATATAGGAAATACTCTCGGAGAAACTTGGCAAGATAGCGATCAGTTCATAGCAGGATATCACATGCCTATACAACACCAGGGTATACAACAAATGCCACTAAGGCAAAGCACCGTGACTTCACCAAATGAAGTCATTTCAACGTTAGTAGAAAAAGTGAGAGGGTTAGAACTTGCTCAAGCAAGTCAAAATTCTCAGTTCATGCAAGCAGGAAGTTCCAATCCTCCACACCATCCTGGCCAAGTAGATCTCCTCACAGGAGTAGGCACGTTAGGCATGCCTCCTCAGTATTCACAACAAATGCCAACTAGGCCCATCATCTCTAACACCATTCTTCCTGGTCTAGTATCAAACAATCCATTCCTAGACAATACCCCGTCATACTTAAACATGTACTCCAAATCACCACAAGGAGATATGTTCTCCTCTCCCGGCATGTTTTCTCAAATGCAGGGACTTCCCTATGCCCCTGCCAATGCATACGCTGCACCGTATCAACAACCCATCCCACCACCACTCCCTCAACAGACACCATCAATGGTCGAAAACCTATGTGATAGGGACTTATTCAGAATATCTGAATGAACCCTTAGACTTCACCATACGAAGCATCATGCTTCCAAGACCCCTTCCTGATTTACCCAAGTACAAAGGTGAGGGAGATCCAAACGCACATATCAAAGCTTACACTACAGCCATACGAGAACTACTCCCTTGGGATGGGGTTGTTGCTAAAATATTCCCCAAAACCTTGGAAGGCATTGCTCTCGATTAGTATTATAGAATACCTGAGGCTTCCATTCATTCATTTAAACAACTCATGTCAGAGTTCATTAAGGCATTTGACATGAACAAACTATTAAGAACAGGAATCAGGGAATTCTTACACATCAAACAAGAACATAACGAATCTGTCGCCCATTTCATCCAAAGGTGGCGTACAGTCCTTTATTCTTCAGCAAGTGCTCCAAACATGGATCAAATGGAACTATGTGATTTATTCCTTCATTCGCTTAGCAGAGAAGTGAAGGAAGAAGTCCAGAAGTTCCCATTACGAACTTACGATGAGGTACTGGAGAGTGCTCTTTGAATAGATCAAGCAGCGATTGATAGTGGTCACAAAACATATGGAACAAATGGGAGGTTAATCACCCCCAATTAGAACACTACAAATTATCCCACTACCACAAACGTCAATCAAGGACCTAAAATCCTTAACAAAAATCGGAGTGTAACAACAGATGGAGTAATTAACCAGCCCAAGAAGGTAAATGTTGTCAATACTCCATCACAAACAAACAACCAACGAAACAACAACTTTACCCCGACAATCAATACAGTGGATTTTAACCATCCACAACAACAACAACAACAACAACAATGGTGAAATCCCATACAAGGGCCAAGCCAAAACTCATTTGGTTATCAAAACCAAATCCAGAAACAACAAATGTAAAATTTTAATCCTAATAGGCAACAGTTTGATCAAAATTTTAGGCCACAATATACACCAAACCAACAAAAACAGGAATTACAATCCCAATTCATATTGTGGTTTCCACAAGATTCGAGGTCATGATACTAGAACGTGCCGTGACTACAATAAATTCATGCAACGTTTGCCAGAAGAACAAAGACAGTTCTTCACAGATTTGTTTTTGGCAGATCCCGTGTCACCACCACCAAACACGCTCGCAGGGGCAGTTTCCCCTCAGAATGCTCCCCTCAAGATCTTTAACGATCCACTCCCAAATCATGATAATAACAGACTAAATCCAACTGGGATGAACAAGGGTGCAATGACAGGAAACAATGATCATGAAGCCTCGACTTCACTAAATCCATCAGTTGCGCCACAATTAGGAAGTCAACCGAGACCCAAGATAGTCAGTTTCGTAGAACTAGATGTTGAACTACCTATCGAAGCTATAATAAGAACACGAGAATATTTCTCTCAACCAAGCCCAAGTCACCTGCCAGAAACAGATAAGAGTCAACAAATAGTAGAAAAACCCATGGGTGCCTATGATTTAATTAATGACCTAACAAAAACCTTCTCACACATTTCATTTTTAGACTTACTAAAGAAATCTCCTACTCACAGAGCTGCTCTTTTAGAAGCATTAGGTTTAGGTCATCTAATTAACATCACTCCACCTCCTGAAACAGAAGTAAACCACGTAGATTTTGATATCCACCCTCCGAGGGCAGCCGGAAAAGGATGTCAAATTCATATTTGAAATAAGTAAAATTCCTACAGATGCTGAGATCGCACGCCGAGGCGATCTAGCCTTACACTTACAAGTATGGGTTTATAATAACTACGTAAATAGGAAATGGTTGATGATGGGGCCGCAGTTAACATAGTCCCCTTCTCTTTCCTCCAAAAACTAGGATATGGGGAAACAAACTGTTCCACCACTCGAAATACATTGAGAGGCTATGATAGCCTTAAAGCCACTTCGATTGGAACTATAATACTACCGGTCACCTTAGGACCCAAAACAATCCTGACTGAGTTTTATATTATAGATCGGGAAACTAATTATAATATGATCCTCGGCCGACCATGGATACACCGAATGAAGGAAATCCCTTCTACTTTATTTCAAGAAGTAAGATTCCTGCATCTAGGAAAGGTATTTGTAGCCAAAGGCGATCCAAAACCTTTCGATTTACACCTAGCTGAGTTAAAGAAAAGACCAGGTGTGCACTCAGAATTTGAACTTCCAACAAACCAACTTAATAAACCCACTGACGCAAAACCAGAGGAAAAGTTGGTACCTACAACGGATCTTGAAACTATGAGCATAGCCAAAACAACCCCAACCCCCAAAGATAAGGCTAATACTAAAAAACGGTATCATTAGGGACTACTGCAAAAATCATTGAGTTAATAGAACAAGATTTACCAATGTTCTTACCATTTGATTCAGTAGGCATAGGATATTCCCTAGGTGTTGGTTCCCTTCCAACAGAAGATCTCTGCATGGTAGAAGTGGAGTGCGCAAACACAGCAGATACCCCAACATCTATACTCCCAGCTAAGTATTGGACTCTCCATTTCGATGGAGCTAAATGCCGTTATGGAGCAGGGGCAGGTATAATTCTTACTTCGCCTGAAGAGAAAGTCCTACCATTTGCCTTTAAGCTAAATTTTGAATGCACAAACAATGGCGCTGAGTACGAAGCCCTCCTCCTTGGCCTCACCTTAGCCAAAAGAATTGGTATTGATAACATCAGAGTCTTAGGAGACTCACAATTAGTGACAAACCAGGTTTCTGAAGTATACGAAACCAAATCCGAACACTTGCAGCTTTACAAAGAAGCCGTATTAGATTTAAGTAAGGCGTTTAACTTCATATCCATTGAAGCAATCCCGCGAGAGAAAAATCTTCTCGCCGATTCAATAGCAACTTCAACATCGCGTTTTACTCCAAGTAATGAGTTAGAAGATACCCATTTCACGGTGTCCATTCGTGATGAACCATTGATAAAAACAATGACAAATCCCCTTTCAAGCGGAAGTGAATCTACCGTCCTGGACCATGTTGATAGTGATATGGCCACTTTGGATTTCTTAAATGCCCATGCAGCACTACATCTCTCTTATCATATGCTAGATTTGTCCTTAATTCCACATTCGTCTTCCTATTTCGGAAATCCCACGATGGATCTCCCCTCACAAATGGAACCTAGCATATACGCAGTAGAAAATGGGGATGATTTGGATTTACCTCCAGCACCACCTGAGTTTGAAGAGGGTAACACCTCTTTAATTGAGGAAATAATTGATGTCAACATCGGAACAGATGACGAACCAAAAATCTTGAAATTAGGATCATCCTTAACCCCAGAAGAAGTAGAAATACACACTCGGATCCTTAAAGAACATCAGAATGCATTTGCATTTAATTATAAGGAGATGATAGGAGTCGCACCCCACATTGTGGTGCACAACCTCATCACTAAATCAGATGCAAAGCCAGTTAAACAAAAATCAAGACCCATGAAGCCCAAGGTAGCTCTCATGTTAAAGGAGGAGGTAATAAAACTCCTCCAAGAAGGATTTATCAAGCCTGTCGACTACTCCCAATGGATATCTAACATCGTTCCCGTTTTCAAGAATAATTGAAAGATACGCATCTACATAGATTTCAGAGACATCAACAAAGCATGTCCTAAGGACGACTTCCTGTTACCATCTATCGATGTCATTGTTGATGTAACAGCTGGATTTGAACTTTTTTCTCTCATGGATGGATTCTCGGGATACAATCAAATCAAAATATCTGAGCAAGATCAAGCTAAAACTACTTTTATAACTCCTTAGGGAACCTATTGCTATGTTGTTATGCTATTCGGTCTCAAGAACGCTGGTGCTACGTACCAGCGAGCTCTGACATATATATTCCATGATTTAATTCATAAAATCATGGAATCCTACGTAGATGACTTGTTGGCCAAGGCCAAGAAGCGTTGTGACCATCCGGAAGTACTCCGAGTCATTCTTTCATGCCTAATAGAATACGGAGTCACGCTAAATCCAGAGAAATGCATCTTTGGTGTAACAGGAGGAAAGCTCCTAGGTTACATCATATCGTCACAAGGGATAGATGTTGATCCAACCAAAATTCGGGCTATCCTCAAAATGGTCCCACCTTTGAGTGAATCTGGAATCAGATCATTTCTCATAAAACTGGGTGCAATCCGGAGATTTATCCCAGACTTAAGCTTCGCCATTCATCCAATCAACAATTTACTCAAGAAAGACTATAGCATTTCTTGGACCGAAGACTGCAATGAAGCCTTTGATGCAGTTAAGCGTTTCCTATTATCACTACCTACGCTAATGCCACCAAAGCTAGATCGCCCATTAATTCTATATTCACAAGCTACCAATGTCTTTTTAGCTTGTATGTTGGCCCAAGAGGACAATGACAAGAGGGAACGCGTAATTTATTTCATTAGTCAAACATTACTTGACTATGAAACACTTTATACACAGGCAGAATGAGAATGCCTTGCTATAGTCTTTGCTACTAAACACTTAAGACACTATATGCTAAATCAAGAAACGAGGGTTATGGTAAAAATGGACCACTTACGAACTTTCCTCACACAAGGGTCATTATCTAAAAAGGTTGGACATTTTATAACCTTAATGGGAGAATTCGAATTAACATTTATAAATCAGAAGTCGGTTAAAGGACAAATCATCGCAGATTGGTTAGCTGATAACCCATTAGATGGAGGCGATCTAGTAGATTTAGATTTTTGAGATGAGTGCGTATATTACATCGAAACCCGACCTTCTATCTCTGAGTGTCCCTGGTACACTGATATCATTAATTATATCATGGACCATACGTACCCAGAAGGATCTACACCACAACGAAGAAGATGGTTACGTATTATTGCAGCCAAATACGTCATCATAGAGCAAGTACTCTACCGAAAATCATGCGATGGAATGCTCCTAAGATGTGTCGATGTAGAATAACCCAAGAAGATTCTCCATGAATCCCACAGTGGAATATGTGGAGGCCACTTCGGTGGCCATGCCACCATTCTAAAAATACATTGAATGGGCTATTTTTGGCCCACTCTAGAACATGACGCAATAGATTTTACACGTAGGTGTCATAAGTGCCAAGAATTCTCCCATGAGATCCACATGCCGACACAAGCTCTACAACCAATCGCTACTCCATGGCCCTTTTCTACATGGGGTCTAGACTTAATAGGGAAATTCTCTCCCTTATCCACAAGTAGCCATAATTTTATAATCACGGCCACTGAATATTTTACCAAATGGGTAGAGGCTATGCCTCTTACTACTGTACCTGGTTCTATGATCGCCAAGTTCATTTTGAACCAAAATCATTTGCAGGTACAGTATCCCGCAAATCATTATCTCCGATAATGGAACTTCTTTTAAGAATGAAAAGGTTCACGAGCTATGCAATAAATTTAAGATAAGCCATCATACGGCTTCCTTATATTACCCTCAAGCCAATGGACAGGCTGAAGTGACAAACAAGACACTGAAAGCTATTCTCCTTAAAATGGTAAAAGAAAACAAACGAGATTGGCACTTGAAGTTATATCTGGCCTTATGAGCCCACTGAACCTCAATAAGAACACCCATGGGTGCAACTACCTTTTTCGCTAGTATTTGGGGCAGAGGCAGTTCTCCCACTTGAGGTCGAAATACCCAGTCTCCCCATTTCATTACAAGGGATTCTGGATGAGGACGCTTACAGAGAAGCACGTCTTTCCCAACTAGAAATCCTAGATGAAACTAGGTTAGATGCTGGATAATGGCATAGAGCTTATGATAACTGAATGTGCCTGTAGTATAACAAGAAGGTCTATGAACACGACATATACGAAGGTGATCTAGTTCTAAGACTAGACAGCGGTATCGACAAGAAGACCAGCGAAGGAAGGAAATTCTAGCCCAAATGGCTGGGCCCATACCGAGTCATGAAGGACTATAGAAATGGTGCATACCTCTTATGTACGCTAGAAGGTGAGGAATTTGGTGAAACAGTCAATACCCTGCACCTCAATCGGTTCTACGCATAAGCAGCTAGCACTACTTATATAACTATTTACATTGCATCTTCATATAGATTAAGATCATTTTGTCCACTTGTTTCTTACATAAATTGTGATCAAGAAATATATTCTCAAAACAATTCATTACAAACTCATGATGTTGTTGGCATAAACTCTTCTAATCATACCTCTCCATTTTCATGATATCATCAAATTATCTCAGAATCTTTTTATCAAATAAAGTCAGACATGACGAAGTCTTAATGGTAACCATACCAAGATCTGCAAGTTTATTCTCGCTTTAATTTCTTCTTAGGATAGGTGCCTTGCCTATGGTCTGTTCCAGAAGCTTCATGGTGTCACATATATCCCATATGTATATCTCTTTGGAAATAAGCACATGCTGACATTTTACTCAAATAAACAAGTCAAACGTTCATCAAAACAGAAAATTTTAATTTTACACATTTCCTTGCCCCACCAACCTTCGGTGATGAGCTTGCGTCTCTTACTAGTGACATAGGGTTGGGAAAGGATGTAAATTCCCTTAATCACCTGTGCCTTGTCCATGGTGATAAACCCATGCTTCTTACTAGTAGCATGGGGCAAAGTACAGGGGGTCCTCTTGACGAAGCAAATGTAAAAGGTCATATAAAAACAATTCAAACTTTGAAACTTTGAGTCAAAAATAAATGAATAAGATGTTTAAAATTCCAAGAGAATTAAAATCCTAAAAAGCCAGATTTTGTCTATTATGTGGCCATCTACGGATCCAAGTCTAGATAAACCGCAAAGTGAGTTGCATTCTAAACTATGAAGTTACTCAGGTAGAGTAAGCTTGCAGCTTCCAATTCGGTTCCACCAAAGCTTTGTCTTTCTTTCATCACTATCATTTCAGCTACACCTCGCAACTTGTGCCCTTTCTAGATCTCAGTGATGAGCCCTCGCATCTTACTAGTTGCATGGAGTTATATGTGGGGCAAGCTAATCTGTTCATCATACTAGTTATATTCATCACTCTGCAAAACAAACATGAGGTATCCAAAATTGCTTACAGAAGCTAAGATTCAAAATCACATTATGTCTACCTATATCAGCATCATGAAATACATAAAAGGAAATAAACATTTGCATCATTTGTTCTCCATTGCATACATTCTAAAAAGCATATAAACATACATCGTAGTATACACAAAGAAAGCTGGAAATAGAAAGGAAACCATGAGTGCCAAGATTTTGATCCAAAATGAAAACGCATATATAAATGATCAAATGTTTATAAAAAATGCCATCATGCTCTAGGCATGGTCAAAATGCTCAAGGATCTCGAGATATACAAAAAATATATAGTACAAAATACTACGAGAGAGAAATGGCCTCTCAATTCCTATGCAACCCCTCCGAAGGTGCGCACCCACACCTAGTACTCTGGCTACACCGACACTTTGAATGTATAGAGGGCTCAGGATCTTGAGGAGTAGCTGCAGTCTCACCATGAGAATTGCTCCTCATCATAGGCACTCAGCTATCCTATAGCCCGCTAGCTCTGTGTGGAGGGTCGACACCATCCTAGCCACTTGCCAAATGGGAGTGAAGACATGTCAATATGCCTACCAGCTGCTGAGGGCTCCCCAGCATCCATGGACAGCTCCGCGCGGGTCCTATCCATGGGGATCATCAGGGAATCAGTACATACCCTGCGGATCAAATCCTGCCACTCATCAATAGTCTCTACAAACAAACAAAGGAGAAATCGAATTAGAAACTAAGCAAGAGGCTAAGAAATTAGAAAATACAAGATAGCAACTAAGGAGAGCCTATAAACAAGCATTAAAAGGGAGAAAGGGTAACTTACTTAGATCACCAGGCCTCCAGGATGGGTCGCTGGGGCCAGCACCTGCCGTGGATGCTGCTACTGACTAAGGGGCTGCTCCTATGGTAGGGGCAACATATCGCCCCATAACGGACTCATCCTCTCCACCACGGCCCTGGGAGAGTGGCTCCTCTGAAACCAGAGTATCCCTCTCCACACTCTACTCGGCCCTCTCTACCTGCATAATATCCTAAGTGTCATGCCACTCAAGATTGCTGTCATCAGTCTCCTCCTCTGACCCTCCCTCTGTGATCTCCTCTGACTCAGAGTCAATACCTCTATAGGGTCATCACTGCTATGGGCACGACCCACAGAAATCTGAAGTAAAGGTGCCTGAGGTGCACTGGCTCTCCCTCTAGCACAAACTATCCTCCTAGCTGCAATGGGAATGCCAAGAGTGACCACTGTCCAACGTCGGCCTCTACGCCCCCCTCTAGCCTCGCGGACTGATCTATAGACTGGCGCCACCGGAGGAAGCATACCCGTGTATGGTAAGCCAAACTGCTGAGGAACTTGGCCAAAAGGGGTACACCTCCACTCGTCCCACTCTATCAATGAGCTGCCCTGTGGTGGAGCAGGAGATCAAGGTAAGAGTCTCCTTGCCCCATATACCCACCATGAGTCTGATATGGTGTCGCCTCCATGTCATCTGTAGTCAAGGAGGCAACTGGCTGATGAGGTGCTCAAAGCACCGACATGTCTGTCCACCTGGCTGCCCTCACAGCTCCAGGATCTGCCGCCTCCACACCCCTGTCATAGGGGATGAAATGCTCATAAACCCAACTCATGACTAGATTCAGGTGGTTTAGTGATTGCCCCTATAAACGAACCACCCTGTATAGATCATGATAGGTGGTCCTAAGAATGTCTGCTATCCCAAGCGTATATCCAGCCGTGCCCCTCTATCTGTGTAGTAATGGGGGCCCAGCAGTATAATAATGTGTCACCTCCCTTGTCCCCGATTAGTCTCGAGGCAAGGATCCCCATAATGGCCTGACGAAGTATAGAGGATGGGCAAGGAAGGAATGGATCGAGCTCTCACCCCCTTCTTCAACCCCGTGGAGATGGCTGCATCTCCCATATAAGTAGCCCACTGTGTAGTCTATGCCTGTGAGCCTGCTGTCTCCAAAGTGAGTCGCCTCCCGATGATTGGGACCCCCAGAATGCGGTAAACGTCCTCCAATGTAATGGTCCACTTGCCACAGACCCTTGGAAATCAGAAAGGCATTCCGATCTGCATCCCAGTAAGAGAATAATTCACAAAGGATGTGACTAGATGGTGCAACATGGGGCATGCACGATATGTGCAATATGCCAGCCCTTTGAAGTGTATCCTACTCATCCTTATGAGAGAACATCTAATACCCCTAAGAGCCAATCACACTCCCTCTCTCTGCTCCATCTAATGTACTCCTCTCTCGCCTATATGCACCCAAAAACACACAAAACAGAGCAAGTTAACATCTAGAATAATACTAAGAAGAAAATCATGTAAACATGTAGAAATGCTAAGAATCACAAACACAACCTCAAAAAAAGGTTCCTTTTGCATTCTGTTCAAAACTGCCACCCTGAACGAGAGGAGGTGGTTTTGTAATCACCGCCTTAAGGGCGGCGGTTGTGTAACCGCTGTCCCTGAATAGGCCGGCGGGCCTGTAACCACCGCCTTGGCTAGGGTGGCGGTTGTGGTCTGAAAACCCATGCGGGATTTTAACCTAAAAAGGCCTAAAAAGTGCCAGAAACGACCATTTAAGCTTAAAAATAGAGCCTACCCAGTAGGCGCCCCCCCCTAGGTGGACCTTTTATCACTAGCATTTTCAAAAATAACCCCCCCAATTGCAAAGTATTTAGCATTTAAAAATTTAAAGGGGGAAAAATAATAAACTCAAAGAAAACCAACCTGTGATCTCACGAGGACGGTGTCCCACACGTGGAGGCATGATCACGATCTTGCTACGGACATTCCGACTCTACTCACGCAAGAAACCATCACCATGGGTCCCAGAGCTCAAAATCAACCAAATCGACTCGCGCAAATGAATAAGAAAATGGGCCCACTTTCATACATATAGCACTCTATTTTGTTTTAAAATGAATTTTTCACAGGTTTGGAGTGCTGATAGAGGTAAGTTCCTATCCCCGCACAAATGGTATGTTCTCATTCCCTATTATTCTTAGCATTTATTTTTCGAACTATTGTATCTATCTGCACTTTAGTTCTCTTTTCATTTTGTAGGTAGTGGGAATTTTTGGATAGCATCATTTCAACACACGGATGTGTCAAGTATAATTTCTAACTTTCCATTTTGGGACTTCCATACTCAGACCCACCATTCTACGCTTCTTCATGGCTAAAACACTTCTTCGAGGGGGCAATATGTACATACCTAAAATTCTAAGGTACTGTACTGCCAGAACAATGTAACAAGTGCCCCAATGATGATACAGGTCTCCTCGCAAGGTGTTCAGGATCCAGAAAAATCTCTCCGAGTGTGTGTTAACATACCGCATGCCCCGCTTAGCCCCCACATCCTTTGTTTTTCCCTTTTTCCCCTCTTTCCTTGGTATTTTTCTCTTCAGTGACGAAACCGCCACCGTGCTTAAGCAGCGGTCTCGTGACTGCTACCCTGATCAGGGAGACGGTCCTGTAACCGCCACCCTGATCAGAGCGGCAGTCCTTTACGCATTTTCCAGAAATTGTTTTAATGCGACTCGCGTAAAGTTCAACGTTTCACCAACTTTTCCTTGCCGACTTGGGCTTGCATTTATGTTTTTGGTCCCCTGGAATAGTGTTTGGCCATTGTTTATAGTTGTAGAGTTTAGTTTGGTGTTGATTTTTTGGGTGAATGAAAAGCTATAAATAAGTGGCTTGTGCTCAAACAAATGGTCTACCAGGTCTGCCCCTCATTCAGTTTCATGCTCTCATTTTCATAGTTCAGTCTTTTATTTTGTTTAGAGGCCATAGTTTTAATTCTTTACATGCTTAGTTAGCATTATTCAGCTGTTGGTAAGCCACATATCTAGCTTGTGCAAGCAGCGTTGTTGTTTTATCCAATCCATTGGAGTAGAATAGCTTAGGAAGCCATTAAAGTTGCAGGTTTTGCTCCTCAAACAGGATAGTTTCAGGTTCTGGACGCTTTACGTTGCATGATTCGCAATAAATCCCGTTAGGAATTGCATAAGCCAAGCTCTGTACTCTTGCGCTATCCCTCTCCTACTCGCATTATTTTCAGTCTGCATTCTGAGCTGCCTTTGTTCCGATATCTACTTATGTCAATGCTAGCATTACACGCTTTTCTGGATCCACGTGAACACGAAAGAACGAGGAGATCACACTGAGGGGACAAGATTACACACACCATCGGATTCCCCACTGTTCTGCGGAATCCAGGTTCTAGCTTTCAAAGTTCTAGTTAGAATCATATCAAATAAAGTAGTTAATTGCTTCATTTCAGTAAATTCTTTTCTCGATATTGCCAGGGAAGCTGTGGGGATTGATAGTTTCTGAGAAACTATGATTCACTCCCCACTTCTGAGGTAGGATCGAGAATCTCACAAATAGATTAAGCAAGCTATTTTATTGTTTAGAATAGACCTACAAATTACACAGACAAATAACTACACTCGGTTATTTTGTTTGTTTTAAATTGTTATTTAATTGTTATTTCTAGATACGCTTAAATAGCTGCTTTTCTTAAAATCTTAGAAAGTTTCTTAGAAAAATAGAAGTCATATACGTTTTAGATAGTTAAAATTTGTTTTGTTGCAGTTAGATTTACATTTTGTTTTGTATGACAATCATGGGACCCCGGGAGCCCAGGGAATACCTATTTGAGCCAATCGTGCCTCAACCCAACCTCGTCACAGCAATAGTTGACATAGACCAGAACCTCAGAATACAAGTCTTCCAAACAACAATAGATTTACAACTGATCAGTTCTCAGTTGAGAGGGTTAAATATAGAAGACGACCAAGCACACACGTTTTGGTCAAATCAACCGAACTACAGATTACCCTAGGCAAACATTCACATGACTGTAGAAGGGTTCGAAAGAGAACAAACCTTTGGTTGTGATCCTTTGGTCCCAGAGCCAGATGCAGGAGACACTCTCACAGACATAGATACTAGTTTAAGAATCCAAGTTACACGAACACATGTGAGGTATTCCGAGAAAATCACGCAGTTGTTGAGTTTAAACATAGAAGCTGAGAAATCGTACGATTACTGGATATTAGGGATTAGGACTTGATTTCGTACATGACCATAGCAGGACCGCAACAACCAAGAGTCTATGGTTGTGATCCACAAATCCCACAGCCTAACGAATCCATAAGTCAATCAGATATAGACACTGGCCTATGCACGTTAGTATTCAGATCTACTCCACTTCCACCCATCATCATCGAACAATTGTCCTTACTAGATATAGCGGCTGATGAAGCTAGAGAATTCTAGACTAGGCCAGACAATCATCCGTAGAGTCAATTGTATTCATCATCCACCATATGACCTTATCTGGAGACGTACACGAAACTATCCCAGGTCATTTTCCACGTATTCCAAAACCCATAGATCGAATCACGCCACAGCTCGATATTGATTGGAGCCTTCGAGCAGTCATCCTTGCCGATCGATCTATCACACCGGTCCAAGTTAGAAGGGATTTTTTTCCTTAGATTCACAAATTCCATTAGTACGTATCGAAGACATTAGATTGCCTAACTAGTTTGTCTGCATCCCAGCATTTTCCATCCCCACCGGTTGTCTCGGCACGACCTCGGGAGGTCGGGTACGCGGAAGAGTTACCTGTAGATTCCCATGCTCGCTTGTCACTTTTCCGGTGTACATGACCTTAGTCAAATTTTTACAGCATAATGACCCTAATTCGTCAAAACAAGGTGACTATAGAATAGCCACAAAATCAATAGGTCAATGTGAACGTATGAACCAAAGAATAAATAATAACCTACCCTAGCAAGGAAATATATGACATAATCTTTTCTAGAACAATACAATGAAGTACAATGCTCAAAATTTTGTCACAACAAATAGTTTACTCCCTAAGATTTTTCTAGATAAATTTGAAACCAAATAGTGACAACACAATATCACCAGTTAAGTCAAGTTTGAAAAAAATGAGACCTAAATGATAAGAGAATGTTGACGTAATATTCTAACAAGATATACTAAAAACTAGTTTCTAAACACTAACAAAGTCTAAGTGTTGTAAAATGGACAATACAAATGTGAGTAGGGTAACAACACTATTTGGACATGTAATCAAAATTTGTGAGAAAGAAATATTTTAGTATCAAAATAGGGTTATAGAGATGCTAACAAAGTAACCTCAACACTCACAAAAATCAAGACAAAGCAAGGGTGTAAAAACTATGTCTAAGTATAACAAGAAATTGCTATACGTGCGAGCAGTGTAACAATACAATATAGAGATTTAGGCCCAGTTTCACAATGGAAACAAGATGTAAATATCTCAATTGTATGGCTAATTGTACCCAAATGAAAGCACCCTAAACTTTACAAAGAAAATTGCATGACTAACTAAAGAAGGCTAACACCATTGTCACCTCTAGTCAAGGCTCTAATTCTAGGAGTGTAACACTAAAGATAAGAGCTTGATGGAATGCTTAACTAACATGAATATAATTCAAAATCTAACTAATCATGCCTACTAATATGTTCAATTACCTAACATGGGCCTAAATAGACCTAAGAGGGATATCAAATTGGTATGGTTACTACTCCAAACAAGGTGAAATGACCTCTTCAAATGACTACATGGTCATTTTAGATATCCATCTACTAATCTCATTGAAGACTTTAGGTAAGGATTGAGCTTGGCTATAAATCATATTTATTATATGAGATGTAAATCAAAACATGGTGTAAAGTTTAAAGGTATGTAGTGAGTCCTTTTTATATTTTTCTCTTTGAGGAAAACTAGCATCTTGGTGCATGTGGGACTAAAAGCACAAATTAGATTAAGAATGCTAATCATGATTAAGGATTTTCTAATCACAATTAGTGAATTAACAAGTGATTAATATGTGAGGATCCTTAATCAACCACTTAGGGTCAATTAGGAGGCTAGGATAAGCTTTTAAAGCTTGTTGAGATGTTGTGGAGGGAAATGGGGTGATTTTGAATGGTTGGAAGAGGGGTTTGAGCCAATAATAGGGTATATTGACCAAAACAAGGGTAAAATAGGCTTAATTAGCTAATAATCGCTAATTGTTTGTTTGGGAGAGGATTTTGACTTACGATTCATTGTAAATTGGCATCCTGAATGCGAAAGATATTAGGCAATCAACAATGTGTTGTTAATTGGCTAAAATGGTAAGAAACATTAGTTAATTAGCGGAAATCACTAATTATTATGAAATTGGTAAGAATTAGAGTGATTTGTGTGTGTTTGGCAATAAGATTGCAAAAGCGGAATTTAGGTGTCTACATTGTGAAATACCACCCTATGATATTTTTAGAGTCTATTATGAACTTTATAACAACCCCATCAAAAGGATATCAATGTATATGTTGTTAAGGCTTTGAGATAAATAGAGATAATGGTTGTGTTGAGTTTGTTTTTGTTGTGTGTGATTCTATAAATGGTGCAGGATCATTTTGGTATGATCTTCATGTCATCAAAAAAATGCTTTAATTTTCTCTTAACACATGATTATGATTTAGATAGAAAAGGATGATGTATTCAAATTTTCATAGCTTGTTGTAATGTTTTCCAAGGGAGAGATGTGACAATATTGGGCTCAAAGTCCTTAGAGTGTACTTCAATATGGGATCCCTAGATGACCCTACTAGGTTAGGGTGCATGTATTTAGATAGATGACTTATGGGAATGATTTCACATTTATTTGACCCTAATATGACTACGATAACTTGTGTATTTGAAAATATTAGGTTGTAAGTACAAAAGATAGATTTTTCGACCTCAGATAGATTAGAAAATCAAATTTATCCTAAGATGCCAAACCTTTCCAAGCTTAAGATGAAATCTAATATAAGACACAAGAGGATTGCTGAGAGTTTGAATGTGTTTTGTATGAAATGTATTGATTCCAAAGTTTCTAAAATAAAGATCAATTCATGACCTAGTTGACTCAAAGTGTAGGATTGAATAGGATGCCTTTCGGTTTAGTCAATAAATATGTAAATAGGATAATGTAGGAATAATGTAAAATTATTAATGCTAAGTGCCTTGGAACTAAATTTTAGTTACTACAATTTCCCCCATATTAATCTAGTAATAAAATTGGTGGATTAAAATTTAAAAGGATTTGAAAACACAAACCTTCTACTCCCCAACTTTGGGGAATGTGATGGATGTAAACTAAAGAATGTGCCCCCACATCAAAAATGTGAAACCAAAAATAATGTGGAAAATAGTGTATTAAAGCTCTCAAAAATGTACAAATTTAGTAAATAAAAACTGAAATTATAAATGAGGCACTATTAGACATGAAACGACTACACTTACTTTCCCTCGTGTACTTTTTATAGGGAATATGTATCAATATTATGTGATAACTATCATTGTTTATTATAATTTCATACAAGCACTGGGTAACTACACCATCATCTTATAATGTGGGCCTATTATGTTTCCATCTGAGCACTAGGTAGTTATATCACCATCTTAGGCATTTGGGCCTCTATGTTGACATGTATAAGATGTTGATATATCTATAAGGTGTAATAATATATGTTTAAACCTGATATAAAACTTATAATATGTCATGAATAATTGTGCGAATACCATCACATTGTCTACCTTATATCATTACAGTTTTGATATGTATGAACTATTAGAATATCCCACAATGTGCCCCTTTTTTTAGACGAGATATGTTGTAAAAGATAGCTTAGATCAAAACAGAAAGTGTTGGATGCAAAAATTCTATAACCAAAGCATCCAAGATGTGAACCATATGTAACATTTAAACTAACATGGTGATATAAAAATGTGCATCAAATATGATCATTAAAGAACAAGTAATAGATGTCATCTCATAAGTAGGTATATAGTAAACATATCAAATAATCTAGAGAAATAAATAGCTAAGAGTTTAACTATGAATGGTAGAGTAACATGAAATTAAAGATATGAATCAACATCTAATGGATCCATTGGGACCTATGACAAGACATGGCATGGCATGCCCACCATAAAGTAGAAATAATTGATAAAACATGGCAACTTGACCAATTTTAGTAACAATTAGTTGTGTGTGCTAAGCAAATATGTGCTAATCAAAAGATTTATCAATCAATCTGATATACCAAAAATATGTATCAACAAATGTGTTATAATTAAGATATGTATCAACAAATGTGTTAGGAGCAAGTGTGAACAAATCAATGTGTTGTGAGAAATATATTTATTATTCAATGTGCTATGAGTTGGTGTAAACAAATGTGCACATCAATATATTGTCAAGTATGGGGGCATCAATATATTTGGTTCCCTTTCAAGAATTATCAATTATTGTTAGTATGGTGGGGGCATGAGTATGATTTATTCCATTTATATAATGTAAACTTGGAACCTACATCCATCTGTAGCGGTGTGGTTCAATTGGAATGAGTGATGTAGTTTGGTCCAATGGCACCCATCATGCTTAGCATCATTCCTTGAGGACCCATAATGCTTCCCCCTTTCGAATAATGCACGACTCAAAATCATGAGTATTCAATTTATTTTTCCATTGACCTAATTGGTTTTTATATGTTTATATGAATTGGGTCTTGATCATCCTCGATTCTCCATCTTGTTCAACAAGAATCTAGTCCTCCAAGTGCCCCAACCAAGTGGCACAATCTTTTACAAATTATTTACTAAGAATCCTCAATTTTTTAGATGGCATAGTTGTTTTATGCACATACAGGTGTAATCCTTCTTGCTCTCTTTAATTTCAAATTTCAATATCAGTTTCATATTTGAATTTTAGTATTAAAGTTTTAGTTTTCATAATATGGAAATTAACTACACTCTTTCTTTACAAGTTTCACTTTGGACACCTCTTAAACACTAAAACACTCAGTTATTATAATAAATACAAATTGTGTCTACACACTTAGGTACGCATTTCATTTAACTAGAATTTTTCATATATTAGATTTAAGGAGGGAATACAGACACTCAAATTTGGCATTTGGCACTTGATAATGTTAGTATGATTTATATCATTTACACATGACTTGTGTGCACAAAAAAATCTCAAACACATTATCCGAAATTATCCCAAGTATTGTAATCGCTTATTCTATTTCTCAAAAACCTACAATACCATTTCTATCAGTAAAAAAACATGCATTATATCCTATGCAGACCTTTCTAGACCATCACTTGAGCTTTCTTCCCCACTAGAAAACCCCATCTAGTAGGGACATGATTGACTAGTTGATCATGTCCAAGGCCCTTTAATAGTCATAATTTTAAATAAGCATCTCATTATTATTTATTCTTTTCCTTCCAAATCACCCTTATTGCAAAATATTACCTTTAGATCCATATAAATAAAAATCAAACCCACTCACTCAATCACTTGGAAATTATCAAGATATCTTAAAATATTTATCAAGCATCAATAAAATATACCATATTATTCCCAAAATCAAAATAATACACTAAGATCATCCCTTATATAAGTCTGAAACACTCAAAATTAGGTTAAAAGAAAGCAAAGACAAGTCAAAAACAACCAAATCCAAGTCAAAGTAAACATTATCATTTTTCCATGGCTAAATTCTAGTTGTATGCATGTAGGTGCATCATCACAATTTCACTTTCAATTAGCAGAAAAATATATGGGTTTTAATTTCTTTCAAAGTAGTGTATGTAGGTAATGGAGGGATGCCTCAACCCAATTTTTTGTTTTACAAGTAAATTCAAAGAAGATAAGGTTTCAAGAGTACAAGACTAATTTTCACAACTTGCATATATCTTTCAAATTCCATATCACACACAAATAATCACAATCAATAGTCATGAGTGTTCGTACAATTAGAGATACATTTATCTCAACTAGATAAGTTTATGTAACTCTAGAAAGATTTGCACAAGTCAATTATATCCTGCTAGTCGATTTTATCTAGAGGGAAGATTAGCTCTAATTTCATAGAAGAATCAATTACATAGGTTTTCCATCTCATTCCACTCCATTTCACATGTAGATCAACCCAAAACCAAACTAAAAATCTAAATGCACTATCTCCTTATCAAATTCTATATTTAACATGTGCTCTAATTAAATCAATTCTCTTGATCATGTACAACATGCTCAATTATTAATATTACGCATGAGTTAAATAATTTGAGTGTGTATAGTTTTTATATTAAAA
Organism: Taxus chinensis; assembly: GCA_019776745.2. NCBI lineage: Eukaryota > Viridiplantae > Streptophyta > Pinopsida > Cupressales > Taxaceae > Taxus > Taxus chinensis. The sequence continues at coordinate 173,455,081 of CM034154.1, read as the reverse complement.
TACTAATTTGGTCCTAAAAAAAATATTTTAGGGCGTAATCAACTTGTTTTCTATGTGCTTTGTTTACTCAATGCACTTTTATTCTCTATGCTCTGTCAGCTTTGTGAACTTATATGATTAGTTGTATGTTGGTTTTATGCACTTGTATGCTCTATGATATATTTACTTTGTGAAATTGTATGATCTATGTTTAGTCTTCTTTATGTTATCATGTTCTCTATGTTCTATTTTCTCTATAGACATGTATGCTCTATGATCTATCTGATCTATGCCATTGTAGGTGTTATGTTATGCCTTCTCACATGCCATTATTTTTTTCATGCATTGTTTTATCTGTGTCACTTGTCTTCTTTATGCTCAATTACATATTGTGCCTACAACCCATATAGTTTCCATTACACATTAATTTATACATTTATACATTGGAACGCGTCTCTTATGACATATTTCTTGAGACACATTTCTTGTGCCACTTAAGTTAGACATACATTGTGTATGCATCGTTGTTTAGAACACATGATTTATAAACATATATTACTCATAGAACATTGGTTGACATGTGGCTTAGTTTGTATCTTTGTCATAGCACATTGTTTGATACATATCTTGATCTATGTCATAGAATATTGGTTGACACACATATTAATCTATATATTACTCATAACACATTGGTTGAAACATATATTGATCTATATCTTGCTCATAACATATTGGTTGACACATATTTAATTTATATCTTTCTCATAGCACATTGGTTGAATCATATTTGATCTATTACTTTCTCATAGCACATTGGTTTACACATTTCCCATGGGAAATTGATTGGAACATACTTTCTTCACACACAAAACTAACTACTTACAATGTTAGTCAAGTCATTATGAATTTTCGGTTATCTATTATTTATCACGGGAATGTCATGTTATGTGGTGTTATGTCATGTCTTAGGTTCCAATTGATCCTTTAGGTTTTGAGTTGTGTTTTTTCTATCATACTAATATATTGTTCACCATTATTACGATATACCTAACCATGAGATAATATCCATTGATTTTTCCTAAATGATAATATCTTATGCTCATTAATTATATCACCCATGGTTATTTTAATTGTTATATATGGCTCACATCCTGTATTTTTTAGTTATACACTCTTTGCAACTAACACTTTCTTAAAAATTTCTATTTTTAGTAAGTTATCCTTTACAACATCCCTCGTCTCAAAGGGAGACATATTGTGGTATTTTACATTACTTCACGCATATTAAAGCTATAGTGCTACAGGGTACATAACATGATGGAAGTCACGCATTTATTTGAGATATATTACATATGCATATCAAATTTATACATTTGCATCATTACACATATACACAATGGAAATTGGCATGCCCAATGATGAAAATGGAGACTAGCAAGCCTAAATTCTAAGGCATATATTCAAGAAGACCCATTTTAAGTGTTTACATACATTCTCCATGTATTACTTATACAAACACACTAGGGGAAATCAAGTGTAATTGTTTCATACTTTTAAAAAATAATTTGTAATTTAAATTTTCATTTACCAATTTTTATACATCTCTATAGAACATTTGTATGTCACGTGCTCAAAATTTCGTCTCAATCCACCTGCTGGAATGCTTGAAAATGAAAAAATCATGATTTCAGCAATCAAGATAGGGTTTTCTGTCATTAAAAAAATATACCACCTTAGGTTTTTCAATTAATGTCTTCTTGAAGGTGCCTAGATTGTAGAACAACTGTGAAAATCTCGTCTAGTTTCGATCACTCGTATGGGAGATATATATTTTTCTTCGTTTTGGTGCTCATGGCTGCCCCGGATGAATTTACAGGTATGTATGATGAATTTCTAGGTGTTCTTAATCTTCAAGATGTCAACAATGGCTTCCTGGGTCGAATTGGTGAAGGATAAGGTAAAATGGGCTTCTAGAAGTCTTTAAAATCTCATAACATTTATTTTTAAGTTGTGAAAACACTTTAAAACTTAGGTATGAAAGCAAGAGGTGGTCGGGAAAATTTTATTGTCCTAATTGTCCCCATTATCCTTGAGAAATTTGGGATAGTTGGGGCAAGAAAATTTTCCCCCTTCCTTGAGCTTGACAAGTGGTGAAGCGGGAGTGGAGAGTTGGGGAGATGAGAGAGAGGCTTGAACACCTAGGAGGCAAAAACTTTGGTTGTATGATGAACCTGAGAAGGAGATAGGGGTTGGGAAAATTTTGTTTTCCCAACTATCCCCACTATCCCTAGGATAGTTGGGATAGTTGGGATGGTAAAATTTACCCAAGGTTTGAGGAGAAAAACTTAGCCAAATTTTAGTATACAACCACTTAGCACTCGTCAAGAAGAAAGAGGGTCATACGAGAGTCCAAGAGCTATAACTGAGGGGTGGGGCACATTTTCTTTCCCAAACTATCCCCATTTTCCTCACTATCCCTAAGAGAGTTGGGACAGTTGGGATATTTGGGACACTTGGGATAGTCAGGACACCAAAATGTGGCACCCACCCAACTGTGAAAATAACTAACCCCCAAAAACTTGAAATCACTTTTCCCAGAGTTCCAGGAACTCTATTTTGGAAAAAAAATTATATAAATTTGACTCCCAAGATAATTTCAAGATCAATGGGATGGTTTTAAAGACCCGATTCATCCTCATTCTCTAAAAATTATGCTTTTTCATTCGGGACAACAAGGTGAGTGTGATGAAATTGAGCTTCCCTAAGAAGCGCTTGGGTCTTCTGAAGAATGTGAAAACTCCATCATGTAGAGGATTCTTTTAAATGTATGATGATATTTTTTTTGTATCTTGAATCATTTCATAGACCCTAAAATCCTCTGTTGAAGTTTAGGTACCTTTTTCCACTTCAAGCTCCTTAAGTCCAAAACCCGCTTTAATTGTTCTTGTTCCAAAACCTCTGAAACTTTCCTAAATTTTCCTAAACCCATTCCATTGCATTTGAAAACTATTAACTAAAATCTCTAGATGGTTTTAGGATTCTTGTTAAACCCTAGAGGATACACACCTGTCCTGGAAAGGCTAAAGAATAGCCTTTCTAGGCTTACTAGAGATTTCATTTTTTGACAACACTCAACTAAATGGACTGAATGACCTCATGACCACATATCAGAAACTCAGAAAGGGTTTTCATCACATTATGAATGTTTTAAAGGATGGTATGGTTATGACATGGAAGGTATAATGATCCAAAGGATGTTTCAAGACAGGCTTCAAACAAAAAAAATTGACACTAGGGTAAATTTGTCATATTTTCAACTTGAATTTTGACCTATCAAAAACACATGACAATAGGATAAAAGGATAAGTAGAAGATGTAGGTGTGGGTGGAATTGATGACGGAATTCTTTGCAATGAAATTTTTTTAAACCTATTTCTTTGAACTTGTTTATCAACCTTCTCTTGCTCTCTCAAGTACTCTACCATTTTCTCTTTTGATAGTATGGGGCACTTCTTCCTCACCTCCAACCCCAATCAAATGGATTTTATGTTGACTATATGAGGAATTGTATTTATTATCACAACCATGACATATCCAACTATGACCCACACCACCAACAAGGTATTCTACTCATGTCACATTTCTCCAAAGAGGACGATTAGAATCATGTCTCACAGGAACCAATGTGTTTTTCATAAGCTTGTGGGCCTTGCACTCCACCTGAAGCAAAACTTGATGAAATCCTAATATGTTTTTAATCACCAATAGTACCATAAAGGCATGAGGTGAGAGCATACATAAATTTGGGATGTTACAAAAATAAAAACATTTTTCCTTTACATAAATGATAACATAACAATATTTACTAATTATTAATTTTCTAACCTAGAACTTGATGTCATTCTAATCTGTTTTTATCACCAAGATCACCATAAAGGCGCAAGGTAAGAAAATACACAAAGTTAGCATGTTAAAAAAATTAAATACTTCTTACAATAGCTACCTCCAAACAAATCCTTCTTCCAATGGTTTCCTCCTCTTCAATTCCTCTTTGGCTATTTGTTCTTAAACTTGCAAAAACTAACAAGGAATTGTTTGTGTTTTGTTGATGGTTGAGTACACTTTATAGCTTTTCAAGGATTTTAGGGTTCATTATTTTATTCATTTATGATTTACGTTTGTTTTTTCAAGGTCATTGACCATTTCAACATAAAATAAAATAAAATTTTAAGTCCCCCACAGCCAAAGTCTACGAGTATATATGGGTACCTGACGAGTACGTCGTGACATACCCAAGACATATTTGTTCCAACTTGGGATGGATCCGTACTGAGTATGTATCTAAGGAGGTAGGGGGTGTATCCATGATTCTTAGAAATAATATAGTGTGAGTTAATTATTGTGAGAATAATTTTGTGTGTAAATGAGTTGTTGACAATGTACATGAGTTATAAATCACCTTTAGAATAAGGAGATTGGTTAAGCTATATAGAATATTACTGTGAGTGTGTTCCGAGCTAAACCAATTCATCTATGTAAATAAGAGTAGTTGTAGGAGAAACAATAGCACTCTTATTCTATAGGAGATGAAAGCACTATATATATTTATTATGTCTTGTTTAATTATTACTACAGGTTTATTGTTATGAAGTTTTATTATACTATGCAACAAATTATTCTAACCAAATTTCACATTTAGTATTAGAGTAGGTTATTCTTGTGAGAGCGTGGAAAAGTCAAGTGGTATTTGTGATAAGTATGAGATCTTACAAAAATATTTGAGAAGATTCAATGTAATTATTGGTTTCCCTTGTAGATGAAATTCATTAGTCTAATATAAATATTCTTAAATCAGCTTGTAGAGTTTTCTATGTGAGAGAAAATAAATTTAAAGTTCACAATGGTGTTAAATTCAACAACAAAGAAGAAGATTGAGAAATCTCCTGAGAAAAATACCAACAGATAGTGCTCAGTAAAATAAGTGTATATTACTCATCCGATATCAAATTAATGTCTCATTTTTTGTTGTTGGAAAGATAAAGAGGAGATACACAACTTATTGATTTACATCATCGTCAAATTATGCTTCTAGATATGGAAAGATTCTTGTCTAAAATATGTTTCTTTTGTGGTTGGAAATTCACATATGTTGAATGAAAATTGATCTAGATGTCTTTTTGGTGGAAAAAACCCCACATATCTACCAAAAAGAAGCATTTATCTATTCTAGAGAAATAAAACAATCACCCAAAGTGTAAAAGCATCACCCATGGAGTGCTCCAACAAGCTACAAAGCTTCAAAAATGCAAGACATGAGTATTTTCTCATTGGTAGATTTTACATTTGCACATTTTAACCAAAGTTTTAAATCTCCGTACAAAAATATGGATATTTTAGTATTAGTTTTGTTTATCGTGGGCACTAATTATTTATGTCTATTAGGTTGTGTTTAGTTTTTATTCCTTAGTGTATGTTTTTTTTATAAAGATTATTACAGTTTAAAACCCATAATTATAGGTTTGCACTCTATTTCAAAAAAAAAGTCTTTTGAATATAGTTTTCCATGTTCTAGGGTTGTTAGTAGTATATTGTCAAGGTTAAAAATCAATATAGATATTGTCTGTGTCTATAGATGTAACAGTGTTAAATAATTTTTTTTGTAAATGGATGCATTTTTGGTGGAAACTGAGATCCTAAGTCAAACATATCACTTTTTAGGGGGAGTTATAAAACTAAACACAGTGTGGAAATCTTTGATTTTCAATTTTCAACTAGTTACAAACAACATATTAGAGGACGGAGGCACTAGAGGTCGGAGGAAAATAACCATTCGTTCATTCGTTGCAAATGAAGGGGCCACATGATGCAGTAATGGCAAACCATTAAGTGCCAAAATGAATAAAGTCGGGATAAGTCTCCAAGTGGTAGTGGTGATCAGCTTGTACCATTTTGCGATTAGGTGAAATGATACAAAATTGTGGTTGCATATGTGATAATGAGGACTAATTCATCAACCTTTATTTTTTTGTTTTTTTGTATATGGTGTGATAACTACAAACAAATGAATAAGAGAGAAAATGTGTACAATGATCCTTTTTTTGTATTTCTACATCGATTGGCCAGTGGGAAGCTCACTGGAAGTGAAAGCGGGAACTATTGAGTTCTCATATGTAGGTGAATCAGTGTAAGTGTGATTGGCCGGTGAAAGAGAATTCATTGGAAGTTAAAATGGACACTATTGAATTCTCATACGTAGGTGATCATGTGCAACATATATCCAAAATAATAATTACATACCTAAAGCTTACATCTTGTAAGGACACACGTTTTTGTTTCTAGTATCAATGACATGCTTACACCCCATGTACACATATTAGTCACCACATTTGAATTCATGTTCGAATTCATAAAGTATAAAATTCATACGAAATTTGTTGCTAAAAAAATAGAGATTAAATTATTGATTAAATTTAGCTAATAGAAATACGCTTATAGATTCACATTTCATATAAGTAAACGTGTCAAAATAACTTTCCAACAACTAGCTGTCATGAATTAATTGAAAAACATTTTGAAGAACAATATTGAAAATGCTTTGAAGGTGAATATTCCTACAAGCTAAGGCTCGTCAACTACAACTAACAGCAATTTTGATAGTAACAATAACTAAAATCCCTAAAAAATGCCAGGGATACTAAAAACCAGAAGTTGAAATTTTGAAGCTTGAGTAAACTTTACCTGAGTGCGTCAGTGTGCACCTTTATTCATAGGTGTGTCCTATAGAGCATGGGCACAAACTATGAAGCACAAGCACATGCATTTATGCACAAGTGCACCTCTATGGCCAAAGAGGTGTGGGCACAAACTTTGATGCACATGCGCAAGTCACACACAAGGGCCCAAAATACAATGATGCATATGCACCGCCAGTGATGCACAAGCGCAAACTTTAATGCATAGGCACACCCTTTGATGCACAGGCACAAGCCTTCTTGTAGGTGGTCAAAATATGACTTTTGACAAGGAATTTTTTTTAAAAGATCAAAACTTTGGCCTTTTGAGGAAATTTTGACAGCACTTCATCTCCTTTTATTCTGCAAAGAACATGAAAACACAAATTCTAGTACTAATCTAGTTGAAACAGTTATCTAGCTTGAAAATTGATCTACAAAACTTTGAAAATTACTCTAAAAACTTGAATTTAATCTAAAAAGTTTGAGAAACTAATCTAAAAAGCTTGAAAGTAATCTCGAAAGCTTGAAATTAAACTAGAAAAATTGAAACTAATCTAGAAAACTTGAAACTAATCTAGAAAGCTTGAAATGAAAAACTTTGAAACTAAGTTAAAAAGCTTTAAAAAATGAATGCAATGGGGTATGTCCCACCGGGCGTGCCAAATGAAGACTACTAAAAGTTTCCAAGCAAAGCTAATACTAACACCACATAGTCTAATTGAGAAAATGCTTATTGAATTTGGCAATAGTTACATTAAAGATAAAAGCTTAATGGAATGTTTGAAACAACTAACATGAATATAATTCAAAACCTAGCTAAAGCATACCTACTAGTATGTTCAATTACTAGCTAACATAGACCTAAATAGATCTAGGAGCAATCAAATTGGGAGTTCTTTCTACTCCAAGGAAGGTGAGATGGTCTCTCCAACATTGACTACAAGATCATATTGGATACCCATCGACTAATCCCATTGAAGACTTTAGGCAAGGATTGAGTTTTGTTATTAATCATATTTCTTATATGATATGCAATTCAAAGCATGGTGTAAAGTTTAAAGGTATGTGGTGAGTCCTTTTTATAGTTTTTCCTTTGAGGAAACTAGCATCTTGGTGCATGTGTAGGACTAAAAGCACAAATTAGATTAAGAATTGCTAATCATGATTAAGTTTTACTAATCACAATTAGTGAATTAACAAGTGATTAAGATGTGAGGAGCCTTAATCAACCGCTTAGGGTCAATTAGAAGGCTAAGATAAGATTTTGAAGCTTGTTGAGATGTTGTAGAGGGAAGTGGGGTGATTTTGAGTGGTTGGAAGAGGGGTTTGAGCCAATAATAGGGTATATTGACCAAAACAAGGGTAAAATAGGCTTAATTAGCTAATAATCGCTAATTGTTTGTGTGGAACAGGATTTTGACTTACGATTCATTGTAAAGTGGCATCCTGAATGCGAAAGGGGTTAGGTAATCAACAAAGTGTTGTTAATTGATCAAAATGGTAAGAAACATCAATTAATTAGCGAAAATCACTAATTATAATGGAAATGGTAAGAATGAGAGTGATTTGTGTGCGTTTGGCAATAAGATTGCAAAAGCGGAATTTAGGTGTCTATAGCGTGGGATGAAGGAAAAAGCTCCAAAATTGGTGAGTTCTCATCAAATGAAAAAAATACTTAACAAGGGTGTAGATGGGTTTGTGGCACAACTATTTTCACTAGAAGTTCAACCATCAATAGGTACTATACTATCAAATCTACAAGTAATGATGAGCACTCATTTTTTTTAGGATATGTTGAAAGGGTTACCTCCCAAAAGAGATCATGACTCATGGTATTTAACTAGTATCATGAAGCCAAATATTGAACATTAGGACCTTATAAGTACCCTTATCTACAGAAGATTGAAATTGAAAATATGGTATAAGAGATGTTAGAAGCAGGTATTATTCACCACAGTCAGAGTGTCTGACACTTCTCCAGTGGTGATGGTACATAAATAAGGATGAAGGTTGGATGCGTGCGTCCAAACTACATAGGGAGCTCAACAGATACACAATGAAAGATAAGTTTCCTATTCATGTTCATTGAATATTTGTTAAATGAGTTATATGGTTTTGTTAATTTTACCAAATTAGATCTTCTGATCATCGGATATCATCATATCATTGTTCATGATTAATATATTCATAAAATAAACATTTAGGACACGTGAAGGACCAATATCAATTTCTAGTGATGCCTTTTTAGCCTTAGACATGCACCATCTACTTTCTAAAGTTTGATGAATTCAATATTTTGTCCATTTATGTGGAAGTTTTGTCATGGTATTATTTGAATGATATATTAATCTACAATAAAACCTGGGAGGAACATTTACATCAATGTCAATAAGGTTTTTGGGTCCACTCTTGAACAATAAAAGATTTATACCAAGCCCTCCAAGTGTGCTTTTGGAGCCATATAAGTAGAATACTACAGTCATATCATTTCTCATGAAGGTGCAAAAGTGGATCCTCATAAGATCTAGGTCATAGTAGAATGGTAGAGTACCTAAAATCCTCAAAAACCATCAGGGGTTTTCTTAGAGATTGTAGAGTTACTATTACATATTTTTGAATAATTATGGTAAGATTTCAGCACCACTCATAGAACTATATTAAAAAAAGACTCTTTTTATTGGAATGAGGAAGCAACCTAGGAATTTTAGTCACTTAAGAAGGCCATGTGTTACCACTCCAGTTCTTGTTACCCAAGATTTCTCCAAAAGCTTTATTGTTGAATGTGATGTTTTAGGTGTGTTACATAGGCTAAGTATACTCATGCAAGAGGGGCTTCCCTATTTCATTTGAGATACCATTGACTCAAAAGTAAAAACCTATCAAAACATGTCTTACGAGAAGGAAATGTTGGTTACGTTCTTCATGCATAGTTACATAGTGGAGACCATATCTCATGATTTGTCACTTCAAGGTGAAGACAAATCATGATCTAGTATTGAAATACTTCTTAGGATGAAATTATTGTAATTTGAAGAACAATATGAAATGGGTCACAAAGATGTTGGGATATGACTTTAAGATCATTTATAAGAAAGTAAAAGGAAAATGCGGAAGTTGATGCAATATTTAGGAGAGATGATTCCACATGAAGCATTTTTTATATGCCATGTCCATATTATATGTAAATTATATAGATCGGGAAAGATCGGAATGATAAAATTGACACACAGACCCACACTCTCATTTAAAATCTCCAACAAGATCTAAGCATTTCATGAAAAAAATTGTATGGAAGGGGGATGTATTGTCGTTACAAAAATCAGCTTTTACTTATGCAAGAATTCTACCCTTAAAATTTAGGCTCTCATAAAGCTCCATGCTTCTCCAGTGGGTGGCCATTATAGGTTCCTGAATATTTATTGAATAAGTTAAGGAAGATATCTTTTGAGAATGGTTAAAATGGGATGTTCAGATACACTTGTTAAAAAAATCTTAAGTATGTCGGTGTAATAAGGGAGAAACTATTAAGTCGCCAAGGACTTTTGCAACCTCTATCTATTCCTAGTGAGTGATGGGTAGAGGTTTCCACTGGATTTCATCACATAGATTTCAAAAATATGAATGAAAAATTGTAATTATACTGATTATAAATAGACTCACTAAATATGCTCATTTTTGTGCTTTGTCACATCCTTTTACAGTCGAGTACAAGTACTCATATCTTTTATGGATATAGTTTAAAAGCTACATAGTACACCCAATATTATAGTAAGTGATTGTGATGCTATGTTTACTATCAATTTTTGGATGTGATTTACTATCATATTTGGGTACTCAACTAGCTCGTAGTTCATCATATCATCTCCAACCATGATGGAAAAACTAAGGTACTAAATAAATGTTTTGAGGGGTGTCTAATGATGTTTTGCTTCAAATAAGTCAGGAAAGATGGGTTTAGTGGCTACTACTTGCCAAATGACGGTATAACACTTCATTTCATACCACATCCAAAATGTCTCCATAATTGGAATTTTATAGTTACCATCTACCCTCCCTCACATCCAACTTGAGAGTCTAACCAAAACTAACATCAATTGAAGATAACATTTAGTACCAACAGGAAGTTCTCTCTATCCTTATAGAGAATTTGGTAAAGGCACAAAACTGCATAAGAAGCAACAATTTGATCATCAACATAGTAATGTGAAGATTTGAATTTGGAGAGTTGAAGACTTTGTTTTTTGTAATGATTGCATCCATATAAGCAACTATATTTGAAGCAATAGAAAAAAGGATAACAAGATTGCACCTAAATACTGATGGCCCTTATCAAGATGGTGCAAAAAAATTGTTAGTGTGGCATATAAATTGGAGCTTCCTCAATCAGCTAAAATACATCCAATTTTCCATGTTTCTTGTTTAAAGAAGGTCATTCGATAGAAGGTTTCTTCTCAGTCAGTGTTACTCAATCTTGATGAGGAGGGACACATCATTTTGGAGCCTAAAGGAATCCTGCAAGAACATGTTAAGAAATTGAGGAGAAGGGTCATTACCGAGTATCTGATAAAGTGGAAGAATTTAGACTTTGAATACGCAACATGGGAAGATGAATCATTCCAGCAACAACATCTAAATATTACCACCATTGGGGATAATGTTGCTTTGAAGGGGAGGAGCATGTTATGCCCTTAATCCTAGGCCATATATCGGAATATGTATGGTTGACTTGTGGCTAACATAATTTCTTATCATGTCATATCACATTTATTTATGTTTTCATATGCTTGGCAGGTTGGCCTTTGAGCTTTGCATAACATAATAGGGTATGTATATGAGTTAGTAACTAGTAGATAATCAACATATTTAGTAGTTGAGTCTTATTGTATGGTTTGGAGGTTGCCCCCTCGAAATGGCTAAGTCGTTCTACTTGCGTATTGTGATCATTTCTCTATATTTTGTGTTTTGTTGTTGATATTCAAATCTATCTAAGTAATTTTCTTACAACCCATCAATTAATTTTTAGGTTGAAGGTCCAATTTTCTAGGTACTTAATTTTATTGTCCAATATTCACAAACACTACAACCCTCTCTGAATTTTGTAATAACCAATTTATATTAATAAACATTGATGTTTTTAGTTGAAAATTTGTATATATATTTTATGATAGAAAACTCATGTAATTTTTTTCTTTTTATTAATTAGGTATCTAATATAGAATAAAATTAAATAATAATAAATTAATAAGTTCAAAGTAATAGCTTGTTCGTGGAAGCCTTTAATTGCTTACAACTATATGAATGAGTAAATTTAAATAATCTCATGTGTATAATAAACAAGGCATTACATGTAAAAAGGGCAATGTTAATTTATGTGTTTAGTTTAATTTATATATTAATTGATTACTAGTTGTAAACTCTGATGGTCTTCTCTCTATGTCTCTAACTCTTTAGACCTTTTTCTCTCTCCTCCCATTCATTTTGGGCTTTGTGCCAAAAGAAATGCTCTTGGCATTTAATAGAAAGCCTCGATGTTTTTAGTCCCTTAATTTTTTCTTGTCGAAGTCAGGGTGCATATATCCCCTTTGTCTCATCTTTTTTGCTCCTGCCCATTTGATGTTAGTTCAAACACTAATAAGGTCCTGTATGATGGAAAAGTGACATGCGAGCATGAGAATCTACAAGTAACTCTTCCTCACACCCGACCTCCCGAGGTCGTGCCAAGACAACCGGTGGGGATGGAATACACACGGGATGCAGATAAGCTAGTTAGGTAATCTTATGTCTCAAACACGCAATAGCAGGATCTGTGAATCTAAGGCAAAGAAGGCCCTCCTAACCTGAACTGGTGAGATAGATTGTTTGGCGAGGATAGGTGCTCGAAGGCTCCAATCAATATCGAGCTCTGTCGTGATCCGATCTATGGGTTGGTAAAATGTGTAGTGGATTTTATGGATGATTCTCTGGTTTAGTCCAGAAATCCTTAGTTTGCTTGGCTATTATGTTTAATAATGAGAGTTGTGTGATAATATCTGGTGGGAGTGGAGAGGACCTAAATACTAATGTTCACAAACCAGCATCAACGTTGGATTGATTTGTAGGCACGTTGGGTTGTCAGACTTGTGGATCACAACAGTAATTTTGTGGTTGTTGTGGACCTCCTATGGTCATATGAAGAGTCAACCCCCGATTCCGAGTATCTAGTAGTCGTATGCCTTTTCGACCTCTACGTTTAGAACTAGAAGTTACACGATTTTCTTGGAGTACCTAACAGGTGTTCTGGAAACTTGGATACGTAAGCTAGTGTCTATATCAACGAGGAGGTCTCCTGCGTCTGGCTGTGGGACTAGTGGATCACAACCGAATGTTTGCTCTCTTTTAGGTCCTTCTACAGTCATACGGATATCTATTAAGGCAGTCTATAATTTGGCTGATTTGACCAGAATGTGTGTGCTTTGTTGTCTTCTATGTTTAATACTCTTAGCTGTGTGTTGATTTCTTGTAGGTTTGTTGTTGTTCGGAAGACCTGAATTTTGATATTTTGGTCTATGTCAGTTAATGCTACAACAAGATTGGGTTGAGGCACGATTGGCTCAAAAACGTATTCCCTGGGCTCCCTAGGTCCCGTGATTGTCATACAAAATCAATATAAGCCTAACTGAAACGAAATAAACTAATTATGCAACATATATCTACAACATATATATATTCCTCTATTTTTGCATTTTTGATAGAATTTTGAATAGAATTGAAAGAGCAACTAATCTAATACATTCAGAAAATGATAACTAATCTAATAAAAAAATTAAAACAAGCAAGGTAGCTCGGTGTAGCTACTTGCCTGTTCAGTTGTGAGTTTATCCTAAATAACTAGATAGTTGATTAACTTAATTGAAAGATTCTCGATCCTACCTCATAAGTGAGGAATGAATCATAGTTTCTCAGAAACTATCAATCCCCACAGCTTCCCTGACAATATCGAAGAATGAAACTTAACTGAAATGAAATATTTCACTACTCTATTTGATATGTTTTAACTAGAGCTTTGACGGATAAAACCTGGAATTCGCATAACAGTGGCGAATCCAGTAGTGTATGATTTTGTCCCCTCAGAATGATCTCCTCATTCCTTTGTGTTCACATGAGTCCAGAAGAGCGTGTATATGCTAGCATCAACAGAAAAAGGTATTTTGAACAATGGCAGCTTTGGATATAGACCAAATATAATGCAAGTAGGAGAGGGACAGCGCAAGTGACAGAGATTGGCGTATGCAATTCCTAGCGGGATTTATTGCAGAAATACAACACAAGTGTACCGAGAGATTCTAGAATTTACCTTCTTTGAAGAACACAACCTGCAACTCTAATGGATTCAATCTACAAATGACACTACTCTTCTCTAAACTAATTTGTATGAACAGCAATGAACAAGAATGAAGCAAGAAGATCGAATGGCTTCCAACAGCAAAGGAAAACTAGCATGGATGCAAACATGAAAACAAAATGATCTCTAAACAAGAAATTAAAAGACTAAACAATGGAAATGAGAAGTTGAGGAGCCATTTTCTTGAAAACAAGCTAGCTATTTATAGATTTCACATTCACCCAAAGGCAATTCCTATTAGAGCTCTTTTACCATTAAACAATGAAGAAACGCTATTCCAGGGAACATAAAACATTAATACGAGCTAAGGCGGTTGAGAAAAGCTGGTGAAATTTAAAAATTTACGTAAGTCAAAATCAAAGGAGCATGCTGGAAAATGTGTGAAGGACCGCCACCCTGAGCAAGGTGGTAGTTACAGGACCGCCGCCCTGACAGGGTGGTGGTTTCGTCACTGAAGGTCAAAAAGCTTAGAAAAGGAAGGCAGAGGATAAAGTGAAGCACAAGGAAAATGGATAAAGCATTTGGGATGTTAACATATACTTCGTAAGCTTCTCTGGATCCTGAACACCTTGCGAGGTGACCTGTATCATCATTGGGGCATGTGTAACATCATTCCGGTGGTACGGTACCCTACAATTTTGGGTATGTACATATTGCCCCTCGGAGAATCATTTTAACCATGAAGAGGCGTAAAACGGCGAGTCCGAGTATGGTGGTTCCAAAAATGGGAAGCTAGAAATTATACCTAACATGCCCGTGTGCTGAAATGTCGCCATCCGAGTTCCCGCTACTTGCAAAATGGAAAGAGGACTCAAGTGCAAATAGATAAAATAAATCAAAAAATAAATACTAAATTAGTATGAAATGAGGACTTAGCATTTGCACGAGAATGAGAACTTACCTCCGTCAGCGCTCTAAACCTGCGAAAGGGGCATTCAAAATGAGTCAAAACACTATATATATATATATATATATATATATATATATATATATATATATATCGGGACCATTTTCATATTCATTTGTGTGCGTTGATTTGATAGTTTTTTAGCTCTGGGACCCATGGTGATGGTTTTCAATGAGATTATAGTCGAAACATTCGTATCGAGATAGCGATCATGCCTCCGCAAGCAAAACCTCGACCCACGAGATCCCAGGTTAGTTCTTCTTGATTTAACTTTTTTGCACCCAAAATGTAAAAATGATGAAATCTTTGTTGTGGGGGCTTATTTTTAGAAATGTCAGTTTTAAATGTGTCTCTTAGGGGGGAGGCCTAATGGGTAGGCTTTTGTTTTAGCTAAAACAGTCAATTTTTTGTATTTTTAAGCATTTTTAGGGCATGTGATCCATTTGTAGTCGCGGGACAGAACCGTCACGCTGAGCAGGGTGGCGGTTACAGGACCTCCACCTTTTAAGGCAGAAGTTATGGAACTGTCGCCCTGCTTAGGGCAGCAGTCCTCTACAGAGTGTTAATACAACACTAGTTTGAGTTTATTTTTGCATTTTTAGTATTCTTGCTTTAATGATTTTTCCAATGTAATCTTGGCACTAACTTGCTTCTTTTTGCATGTTTTTTGGGTGTTTTGTAGAAGAAGGAAGAGTACATTAGATGGAGCCGAGAGAGGGAGTGTGATTGGCTTCCAGTAGTGTTAGATGCACTCTCTCAGGCTGAGTAGGATACTCTCCAAAGGACAGGTGTATTGAGGATTGCACGGGTCCCCCACGTTGCACCTGTCATTCACATATTATGTGACTTATTTTCTCACTGGGATGCAGATCGGAACACCTTCCAATTTCCAGGTGTTAGGGGTAAGTGGACTATCACCCTAGAGGATGTCTACCACATTTTGGGAGTCCCGATTATTGGGAGGATACTTTCATTTGATACAGCAGTATCCAAAGCTCAGGTGACTCAATGGGCCACCTATATGGGAGACGCAGTTGTCTCTACTGGTTCGAAGAAGGGGGTGAAGGTTTGTTCTATTCTTGGCTTACCCATCCCTCTGATCCATCAGGTCATTATGGGCATCCTTGCTTTGAGATTGATCAAGGATAAGGGAGGGGATACTTTTCTCTATTGTTGGGCCCCCATCATCACACAGATTGAGGCACATGGTCGGATTTATGCTTGGGGATCCGATATACTTGGGACCACCTATCACGACTTATACAGGGTGGTTCGATTACAGGGATATTCGCTGAGCCATCTGACCTTAGTTATGAGCTGGGTCTATGAGTGCATTATCCCTTATGGGAGGGGCATAGAGGTGGAGGATCCCGGGGCTGTGAGGGCAGCTAGATGGACAAAGATGACGGTGCTTAGAGCACCCCACTAGCCATTTGCTTCCCTAACTACTGAGGATATGGAGGCCACACCTTATCAGGCCATGACAGGGTTGTGGGGCGAGGAGACCTTTACTTTGATTTCCTACTCTACTACAGGATAGCTTGTGGACATGACGGGGAAGGTAGAGACACACCCCTTTGATAGAGTGCTTCAATAGTTCGACCTTGCTTACATTGACATGCTTCCCCCAATGGTGCCAGTGTTCAGATTAGTTTGGGAGGCTAGGGGAGGTCCTAGAGGCTAGGGTTGGATTGTTTTTACTCCTAGCGTCCCTATTGCATCCAAGAGGGTGGTACGCGCTTGAGAGAGATCCGGTGCTCCTCAGGCACCTTTACTTCATATTACCGTCGGTCCTGCCGATAGCAGTGATGACCCCATTGATATAAACTTTGAGTCTGAGGAGTTCATAGGGGGAGAGATAGAGGAGGAGACCAAGGACATGGAGATCAGTGAGTTGGGTGGGGAAGAGGATAGTGATCCCGAGTGGCATGACACTCAGGAGATCCTACAGGCTGAGAGGGCAGAGTAGAGCGCGGAGAGGGTGACTCTAGTCTCAGAGGACTTACTTTCTCAGGACCTATGTGGAGAGGATGAGTCCGTTGTAGGATGCCATGTTGCCCCAGACGTAGGAGGGGGACACCAGTCGGTGGCGGCGTCTGTGGCAGGTGTGGATCCCAGAGATCCTTCTTGGAGGCCTGGAGATCCGAGTGAGTTTTCACTCTTCTTTTGATATTTATTTTAGCTAGAATTGCCTTAGTTTCTACCTCTCTTTGTGTTCATCCTTGGTTTCACCTTTTGATTATTTTCTAATTTGTTTTCTCCTTTTCTTCAGAGACTGCTGATGAGTGGTGAGACTTGATTCGTCGGGTATGTACTGACACCCTGATGCTCCCCACGGAGAAGACTCGTGTCGAGCTATATGTAGATGTAGGGGAGCCTTCAGTAGTTGGTAGGCATATCGATGTTTTTTCCCTTATCTGGCACGTGACCAAGATGGTGACCTCCCTCCATACCGAGTTAGATAAGTATAGGGCTACAAAGCACCTGATGAGGAGGAGCCGCTATCATAGTGAGGCTATAACTAATTTTTGGGACCGCGAGCCCTCAATGTACTCAGAGTGCCAGACGCAGCTGGAGTCCCAGACGTGATCATGCGCCTTCTGAGGGATCCCATAGGGATTGAGAGGCCACTTGGCTCTTTTTGTAGTGACCTTTGTTAGGTTGTTTATACGAGTATTTTTGTACTTTTTCGGGCTCATTGAGCGTTTTGACCATGCCTAGTGCATGATGGCATTGTATATGAAACCTGATTTGTATATATATATATATATATATATATATATATATATATATATATATATATATCTTTGGATTTAGACTCTTGGTATCTTGAATTTTGTGACTCATTTTCTAAATGTGTTTTTAGATGTTTTTAGAATATTTTCTTTTCATGTTTCCAGAATGTATGCAATGGACAACAAATGATAGTAAATAGAATGTTTTACTTTATATGTTTTTGTGCAGTGTTGATATGAGATGATACTAACATATGGTAGTACTGAACTTTTGAACTCTTTGGGAAATGTTTGTAATTCGTTATTATATTGGAAAAATGTGATGAATGCATAGTGATAAAGAGATGAACTTGCCCCAATCCCAAATCCATGCAACTAGTAAGACGCGAGGGCTCAACACCAAGAATTAGGAAGGGCACAAGTTGTATGAGCTTGATTGAATGGAATGATGAGAGACAGACAAACCAAGAACAAGAACCAAATTTGGACCTACACACCCACCCTACTCAGAACTACTACCAAGCTTAGAAGGCCACTTACTTTTCAGTTTATCTAGACTTAGATTCATAAATGGCAACCTGGTTGAAAAAATCTGGTTTTGAGGATTTGATCTCTTTGGAATTTGGATGTTTGGATATTTGCTTTCTCTTAACATAATTTGACTTGTGTTTTTAGCATACCAAGATTTGTTAGTTTGTGTGACTGGACCCCCCACACCCTGCCTCACGCTACTAGTAAGAAGCATGGGTTTGTCACCAAAGGAAAGATATAGGCGAGTAAGGGCACTTCTTTCCTTTCCCAACCTCACATCACCAGTAAGAGATGTGGGCTTATCACCGAAGGTTGATGGGGAAAAGAAGTGTGTAAAATAAAATATTTTGTTTGCTTGGTGCTTTTGATTTCATTTGATTTTGACATTTCTGATCTAAGACTTTGGGACATCCTTTCATTCTAAGAGATTTTAAGAGGGATAGATGTGACACCAAGAAGCTTCCAGAACAGACCGTAGGCAAGGACAACTTTACCTAGTAGAAAGAAAGAGCAAAGCCAAGTATGCAGGTCTTGGTATGGTTTCTGTCAATGTTTGTCTATCGAAATTGATGAGAAGATTTGAAAATATTTGATGATGTTTGAAGAGATGTGATATGAATATTTTTGCCAATATCTTCAGAAATTTGTAACAGTTTTTTTAAGAGTAAGCTCTTGAACTATCATTTTTACGAAATGGACAGAATGAAGTAGCTAAAAGACTAATGCAATGTAGGTAGCTATAATGTACTAGCAATGACTTTGACATTTTATGCGTAAAACCACTTAAGGTGCAAGGAATTGACAGTTTCACCAAATTCCTCACCTTCTAGTGTGCACAAGAGATACGCACCATTTCCGTAGTCCTTCATGACTCAGTATGGGCCCAACCATTTGGGCCAGAACTTTCTTCCTTTTCCAGTTTTCTTATCGATCCGGCTGTCTAGTCTTAGAACTAGATCTCCTTCATATATTTCTCACTCATAGACTTTTTTGTTATATTGCCGGCACATCCGGTCAGCATAGGCTTTGTGCCGTTGTTCAGTGTTTAACCTGGCCTCGTCAAGGCTTTCTAGTTGAGAGAGGTGTGCCTCCCTGTAAGCTTCCTCATCCAGAATCCCTTGTAATGAGATGCGGAGACTGGGTATTTCAACCTCAAGTGGGAGAACTGCTTCTGCTCCGAATACCAGTGAGAAAGGAGTTGCTCCTGTTGGTGTTCTTATTGAGGTTCGGTGGGCCCACAAGGCCGGATATAATTTTAAATGCCAATCTTGTTTGTTTTCCTTTACTGTTTTGAGGAGAATAGCTTTCAATGTTTTTTTTGTCGCTTCAGCCTACCCATTGGCTTGAGGGTAGTAAAGAGAGGCTATGTGATGGTTTATCTTGAACTTGCTACATAACTCATGAACCTCGTCATTCTTAAAGGACATGCCATTATCTGAGATAATGACTTGTGGGACACCATACCTGTAGATAATTTGGTTCAAAATGAATTTGGCAATCACCGAACCTGGTACAGTGGTGAGAGGCATGGCCTCCACCCATTTGGTAAAATATTATGTGGCTGTGATTATAAAATTATGGCCATCGGTTGATGAGGGAGAGAATTTCCCTATTAAGTCTAGACCCCAAGTGGAGAAGGGCCACGGAGTCACTATTGGTTGCAGGGATTGTGCTGGCATGTGAATCTCGTGAGAGAATTCTTGACATTTGTGGCATTTGCGTACAAATTCCACTGCATCATGTTCAAGAGTGGGCCAAAAATAGCCCATCTGATGTATTTTGTGAGCAGTGGCGTGACCACCGAAGTGGCCCCCACATATCCCACTATGGGATTCATGAAGAATCCTCTTGGATTCTTCTATGTCGATGCATCTTAGAAGCATGTCGTCAAAGGCTCTGCGATAGAGCACTTGGTCTAAAACAACATATTTAGCAGTAATAATGCGTAACCACCTTCTTTGTTGTGACGTGGCACTTTCCGGGTATGTATGGTCCATGATAAAATTGATGATATCAGTATACCAGGGACATGTAGAAATGGGGGGTCTGGTTTCGACAAAGTATACACATTCATCGGGAAAGTCTAGATCTACCAGCTCACCTCCATCTAGTGGATTGTCAGCTAACCAGTCTGCAATGATTTTTCCTTTAACAATTTTTGGTTTACGAATGTTAATTCAAACTCTCCCATTAGGGTTATGAAATGGCCAGCCTTTTTAGATAAAGATCCTTGTGTGAGAAATGTTCGTAAATGGTCTGTCTTTACAATGACCCTTGTTTCCTAGTTTAACATGTAATGTCTCAAATGTTTTGTTGCAAAAATTATGGCAAGGCATTCTCTCTCTGCCTGTGTGTAACGTGTTTCATAATCAAGCAACGTTCGGCTAATGAAATAGATCACACGTTCTCATTTATCATCGTCTTCTTGAGCCAACATGCAGGCCAGCGAGACATGAGTGGCTTGTGAGTATAGGATCAAAGGGCGGTCTGGCTTAGGAGGCATTAGCGTGGGTGGTGACAACAAGAAGCGCTTAACTGCTTTGAAGGCCTCGTTGCAATCTTCAGTCCAATCGATACATAATCTTTCTTGAGTAGATTATTGATTGGATGAATGGAAAAGCTTAAATCTGGGATGAACCTTCGGATTGCACCGAGTTTCCCAAGAAATGACCTGATTCCAAACTCGTCTGAAGGTGGGATCATTTTGAGAACAGCCCGTATTTTGGCCAGATCAACATCAATCCCTCGTGAAGATATAATGTATCCTAGAAGTTTGCCTCCTGTTACACCGAAAACACACTTCTTTGGGTTTAATGTGACACCATACTCGATTAGTCGTGAGAGGATGATACAGAGCACTTCCGAATGATCACAATGTTTCTTGGCCTTGGCCAACAAGTCATCCACATAAGATTCCATAATTTTATGGATAAGATCGTGGAATATATAAGTCATTGCCCGTTGATACGTAGCATTGGCATTCTTAAGACCAAATGGCATGACAGCATAACAATAAGTTCCCCAGGGAGTTATAAATGTGTTTTTTGGCTTGATCTTTTTTAGATATTTAATCTGATTGTACCATGAGAACCCATCGATGATCTTGTTCAGATATTTTAATCTGATTGTACCCTGAGAGGGACAATAGTTCAAATCCAGCTGTTGCATCAACGATAACGTCAATGGATGGTAATGGGAAATCATCCTTGGGACAAGCTTTGTTAATATCCTGAAAGTCTATACAAATGCGTATCTTCCCATTCTTTTTTAGGACAGGAACGATATTAGACACCCATTGTGAATAGTCAACGGGCTTGATGAATCCTACTTGGAGAAGTTTTACTACTTCCTCTTTTACCATGAGAGCCACTTTTGGCTTCATTGGTCTTGACTTCTGTTTAATTGGCTTCGCATCTAGTTTAGTGACAAGATTATGTACTGTAACTTGTGGTGTGATACCTGTCATTTCTTTATAATTAAATGCAAAAGCCTTTTGATGTTCTTTGAGGATTTGGGTGTGTATTTCTATTTCTTCCAGAGTTAGCGAGGATCCCAACTTCAAAATTCTTGGTTCTTCCTCTGTTCCAATGTTTATGTCAATGGTTTCTTCTATCAAAGAAGTGTTACCTTCTTCAAATTCAGGTGGGGCTGGAGGTAGTTCCAAGCTTTCTCCATTTTCTATCTCATAGATATCGAGATCCTTGTGTGGAGGAGACTCTACCGTGGGATTTCCAAAGTAGGAAGAGGAGTGTGGTATTAGGGAAAGATCAACTATAGGGTGAGCAAGGTGTAGCTCTGCATAGGCATTTAGATATTTGAGAGTGACTTTATCACTGTCAACATGATGTAAGATAGAAGATTCATTCTCAGTTGTATGTGTTAGAAGAGGGTTTGTTGACATTTTCTTCACCAATGGTTCAGTACGAAGTGATACCTTGAAACTTGTATCTTCCAACTCATTACTTGGGGTAAAACGTGAAGCTGAGGTTGCTATTGAATCTGCGAGAAGGTTCTGTTCTCGTGGGATTGCCTCAATGGATATGAAGTAGAATCCTTTGCTTAGATCTAATACCGCTGTTTTATAGAGTTGCAAGTGCTCATCTCTAGTCTCATATACTTTAGAGACTTGGTTTGCAACTAATTGCGAGTCTCCTAACACTCTGATGTCATTAACACCAATCCTTTTGGCTATGAGGAGGCCAAGGAGGAGGGCTTCGTACTCAACGTCGTTGTTTGTACATTCAAAGTTTAACTTAAAAGCAAAAGGTAGGATCTTTCCCTCAGGAGAAGTAAAGATCACACCTACCCCAGCTCCATAGTGACATCTAGCTCCATCGAAGTGGAGAGTCCAATATTTACTAGGAAAAATGGATGTTGGGACATTCTTTGCATCTGTTTCTTCTATTTCGGTTACTTCTACCATGCAAAGTTCCTCTGCTGGAAGAGAACCAACTCCTAGGGTACATCCCATACCTGTGGAATCAAATGGTAGGAAAATTGGTAGATCTTGTTCCAGTAACTCGACAATTTTTGTAGTAGTTCCTAATGACACTGTTTCTACAATGTTAGCTTCATCCTTGAGGGCCGGGATGCCCTTGACTAGGTTCATAATTTCTAGTTCTGTTGTAGGTATTAATTTTTCTTCTGGTTTTGAGTCGATTGGTTTGTTAAGTTGGTTTGTTGGGAGTTCAAACTCAGAGTGAATGCCTGGTCTTTTCTTCAGGTCTGCTAGGTGTATGTCGAATGGTTTTGGGTCACCTTTTGCTACAAATATCTTTCCTAGGTGTAAGAATCTTATTTCCTGGAATAACATAGAAGGGATTGCTTTCATGCGATGTATCCATGGTCGACCGAGGATCATATTGTAGTTGGTTTCCCGATCTATGATATAAACCTTGGTGAGGATTTTCTTAGGTCCTAAGGTGACTGGTAGTATTATAGTCCCAATTGAAGTAGCTTTAAGGCTGTCATAACCTCTTAGCGTATTTCTTGTTGTGGAATAGTTTGTTTCTCCATATCCTAGATTTTGAAGGAAAGAGAAGGGGACAATATTAACTACTGCCCCATCATCAACCATTACGTGTTTAACGTAATTATTGTAAACCCACACCTGTAAATGCAAGGTCGCATCACCTCTGCATGTAATTTCAGCATCTGTTGGCATTTTGTTTATGTCAAATATAAAATCAGTATCCCTATCTGGCTGCCCTGGAGGGTGGATATCGAAGTCTATGTGGTTTACTTATGTTTCGGGAGGTGGAATGATGTTAATTAAATGACCTAGACCTAGTGCTTCTAAAAGAGCAGCCCTATGGGTAGGAGAATTTTTCAATAAGTCCAAAAAGGAGATGTGAGAGAAGGTCTTTGTTAAGTCATTAATTAAATCATAAGCACCTATGGGTTTTACCAATGTTTGTTGAATGTTATCTGGCTCTAGTGGATAGATTGGATTTGGTTGAGAAGAATATTCTCATGCTCTTGTTATGGCTTCTACATGAAGCTCAGTATCTAACTCCACTAGACCAACTATCTTGGTTCGTGGCTGATTTCCTAATTGTAGTGCGACAGGTGGATTTAGTGAAGTTGAGGCTTCATGATCGTTATTTCCTGTCATTACACCTTTGTTCGTCCCATTTGGATTTAATTTATTATTGTTATTGTGATTTGGAAGTGGATCATTGAAGATCTTAAGAGGTGCGTTTTGAGGGGAAACTGCCCCTGTGAAAGTATTTGGCATAGGTGTCACAGAATCTGTTAAGAACATATCTATGAAGAGTTGTCTTTGTTCTTCTGGAAAACATTGCATGAACTTATTGTAATCACGGCAAGTCCTAGTGTTATGGCCTCAAATTTTGTGGAAACCACAATACGAGTTGGGATTATAACTCCTAGGTTGTTGGTTTGGCACGTGTTGTGGTCCAAAACTCTGATTAAACTGTTGACTATTAGGATTAAAGTTTTGTGTTTGTTGTCTTTGGTTTTGGTTTTGATATCCAGTTGAGTTTTGACTTGGACCCTGTGTCTGGATCTATCATTGTTGTTGTTGTTGTTGTCATTGGGGATGATTAAAATCCACCGCGTTGATTGTTGGGGTAAAATTGTTGTTTCGTTGATTGTTAACTGGTGGTGGAACATTTACAACATTTTCTTTTTTTGTTTGGTCAGTCACTCCATCTGTTGTCACTCCACAGTTTTTGTTAAGGATTTTAGGTCCTTGATTGGCGTTTGTGGTAGTAGGATAAGTCGTAGTGTTTTGGTTGGGGATGATTAACCTCCCATTTTTTCCATATGTCTTGCAACCACTATCTATTATAGCTTGATCTATTCGGAGAGCGCTCTCGAGCACTTCATCATAAGTTCTTAGTGGGAACTTTTGGACTTCTTCCTTTATCTCTCTGTTGAGAGAATGAAGGAATAAATCACATAGTTCCATCTGATCCATGTTTGGAGTGCTTGCTGAAGAATAGAGGATTGTACGCCATCTTTGGATGAAATGAGCAACAGATTCATTGTGTTCTTGTTTAATATGCAAGAATTCCCTGATTCCTGTTCTCAACAATTTGTTCATGTCGAACGCCTTGATGAACTCTGAAATGAGTTGTTTAAATGAATGTATTGAGGCTTCAGGTATTCTGTAATACCAATCGAGGGTGATACCCTCTAAAGTTTTGGGGAATATTTTAGCAACAACTCCATCCCAAGGGAGCAGTTCTCGAATGGCTGTGGCATAGGCCTTAATATGTGCATTTGGGTCTCCCTCTCCTTTGTACTTGGGTAGATCGGGGAGAGGTCTTGGAAGCATGACGCTTCGTATAGTGAAGTCCAAAGGTTCTTTCAAATATTCTGAATAAGTCCCTATCACATAGGTTTCGACCATTGATGGTGTTTGCTGAGGGGGTGGAGGTGGAATGGGTTGTTGATATGGTGTAGCATATGTATTTGCAGGGGCATAAGGGAATCCCTGTGGTTGAGCGAACATGCCGGGAGAAGAGAACATATCTCCCTGTGGTGATTTGGAATACATGTTTAAGTATGGAGGAGCATTGCTCAGGAATGGATTGTTTTGTACTAAACCGGGAGGTATTATATTTTCAACTGGAGCGGCGTTAGAAAACACGGTTCTAGTTGGCATTTGTTGTGAATACTAAGGAAGCATGCCCAACGTGCCTGTTCCTGTGAGGAGGTCTACTTGGCTAGGATGATGTGGAGGATTGGAAGTTCCTACCTGCATGAACTTTGAATTTTGACTTGCTTGAGCAAGTTCCAACCCTCTAACCTTCTCAACTAAGGCTGAGATGACCTCGTTTGGTGAAGATACGGTATTTTTCTTTAGTGGTGTTTGTTGTATATCTTGAGGTTGTATAGGCATATGGTACCCTGCTATGAATTGATCGGTGCCCTGCCAAGTTTCACCGAGGGCATTTCCTATAGGTGGAGGAATGGGGGTGTTTTCTTGGAACGAGACCTCAGGTTGTGTTTGCAAACCTCCTATAGGTGGGTACATATTTTGAGAGCGTTGTTCACTCCTAGCATAACATGCTAAGTATTCGTCATCTAAAAATAGATATGGATCTGACTGTCTACTAATTTGTGGTCTAAGCAACACCTGGAGATGAACCAGATTCTCCAGTGAGCGTCATATTGTTTGAGCCTGAAGGCTCTGGTTGTTGCATTTGAGTGAGCTGATCCAACTCCTCTATTTGGAAAGAAGAACTATATCTAGTCCTTTGAGGTGGAGTTTGTGTTGAAAATCAGTTAGTTGAATAGTTGTCACCCCATGTTGAGAGTGAGGGTGATGGTTGTCTATTTAGTTGATCGCAGTATGCTTCAAGACCTAGGAGAGGTCTGCCATATGCATCGTATCCCAACATATTTGGGGGGTATATGAATACCCACAGAATAATGGGAAAGAGCGAAGGTGGATGAAAGAACAGAAAGAGGAAAATTAGTTTGATTCACATCAGGTTCACCAATTTTGTTGGTGAAGCTGATGTGGAGGCTAATGAGGTGGAAAATATGAAAAGTAAACTAATTAGAAGAACAAGTAGAAATAAGACTCCGAATCAGAAGGTTACGTGTTTGATTCACGTTGGGTTCACCAATTTTGTACGATGGAAAAGTGACATGCAAGCATGAGAATCTACAAGTAACTCTTCCTCACACCCGACCTCCCGAGGTCGTGCCAAGACAGCCGGTGGGGATGGAATACACGTGGGATGTAGATAAGCTAGTTAGGTAATCTTATGTCTTCAACACGCAATAGCGGGATCTACGAATCTAAGGCAAAGAAGGCCCTCCTAACCTGAACCAGTGTGATAGATCGTTTGGTGAGGATAGCTGCTCGAAGGCTCCAATCAATATCGAGCTCTGTCGTGATCCGATCTATGGGTTGTGGAATACGTGGAAGATGACCTGTGGGTGCTTCGTATATATTCCCTGACAAGGTCATGAAAATGTTGGTAAAATGTGTAGTGGATTCTCTGGGGTTTTATGGATGATTCTCTGGTTTAGTCCAGAAATCCTTAGCTTGATTGGCTGTTATGTTTAATAATGAGAGTTGTGTGATAATATCTGGTGGGAGTGGAGAGGACCTAAATACTAATGTTCACAAACCAGCATCAACGTTGGATTGATTTGTAGGCCCGTTGGGTTGTGGGACCTGTGGATCACAACCGTAAGTTCATGGTTGTTGTGGACCTCCTATGGTCATATGAAGAGTCAACCCCTGATTCTGAGTATCCAGTAGTCGTATGCCTTTTCAGCCTCTACGTTTAGAACTAGAAGTTGCACGATTTTCTCAGAGTACCTAACAGGTGTTCTGGCAACTTGGATATGTAAGCTAGTGTCTATATCAATGAGGAGGTCTCCTGCATCTGGCTATGGGACTAGTGGATCACAACTGAATGTTTTCTCTCTTTCAGGTCCTTCTACAGTCATATGGATATCTATCAAGGTAGTCTATAATTTGGCTGATTTGACCAGAACATGTGTGCTTTGTCATCTTCTATGTTTAATACTCTTAGTTGTGTGCTGATTTCTTGTAGGTCTATTGTTGCTCGGAAGACCTGAATTCTGAGATTTTGGTCTATGTCAGTTAATGCTACAACAAGATTGGGTTGAGGCATGATTGGCTCAAAAACGTATTCCCTGGGCTCCCTAGGTCCCGTGATTGTCATACAAGATCAATATAAGCCTAACTGAAATGAAATAAACTAATTATGCAAGATATATCTACAACATATATATATATTCCTCTATTTTTGTATTTTTGATAGAATTTTGAATAGAATTGAAAGAGAAACTAATCTAATACATTCAGAAAATGACAACTAATCTAATAACAAAATTAAAACAAGCAAGGTAGCCCGGTGTAGCTACTTGCCTGTGCAGTTGTGAGTTTATCCTAAATAACTAGATAGCTGATTAACTTAATTGAAAGATTCTCGATCCTACCTCAGAAGTGAGGAATGAATCATAGTTTCTCAGAAACTATCAATCCCCACAGCTTCCCTGGCAATATCAAAAATGAAACTTAACTGAAATGAAATATTTCACTACTCTATTTGATATGTTTTAACTAGAACTTTGATAGATAAAACCTGGAATTTGCATAACAGTGGCGAATCCAGTAGTGTATGATTTTGTCCCCTCAGAATGATCTCCTCGTTCCTTCATGTTCACGTGAGTCCAGAAGAGCGTGTATATGCTAGCATCAACAGAAAAAGGTATTTTGAACAATGGCAGCTTTGGATATAGACCGAATATAATGTGAGTAGGAGAGGGACAACGCAAGTGACAGAGCTTGGCGTATGCAATTCCTAGCGGGATTTATTGCGGGAATACAACACAAGTGTACCGAGAGATTCTAGAATCTACCTTCTGTGAAGAACACAACCTGCAACTCTAATGGATTCAATCTACAAATGACACTACTCTGCTCTAAACTAATTTGTATGAACAACAATGAACAAGACTGAAGCAAGAAGATCGAATGGCTTCCAACAGCAAAGGAAAACTAGCATGGATGCAAACATGAAAACAAAATGAGCTCTAAACAAGAAATTGAAAGACTAAACAATGGAAATGAGAAGTTGAGGGGCCATTTGCTTGAAAACAAGCTGGCTATTTATAGATTTCACATTCACCCAAAGGTAATTCCTATTAGAACTCTTTTACCATTAAATAATGAAGAAACACTATTCCAGGGAACATAAAACATTAATACGAGCTAAGGCGGTTGAGAAAAGCTGGTGAAAGTTGAAAAATTACGCAAGTCGTAATCAAAGGAGTGTGCTGGAAAATGCGTGAAGGACCATCGCCTTAGTAGGGTGGTGGTTACAAGACCGCCACCCTAGCAGGGTGGCAGTTTCGTCACTGAAGGTCAAAAAGCTTAGAAAAGGAAGGCAGAGGATAAAGCGAAGCACAAGGAAAATGGATAAAGCATTTGGGATGTTAACATATACTTCGTGAGCTTCTCTGGATCCCAAACACCTTGCGAGGTGACCTGTATCATCATTGGGGCATGTGTAACATCATAATTTCATTGAGAACTTATAGCACACATGAGAGATCAAACAACCATTAGATCATTTTATCTTTTTCCAAAGTAATATTTCTTATGGATTACCTTTACCACATGACTTAAGGTTTTATTAGTTCAAATTATATCTCTGAAGTCATTGTTTGATGTAATTTATTATTTTGTAACATTCTTTACATTGTAATTCCCACTATTTAGGTGCATGAAGAGTAGTGAGCCACTTGTTATATTCACCTTGATAAACAAAAAACACCTAAAGCCGCTTTAGTTTCCTCTAAGTTTCTTAAATATTACACGTGTGCATTCGAGCCATTCTAAAGAAAGGATGAAAGTATGCTTTACAGGTGTCACAAAGCATAAAGCAGGTCGATGAATCATTAGATAGGAACCAAGCAAACTTAATCAACAAAGTTTGGAATTGACTTTCGCCTCGTTTAGATAGGAACCAAAGCAAACTTAATCAACAAAGTTCGAAATTGACTTTCGCCTCACTATATTATAGTTGCATTTCCTTGAAAAGAGTGGAAATTAAAGTTGTAGTAATGATGACTTACCACTAAATTCATTCAATCATAAATATATACCAAGGTGTTTTGTGTATTATTTTAAACTCTTTTGGTTGGAAATTGTATTCCGTATTTAGTTATTGTTTTAAAAAAATGTTTCATTTTTTTGAGGTTAAATAGATAAATTATGTTTTCTTATTGGAAAGATTAGGTTCTATAAATATATATTGATACAAACAGTGTTTAATTTTTTTTGTTTTGTTTGATGAATGCTTTATTTGGGGCTTGTTGTAGTATTACTATATGTTGACGTCTTTACTTCCCTTATTTGATGTCTCCATTTCACTGCTAGGTTATGGTTCCTAGTCCTTTACAACTATTGTTTTCCACATACCTAAGCCAAAATGCCTTCAACCCTTACATTTCCTTACTCAGACCACTCGCACGGTGGTTTCTATCAACATTGTAGAGAATCTTGAGAATATGTACATAAAACACATAACATTAGTGGAAAAATGGTAACAAGTGCATAAGTTGTGACTCTAATACTTATGCCATAATATATTCAAGTTTTCTTCCTACCCATATGTCACCTGATGCTCTTTCGTATCAATGAAGCATTCTTCAAAAATCTGTACAAATGCCATATAAGTAGCTCCTGAATGCCCTTGATGCTAGGTGATCATTGACTTAGGATTCTTGTATATTTATAGACATTTAGATTTCAAATTAAAACTATATCGGTATTTAAACTAACCACCTATGGTTTAAAAAGTTATATATTATGACCAAGAAATAAACACACTCCAACCAAAAGATGTCACAATAACATCTCTTATAAATGTTTTAACACCCCTAATAGACCTCGAGAAACATATAGATACTTTAAACAAAACTTAAATGATGAAAAGAAGAATTAGAAAACAATGCTCAACCATTAGAAATCAATAAACAAGCTAATAACATCTAATTACACCGAAGGCGTTCCCCCTATGGGAAAGGCCTTTCCGGTCGTTTCTGCAACTAAGCTAATTTTGATTGCCGTTTTGACATTTTTTATTGATCAATTACATTTGACGGGATTTTTGACGGTTTCGCAAGGTGTTTGACGTTTTAGCTTTTTCGTTGGTTTTAGCAGTTTTGAATTAAATCATAATCAGTAAAGGAAAACTTTATCAGAGATATCTACCGGAAAATATTGTTTACCTTGCCCTAAAGACCAGGTGATTTGTTGGGCATTCTTTCTCAGCGTTCATATTTGTTGAATCTCCAAGGGACTAAGTAGACAGCTCAAGATTCTGGAGCATTTACCCAAGCTAGGTCGTCTGGACTCATCAATAGGCTAGCCAATGCAACCTACATATTTGCGCCCTTCAGGCATCAAACCTTGAGGACACAATTGCAACAATATTTAGCATTACAAACCAGGCATGTTTCTTTCTCCTCCACTTAATTCCCTTTCCCACACTTATAACACAATCCTTTCTTCCCTTGTGACTTGGAAATTCTGTCATTATTTCCTGGTATGTCTACACAAAACATGTTTGAAGTAACATGCACCATAGGGTTGTCTAAAGAATTCAGAAGGGTTGAACCAATATCCTCTAAATCCCTTTCTTCAGTATCCCCAAATCTTACTATTTCTAATTTCTTTGTATCTTTGTGAACTGAGATTACCGATTTATAAGTTGAACCATGAAATGAAGCAAGAAATAATTCATTGGAATCAGATGAAAAAGGCCTAAGTGGACAATGTTGTAGGTGAAGAGCTTCCCATTGTTCTTGAATATGATCTTGCTTTGGAGTTTGTAAAGTCCCCCAATGAAGTAGTAGGTGCCATCGGGGTGTCTGAAGAATTGAAATGGCCTGAATCAATATCCTCAATCCCCTTTCTTCAGTATTCCCAAATTTTATTGTTCCTCTTGTCTTTGTATCCATGTCAACCGAGTTAACTAATTCATGAGGTGAACTGTGAAATTATACCATGGTTGGTTTAATGTTGAGTATCAAAGTAAACAAGGTGAAGATGAACCAGGCCAAATTACACTAGACCTGGTATAAAACAGTTAGAATAAAACCAAATTAAGTTTTTGTAAAACCATATTGGACTGCAACTCAACATGGAAATCAGAACAGGAACCCCAGCTTAACATATTTTAATACAGCAGGTCAGCAATGATTATTCTTTCAATCAGGTGTAATTTGAAGAGCCACCTGGATTGGTTGCCCTTCAATGACTCTTGTACTCCGAACTGAAGAAGTCCTCCTGCAGCTGAGATTTGACCTCGAGCATCATGATTCCTAATGAATGTGGGTCAGTAGTGTAGCCCTAAACCTCACCAGATCAACATAAAAAAAACAATATCATATACAACACCACCAATTTAGGCCCCAATATTAGAAGTTTCATCTCATACAAACCCAACAAATTGTCACCTATTTCACACTAGGAAAATGAGTAATCATGGAACAAGTCCCCTAGACAGCCTATTTAATTGGATGAAGACTATAATTTTTAACACCCCATCTTTAACATGTTTTGATCCAGTGGGCCAGGGATGATTTCAAATTTTCGTTCTTCATGGGCATAAACTGCATCCAAAAATCAAAATTCCCAATAAGATCAGAAACCATATATTGCAGCATCTCTGCTAAAACCTACTTTTTTCTCTATCTATTGAACAAAATTTTGCTTTATACAATCCTTTTCTTCTATGTTTTGTTAGTTTTCTAAAATCCATATTTTTCTCAGCCTAATGAATAAAAAAATTATGTAAAGCTCTATAACCTAAAATTTAATTCTAATAAGATATTGCTTTCTGATTTGTGATAATCTATACAATATGAAATCATGTCTAGCCATGTTAGTTATATCACTTTGCTCCAATTCTAATAAGATATTGCTCCATTTTGTTTGCAGAGCCTTTTGTAAATGCCTATGGATGATTTGAACAGTACAAAGCTATAATTATGCACAACAATATTAATGAACCTAAACAAATGCAAACAAATTTTGGTTTTGAGATGGATGTTGTTCATTACATTGGTCCACAATTTTGTTACACAACATCATACACATCCAAGTTAGCCAATATTTTGATAACAATAGAAGAAAGTCTCTGGAACCTGAGCTATTTAAAAGACAACTATTATTACTTGCATCAGTTAATTGTTGATATCCAAAAACCATAAGAAACAAAACTAAATTGGTTATATATACACATGTCTGGAGGAAACCCATGGCATGTGATGGATTACTTGCTTAATCAACATACTTGACTGCTACACTAAGTTGTAAAGTCATCTCCTACCTCTATGATTCCTCTTGAATGCTCTTACATAACCCCCATGGTGTATATCTAAGCTTGTAAGTGAACATAAGAGTCATACAAAGGATTCTAAACGCATGTTACATGAAGAGCTGAAGGAAACACTTGTTTCTATTTTTTTGTCACACGGAAAGATGAAAGAAACACTCGTTTCTGCTTTTTTATCTTCATAGTTTTCACCTTTTCCTAACCAGTCTTGAAGGCATTGCTCACTAACTTGAACCCCCTGTCAAAGAGCCTCTTAAAGTTAGTTGTCTTTCTAGTCCCATATTTCAAATATCATTTTCCCTTCACCTGTATTCCATGTCTCCTGGTGGCTATGGGGCAGGAGTTTCCAGAGTCTGGATTGGAAAGTATATAATATTTTTTTTATTTATCGGTGGCTGACTTTTAGATTAAGGATCAACCTCCTTGGGATTTATGTTTTTCAACTTGTTCCCTATTTGTATTTTTTGATGCCCATTAAAACAACCCACTTGAAACTCAAGAAACAACCTAGGATTAGTTATGAAAATTATGGAATAATTTTTTAGGATTAGAAGTGTCCACAACTAGGTTGCAAGACAACAGTTGTCACTAACAAGTTCCGGAACAAGTTTAAAATTACTAGAACATACTTTTCATTTATTAACAATTTCCAGAGGTCACATGGTCAAAATTTCAGGGTTAGAAGTTTCAGTTAGGTCCAGGGGGTAAAAATATCACCATACCCACTCTCTAATAGGATCAGAGTTTCAAATTTATTTTTCTCATGCTTAACGCATTCAAATTTTTCCTAAATCATTCCCATTGGATAGGAAATTTTCTCACCTTTCTAATGATATAAATAAGTCCTCCTAACTCCTTGCAGAACTTCAGATATGGACCGGCAGACTTTAGGGGTCAAATTTTTCCCCAAGGGGACACGTGTCGAGTGGGGAAGGAAGCCCATTAACTGGGTTGGCGGGTCGCAGTGCGGTGTTGGAAAATTTTTCCCGCGCGGGTGTGAAGTCAAAATTTCTCCCACACCTCTGCGGGTTCTCTAAGGACACGTGTCGGGTTCCAAGTCCAAGCGGGGAGAAAAGGAGAAAGAAAGGGCGGAGTGGCAGAGGTTTAGCGGAGACTTTTCCAAAGGGGAGAAAAAAGGACCAATGAGCGCTCGCGTGCCTGGTACGGGTCTGTCAGGGACATGTGGCGCCCAATGACCATGACGGGGAGAAAAGGAGAAGGAAGGGCAGCGCGGCAGGGACAATTTGGTGAATTTTCCCAAGGGAGGGAAAGGGTTTAGTTGTCGCATGGGTCCGTGCGTCCGCGGAGGAGACTTTTCCATGGCAGGGACGGAAGTGCGGGGCCGCGGAGGTTTTAGGGGAAAGTTTCCCAAACAAAAATTTTGTAAAACAAAAAGGTTCTCTCCCCCCGCCCCCCGCTATCACCCCAAGGTGCCACATGGCAGCCTCTAGTTGGCTACGGGCCGGCGGGGGAAATTTCAAAAAAAATTCCCAACAATTTTTTTTTAAAAATTCTAAGGAATTTTAACGGGAATTTTTTCGAGCCGCGAGCCCACCAAGGAAAATTTTCCCAAATTTCCCGCCAAGGTAAGAAAACTTCAAAGTGCCATAATTTTTTCTAGAAAGCTCAGTTTTGGGAAAATGAGAACATTCTGGAAAGCTCTCGATGCCCTCTTTGCACAGGAAATATAAATTTTATATTTTGATAAAGTTTAAGAGGTCAATTTTACAAAAATGGTCTGCAAGCTTTTAAACAGTCAACTGGTAATTTTTAACTTATAAAATTTATTCAATTTGGTCTCCTCCTTCACTCAACATGCCAAACAGACATGGAGGATTGCTCTAGGAAGGATTTAAAGTGTTTTAGGGAGGTAATTTCACTTGTTTGATTTCTAATTTACATTTTTCCAACAATTGACAGAAAATGACTATGAAAGGGATTGGGCTCGATTTTGCAATGTTTTAAATTGTTTTCTTAAGTGTTCTTTGTCAATTTGAGTTCATTGATATCATAGCATGCTAAATTATATCATTTCCAAGTTGATTATAATGTGCAGGCCCGAACTCTACATTTTAATTAAATTTATTTACCAGTTTTAAATTTATAACAAGAGATCCAAATCTAGAAAGAGGTCCATCAATTTCATCATGTCGAGTATGGCATTTCATTTTTAATCTAATCCAAGGTACATTCAGTTGTTTATAAACAGATCATTCTAAAAAGCTAAATTGTAAATTCTGATTTCTTTTACACATTATTTCCAAAAGATACAAAATACATATTATTTCTACATACGTATTTCTTCTTTTCAAACAGAGATCTAACTATCTCTTTTGCCATACAATGAAACATTGAATTCAATCCAACAATGCATATGAGAGAAGATCTTGCAATTCTTTATTGACTTCAATTATAAAACTTTACATCTTTACATTCTTCCATTCCTTGAATGTAATTAACATAATTTTATTTCTTTCCAATAAATAGGACAAAATATAAATGTATTTCACAATTCAAATGGGTAACTTTCATAACCAATTACAACATCATTTCTTCACAATATATATTACACTTTCATCCACTTCAAGTGGAAAAGGAATACAAATAAATAAATTTCACAAGGGGCTGGCAAACTGTCTTCTTCTGCTTCAGGACAGCAACATGTAAGTTTTCTTTTTCTTCCAAATTGATCACAACAAAAGTGGGGAAAGGCAATGCTCTCCACCCAACCAAGACATCCAATGAAAGGAGAAGTCATCCTTCATCATTGGCCCCCGAGCCCCAACCACAATACAATAACAGGTGTGATTCAACCCATGGCAACAACTAGCTTCCACAACACACAACATTCTTTCAACATGCATAATTCAATATAAAACACAGTCCAAACAAAAATAGCAGTTTACAACTGCATTTACCAACATTCAAACAAAACTCAGGTTTGATCATGCAAGCCAAAGGAGCAAGAACTATGGGGGAAGCTACTTACACCTCCCAATGGAAATTGGGCATCCACCAATAACAAACGGCCAATAAATTTCACCACACATATGCTTATGCCCCCCACAATCCCTCCTTATGCCCCCAGAGATTTCTTTATGCAAAGTAAGAAATGCAAGCTATTTCTTTTCCATGGTGGATCCCAAGCCCAAACTCCCTCCACAAAATTCTAATGCCACTGGCATTCCCTTATGCCCCCCCCCACATGGATTCCCCATAGCCTTCTCCTACACCATCTCTATGGCAGTCTACCCAACCAGCCAATAATTACATAAAACATTCACCATTCACACAACACCACAAGAAAATAACAGCATAAAATAAGAGTTAAACTCCTACCTCTCCATGGTAGCTTTTGTTTCCAAAAAACAAGCTTTAATGCCCAAAACACAGTCCCAAAATAGCAATCTCCAAGTATGAAATTATCTCCAATCTCCTCCAAAATCCACAAGAGCTCCAAATAACAAAAATGCACCCCCAAAAAAGTTTGCCAAAGATTCAACAACCCAAAACAAGCAAAGAGTTTCAATTTTATAGAAGAGGGAAGAGAAGAGGATGATGTGGATCCATGTAGGATGCCACATCACACATCCTCAACTCCAAACACAAAATACAAAATTTCATTCTCCCAAGCACAATAAAGAGGTGGGTGAAAATATGACAAATTACTTGCACACTCCAAAAAGCCCACACCCCAAAGGACTGCAAAATAAATAAAAATGTAAGAGAGTGCAATCAAAACATGCAACATGATTAATAAAATGCATTATAAAAGTCTTAAATCACCCCTCTAACCATAAGTATGGTTGGTAAATTAAATTGAGAGGTATGGGACAAGTTTTACTTGTCCCACAAGCCTCCAAAAACAGCCCCCAAGGACAAATTCGAATTTCTAAGGAGGTGGAGTGTTTCATACTCCAAAATCTGACTTACACAACTCTTACACAAACTTACACATCCCTTACATATTTAATACAAAGAGCCAACAACTTCCATTATTACTTTCCCATATCCCAATTTGATTTATTTAAATTTTTAACCATATTATTTCTCACATTAATCTACCACAATTTTAATTAAATAAAAGAAATGGACACATTACTAATAAAATACATACAACAATAATAAAAAAGAAACCACATTAATAAAATACACAAAACCCATGGTCACATATAAAGGTGATTCCCCCATGGGAATCCCTAACAACAACAAACACAACACAATAAAACAAGCTGCCATGGTGACCTTGTCGAATTCACCTAGAATTCCATTGTGGTTGGTCTCCAATCCCCCGATGTTTGTTGTGATATTTTTACCTGCAAAAAACAAATACCTCCTTTGGCCTCCGTGGCCATATCAGAACATCCAAAATGAATATAAATATAATCACAAAATCATCTAAATATGTGAATCACAACAACATCAAGGCAATTTAACATTATCACATACAATTTATATCAACAACTATATCATCAATCATATAATATCCCATTTTCTAGATCTACTCATAATATCCAAAATCACATGTCCGAACAACATCCATAAAACATCCATGTCAAATAGTATATTATCATCCATATATGAAGTGTCTCTAATAATCATCATCCACCATAAAAAAATCAAGATCAACAATAATCCATGATCAAATGTCTAACATCATACTAAATCAAAACATAAAAATGTCTATAATGTAATCACAATATCAAAATAAGCATCAAAAGGTGTCAAAGGGAAGTGGGCACTACATCCCCCTCCCCTTAGACTCGACTTCCTCCTGGAAGTCACTGGAACAAATGTGGAAACTGAACTCGTAATGAAGTAGCATCCTCCCATGTAGCTGTAGTCTCATCATATTTGTCCCATTACACCCGAACCTGATCAACCTCTCTGCCTCGAAGGCCCAGGGTCCTGCGATCTAGGATGCGAATGGGCTCCACCATCACTTACCCATGATCCTGCACCTGCAATGATGTCTAATCCAGCACATGAGAAGGGTCTACAATATCTCCTGAGAACTGAAACATGAAAAACATCATGTATGTGAGACAAGTTGGGTGGCAATGCTAGATGGTAAGCCAAAGGGCCGATACACTCCAAGATCTCAAAAGGATCTAAGAATCTAGGAGCTAAATTAGAACCTTTTCCATAATGGATAGGGCTCTTGTGTGGCCTGACACAAAGGAACACCTTCATGCCCACATCAAAACTACGGTCGATCCTATGTTAATCTGCATACTTCTTCTTCCTGTCTTGTGCCTCCTGCAATCTCTGCCTGATCAACACCACCTGCTGCTCCATGTCCTATAAAAGGGCTAGTCCAAGAGATACTCTATCCTCTAACCTGTCCTAGCTTAAGAGGTGTTTT
Organism: Taxus chinensis; assembly: GCA_019776745.2. NCBI lineage: Eukaryota > Viridiplantae > Streptophyta > Pinopsida > Cupressales > Taxaceae > Taxus > Taxus chinensis. Next base: position 173,417,086 of record CM034154.1, on the reverse strand, counting down.
GCACTCTCTACCATACAAATCCTAAAAAGGAGCCATGCCCATAGAACTTTGAAAACTATTATTGTAGGAAAACTCCACTAAGTACAGGTACTCCTCCCATTTAGACTGCTGATCCATCACATAAATCCTGAGCATGTCCTCTAAAATCTGATTCACCATCTCAGTCTATCCATCTATCTTAAGGTGATATGTTGTGCTGAAGTTGATTCTTGTCCCGAGGACATACTGCATGGTAGTCCAAAAGTGTGAAGTGTATAAAGGATCAAGGTCATAAATGATCTTCCGCAGAATCTCCGTGCAACCTGAATAATCTCATCCAAATATACTCATGCCACTGCTCTAGATGTATAAGTGGTCTTCACTAGAGAAAAGTGAGCCACTTTTGTCAATTTATCAACCGTGACCATGATGGCGTCGTGGTGATATCTCGACATCAGTAGCCCCAATAATGAAATCCATGGAAATGGTGTCCCACTTCCATTCCGGTATAGCATGAGGATAAAGAAGGCCTGCTGGATGTTGATGCTCGGCCTTAACTCTCTAGCACTCTAAACATCGTGACACAAATTGGGCCATGTCTCGACGAAGTCCTCTCCAATGATACACCTGTCTCAAGGTGGCATGCATCTTCTTCACCCCGGGATGGGCTGAATAGGGTGCACAGATGTGCCTCTACCAAGATGTCCTTGCCCTCAAGCCTCCATCTCTAGGAACATATATCTGGCCTCTGTGCCTGAGAAGACCATCTGTATCTAAGGAAAAATCATCAAACTTCCCCTCAAGGGGTATTTGTGACTTGATCTCTGCTCGTACTGCAATGTAGATGCTATCAAGAGGAAGCTGCTAAAGAATCCTACTCCACAAATTTGTGCTCACTGATGTGGCCATAACCACATGTCTCTCATCTGCTGAGAGTGTCTGCTACCACATTCTCCTTCCCCTTCACATGATCTATCTCCATGTCATACTCACAAAGTAACTCCATCCAACGCCGCTGACAAGCGTTGAGATTGGGTTGCGTGAAGAGGTGACGAAGACTCAAATGATTTGTCTTGAGTATGAATCTCTGCATCTAAGAAGGAAGTGTCTCCATCTAACCAAAGCATGCACAACCACTGCAATCTTAAGATCATGAGTCAGATAATTGAGCTCATGATCTTTGAGTTTGTGAGACTCAAAAGCCACTACTCTGCCCTTCCTACATCAACACACCTCTAAGCCCTACTAAATAAGCATCTATGCAAACAAAGAACTAACCCTGTGGATCTGGCACTACAAGAATAGGTGTTTTAGTGATGGTACTCCTTCAGTGTCCTGAAGGTCTGCTCACATCTGTCTCAACCAGAAAAAACTTCTTCCCGTTCCTCTGAAGGAAAGCGAAAGGGTGTGCAATCTGAGAAAAGTGCTGAACAAAATCTCTGGTAGTATCCTGCTAAACACATGAAGCTGTGCACCTCAGTCACTGTAGTGGGTGTTGGCCAATCCATAATGGCTCTAATTTTAGAAAGATCAATGGTGATGCCTTCCCCAGAAATGATATGACCCAAATATTGTACCTCTATCTGGAAAGATAATGCACACTTCTCCAATTTCCCGTAAAGTTTTTGTACTCCCGAAGACACTGAAGAACCTGAGCGAAGGTACTCCTCATGCTCCTCATGTGTACATGAGTATATTAATATGTCCATCTAGGAACATGAGCACGAAGCGATCTAAGAAGGTCCTTGAATACCCTATTCATCAAACTCATGAACACTATGCAAGGGAATGAGTCAAACCAAAAGGCACCATTGTGAACTCATAGTGCCCATATCTCATGCAAAAGGCGGTCTTAACAATGTCTGCCTTTGAAATACTCAGCTAATGGTACCCTAACTTAAGATTAATCTTAGAGAAAACTGGTGGCTCCCTTCATCTGATCAAATAAGTCTTTAATACGAGGAAGGGGATAATGATTCTTGATTGTTACCGTATTTAGCTGGTGGTAATCGATACATAACCATAAGGATCCATCCTTCTTCTTCACAAAGATCACTGGTGCACCTCAAGGGGATACACTAAGATAGATAAGACCTTTCTCCAAAAGGCCATCAAGATACAACTTGAGCTCATAGAGCTCTGGGGTGGTCATTCGATAAGGTGCCCATGAGATAGGCTCTGCTCTAGGAACTATATCTATATGATAATCAATCTCACGTGGGGGTGGTAACCCCGGTAGCTCCCCTGGAAAGACATCATCATAGTCTCTCAAAATGGGATGATCATCTAGCGATGGTCCACTAGACCCATCCTCTGATTTTTCACTGACTGTGATGGCATACATTTGACAACCTCGTCGCATGCACACCGCTTAAGCTGCATAGTGGAGATGGTGCAAATAGAAACAGGTCTCCTGACCCCTGAGATCACCCACTCAACTCCCAAATAATCTACACAAGATATATTCTTGTGATAACAATCCATCCTGGCCCTGTGTGCAGATAACCAATCCATACCCAAAATGACTCCATACGAGCCCAAAGGAAGGATACAGAGATCTGAGGTAGTGGTGAAAGGTCCTAAATCCACTACACACTCCTTAACCAAGGAGTCTACAGAGATCTTAGCTCCAGAAGCCATCTCGACATCCCAACTAAGACCTTGCCTAACTGCCACCATCCTGCATCGCTCTACTAAAGATGGTGCAATGAAAGAATCAGAAGAACTAGAATCAAACAATACAGAGGTAGAAATACCACCAATGTTACATGTAGTCTCAATGATTATACTCTAATGCTTTTTCTAGCGGTTCTCAACCACTGCATAAATCTTGTGGTTGTGTCCCATGTCACCAACCGTAGGCTTGGAGAGCTGTGTCTTACCCTTGTTGTTAGGGTTCTGTGGGCAGTCTCTCCAAAAGTGTCTAGTAACTCCGCATCTAAAACATCCTCCTTATCCTCCCCAATGAGTAGCACCTCTAGTAGGTTCCTTGGAAGTTTGTGGCGTGGATCCTAATAATCCGGCTGCGGTTTGCTAAGGTCTCTATTGGCGAGCTCCTGCTGACTGAGCTCTAAGTCCACCCTGTGTTCTGATGGGACCCCTAGGAGGAGGCCCCATACTCTGATCTATCTGTGCATCAGCTCTCTATGGAGGTCTATGAGGTGGGCGAGACTGTTGCTGCTGTTGTGGCCTAAAGGATGACTATGTTGAACCCTGGCCACCACGAGGGAGAGGTACTAACCCCCTCAATCTACTGTCATGCATCTGTTGTTTGTGGATCCTAACTCGTTCTCTAGCCTGTTGGGTCTTCCCCCAAGTCTCCTCTGATATATAGGCCTTCTCGACGGCCTCAGCTAATGTTTGTGGGTAGTGAATCCGCACTGCACCTCTAATATCTAAATTCAGGCCCTGGATGAACCTATGAATCCGCACCTGCTCATCCTGCATGTACTCTACATAATGGAGTAGATCCAAAAACCTACTCTCATACTTCGCTCCTGAAAGAGATGCATGTTAGAGGTCATGGAACTCGTCGATCCTCCACTGTATGAACCTCCGTGATAAATACCTACTCCTGAATCTCTCCTCAAATAGCTCCCAGGTCACTGTCTCTGAATCTACATGGAGCTTCTACTCCTCAGTCCTCCACCACACTCCTACTCCATCCCTCAGTAGAAGTATTGCAACACGAGCTTTCGTGTTGCTCGAACAAGGACAAAGCTTGAAGCAACCGCTCAAGCTCACTAGCCAGGCCTCTACCTAGAATCCACTCGTGTCACCTGAGTAATGTGATGGCCGAAGCTTCAGGATCTCCCTGATGTGATTCGCAACTGTGGTATGATGGCCTCTAGGTCTCTCGATGTGCTCATCCCTAAGCCTACGACTCTGAGACCTCTCTCTATGCTCTGAAACTTGGTCACCATGTCTCCTAGGTGGTGACTCTACTCTGGCTGACTCCGCATGGGATTTCTCTCCTCTATGCTCCTCGTTGGGTTGAGGAGATACTTGACCCTTAATGGAAGGGGCTCTGTCATGACTAGCTGCATGTCCTCCTCCTAATCCTCTGCGTAGAGTGACATTGACATCCTGAAGAGTCTGCAAAATTTGGGGTATGATAACTGCTACACCTTGATCCAGTGGTGGTGGTGGTGGTGGTGGTAAGTCTGAGTCTATGTGAAAATTCCCCCTACCCCGTCTACGCCTCCTGCACAGAGCAAAGTGAGAGTTAGTTCATTATTCTAGGTCTTACTCAGTTTCCATGTTTACTAAAATATGCAATTTCTAAACTAAGTTATTTTGTTTTAGATTTTTTTTTTAAATGTGTTAGGTTTAAGTTTCATGTCCCAAGTTTTCTAGTGTGCCCAATGGTCCAAGATTTTGAACCATATGCCCCCCACAATCCCTCCTTATACCCCCCACAGATTTCCTTATGCCCCCCACAAAGTAAGAAATGCAAGCTATTTGTTTTCCATGGTGGATCCCAAACCCAATCTCCCTCCACAAAATTCTGATGTCAATGGCATTCCCTTATGCCCCCCACATAGATTCCCCATAGCCTTCTCCTACACCATCCCTATGGCAATCTACCCAACTAGCCAACAATTACATAACACATTCACCTTCACACAAAACAACAAGAAAATAGCAACATGATATAAGAGTTAAACTCCTACCTCTCCATGGTAACTTTTGCTTTCAACAGCAAGCTTTCAATGCCAAAAACACAGTCCCAAAATAGCAAAGTCAAGTATGAAATTATCTTCAATCTCCTCCACAATCCACAAGAGCTCCAAACAGCAAAAAATGCGCCCCCAAAGAAGTTTGCAAAAAGATTCAACAACTCAAAACAAGCAAAGAGTTTGAATTTTATAGAAGAGGGAAGAGAAGAGGATGATGTGGATCCATGTAGGATGCCACATCACACATCCTCAACTCCAAACACAAAAGACAAAATTTCATTCTCCCAAGCAAAATAAAGCGGTGGGTGAAAATATGACAAATTACTTACACACTCCAAAAAGCCCACACCCCAAAGGACTGCAAAATAAATAAAAATGTAAGAGAGTGCAATCAAAACATGCAACATGATTAATAAAATACATTATAAAAGTCTAAAATCACCCCTCCAACCATAAGTATGGTTGGTAAATTAAATTGAGAGGTATGGGACAAGTTTTACTTGTCCCACAAGCCTCCAAAAATAGCCCCCAATGACAAATTCGAATTTCCATGGACGTGGAGTATTTCATACTCCAAAATCTGACTTACACAACGTACACATCCCTTACATATTTAATACAAAAGGGCCAACAACTTCCATTATTACTTTCTCATATCTCAATTTGATTTATTTAAATTTTAACCATATGATTTCTCACATTAATCTACCACAATTTTGATTAAATAAAAGAAAGTGACACATTACTAATAAAATACATACAACAATAATAAAAAAGAAACACATTAATAAAATGCACAAACCCATGGTCACATATAAAGGTGATCCCCCCATGGGAATCCTTAACAATAACAAACACAACACAATAAAACAAGTTGCCATGGTGACCTTGTCGAATTCACCTAGAATTCCATTGCGGTTGGTCTCCAATCCCTCGATGTTTGTTGTAATTTTTAACCTGCAAAAGACAAATACCTCCTTCGGCCTCGTGGCCATATCAGAACATCCAAAATGAATATAAATATAATCACAAAATTATCTAAATATGTGAATCACAACATCAAGGTAATTTGACATTATCATATACAATTTATATCAACAACTATATCATCATCATATAATATCTATTTTCTAGATCTACTCGTAATATCCAAAATCACATGTCCGAACAACATCCATGTCACATAGTATATCATCATCCACATATGAGGTGTCTCCAATAATCATCATGCATCATAACCAAATCAAAATCAATAGTAATTCATGACCAATTATCTAACATCATACTAAATCAAAGCATAGTAATGTCCATAATGTAAACAACAATATCAAAATAAGCATCCAAAGGGGTCAAAGGGAAGCGGGCACTACATATTTGGTTATTGTTAGCCTCTCTTCCTTACTATGGATATATATGTGGGGATAAACCTTGGGGTAAGATAAGATTATCCTTAGCTCTAGGCCTTTCCTATCTCCAACTTAGCAGACAAGCAAGAGAATATCCAAGGGAAGGAAGTTGCTTAAAATTAAGACCCTATTGTGGCAAAAAGGTTTCCATGGGTAGGAGTTACCAAGTTAGATGTTGGTACAGAGATATAGGAGATGTGTATGCTACAGTATATGGTACCCAGGGAGTAATCCTATGGCTTGAGGACAGTAGAATGGTTATAGATGGATAACTAAGACTGCTTAGCTTTTAGAATAGGATGGGTGCTCTAAAGCAAGACAGGACTATCTCTAACTCTTCTCCTCAATGAAATCACAAATTGTAGGTTGCAAGTCACACTATAGAAGTGAAAATTGTGAATTGATATGAGGGAGGGGATTTTGTGATTGTGTTATTATTGGTGTCCCAACTTATAGATTTGACATTCAATTGTACTTTGAAAGGATAAACAGATCTTAGGAACATATAGTAGTAAGGATGTAGTTAAGTGTAACATATAACATTGGTGGTAAGGTTATTTTAGGTGGAAATAGAAAGTATGAAATGTAACTTAAATGCTTTGATTTCTTGATCAAAAGCTTAAAACATAGTTTAGTGTTTTCTTAATGTTTAATACTTGTAATTATAAAACAACTCTGAATGGAACTGTTATATTTGGATGGTATGTGAGAATTACATAAATATTTACAAGCACTTAATTTCTCTTTTTATTGTTTATGACAATTGTTTAACTTCTTCTTTAGCTTTTTCGCAGGATAAGGTGCAATATCTAGCTGGGAAACAATCTGATATTTTTTATTCTCTTTCGCCTCCGGTAATGAAAAGAGTGTTGTCTCTAAACGAACTTCGGGTGGGTTTCAATATTGATTGACGTATTTACTCATTTGTTTTGTTTATTGTATGTTATGGACTAAAAAATTATTGTAGACTACTTTCATTTTATTTACTTTTGATTGTTTTATTTATATTTATAGTTGGCTTTAATCCTTTTTCTGAAGTGACATGTGTGGACATGTGCCTTCGTCAATGACATGATTCGTTATGTGTCGAGGGGTTTGTTCCCTAATGAGGTTATTTCGAAGCGTCTCAAGTTGGACATCAGACTGATTAGCGACAAGGATTTTAAAGTTATCCGTCATAAATATGAATATCTTCTTGGACTAACACACTTCTTTTCCCTCTCCAGTTTAATACAATGTAGACTAGAAACACAATTCCCTCCCTACAATGGGCCTGACAATAATTACACCTCGCTTGTAAAGGGAGGAAGATTTTAAACATCTTCAATGTGTTGTTAATGTTTTGCATTGCAGGAAACCGAAACCATCTAAAACAGTGATAGCCGAGATGATCAGAGATCACCTCCACCTGTTGCCAACATCCCCAATTTTTCTCTCCAAATTCCAAACAATTGGAACACATTCACGAGGCTTCTGCTTGGTTTACAATTCTAATGAAGATGCATTGAAATATGAGCCATCCCATGAACTGAAGAAAATGGGAATAACAATTAAGGCATATGCAACTACACAAAAATATAAGAAATGCGCAAAAAAAATTGCACAAGCAAAAAGAAAGAAATTTGATTTTTTTTTTTAAAGATTGTATTGGTTTATTTATAAGTGTTTTTCAAACAATCTGTAACTCGTTTCAAATAATTCCAAAGCGGTGGTGTCTTTCAAGGGGTATCAAATGGATTCATGTTTAGTAAAAATAAAATTGCAGGCCACAAACACCCATTCAAGGGGTTACAAATGTATTCTTGTGTTTGTATTTATAAAATTGCCCACAAAAGGCTACCATTCATGATATAAAATATGCAAATGTACAAAGGTCTTCATGTATACATGTTTAGTTCAGATCTCATGATATATACGATTTTTTAACAAATTTAAATATACACAGAACATTTCAATGTAATGTTACATCTATATTCGTACACTACCACTATCAATCGCAACCCTTATCAGCATGTTAACGACTGTAAAAAAAATTCAACCACACAACCAAACAACCAAACAACCGATGCAACACTAACACAATTTCCCCGAAATAATTACAAACCACATCAACTACAAAAGTAATTAACTATCCAAAACGGTATCAAATGTATTCATGTTTAATGCAAAAAAATGGCCCACAAAACGCTACCACGTATGATATTAAATCTGCACATGTATGGAAGTCTTCATGTATTCATGTTTAGTTCAAATGAACAACTTCGTAAACCGCTACCACTCACGATATAAGATTGGAAAATGTATATGTACAAATTTGTCACAAGTTAGAAATGTATAAATATAACCTTTAAATGAAGTGGTTCATCTATATTTCTACACTTACAAAATCAATCACACCCCATATCAACATCAACTACAAAAATAATAACAATCCCTCTAAAAATAAATAACTATATTGTTCGGCGTTAACATTACATTATGCACATGAGATTGCTAGTTTAGACCAACAATAAACATACTAAATTGTGCACTTTTAACAAGTAGTACTTACCTAACTACACCATGGGCCATCTCAACCTCCTTGAATTCAAAACCAGCCACATAATTTGAAATGTTTGAAATGTCGTAGTCAAAGTCTTATGACAACGCTAAAACAGCGACACTGTCTGTCACCTGTACTTTCATAAAAAGAAACGCCACGTGTCAGTTCACGTTATTCCAAAAAGCATCAAAACCAAAACTTTAACTTCCAATCTTTTTCAAAATTCAAACGACACAACGACAAATTACCAAAGCTTATTTTTAATTTTCCGTGAGGTCTCTTTTCCGAAAAGTTGGGAGGCGCGTCCACGCTGGAATCCACGTCAGCGACAAGACGTATCAATTAAAATCCTAAGTGGCGCCACGTCAGATTCCTGCGCCCTGGCCCCGGCCCCGGCCCCGCCTGACACTTTGACTGACGCCGTTCGAAACAGTCCAAATTAGTTTAACTAGAAAGCGTGCGGACCCCAAAACTCTATTAAATCCAGCGGAACCGTCTCTCTCTCTACTGTTACCCACATGCATTCTCTCTCTACGTGATCTTCCCACTGTATTATCATCCCTCTTTTCTTCATACAACGCAGCCATTGCCAGGCGCTGGTCACGGGTTCGACTCTCGTCGGCTCACTGTCACTTTTTTTTTTATTTGTTGTCTTTTTCCTCTGGTAGACGCAGGTCGCTGGTTCGACTCTCTGTTCGTCGTTATTTAATTTATTTGCCGGGTTAAAATCGCGAGTTCGATTCTTGGACACACTCATTTTTCTTGTTCTCCATCTCTGGTTCTTGAAATGTTTTATCTGTGTATCTTCTATTTTTCCCAGCTGAGGAGGGGTTTTCTCATTAAAAGATCGTATATTTATGTGCTCTATTCTTCTCAGGACCTTCCATAAGTATACCTCGCGGTTTTTAGCATTAAATATCGTTTCTTTATATGTACTATTTTTAGTGTGGATTGAGCTTCTGACAGAAAATGGCCAGTCCGCCTTCCATGGCTTTAGAAAGCAGCAATGGCGGCAACACGACCACGCTTCCTTCGGCAGAAGCGAATCTCAGCACGAGCAGCAGCAGCTTTGACACCAGCAACTCCAGCAGCAGCAGCTCGACAACGATCAGCGGCCTAAGCAACAGCTTTAGCAGCTGCGTTACCATAAGCACCACGGAAGCTGCTGCAAAGCCTGTTGAAAGCGAGAAATGTTGCCGCAACAACAGCTGCAGCAGCGACGAAACCAGCTGCAGTAACAACAACAATATTTATCCCCGTCCGTGCAAGAAGCCGCACAAAGCCAGCAACGACCTCCACTGGGAAGCCATACAAGAAGCAAAGAATCGGGGCGACATAGGATTGAATCACTTCGCTCTTCTCAGACGGCTGGGGCGGGGTGACATTGGGAGCGTTTATTTGGTGGAGTTGAAGGGAACCGGTTGTTATTTTGCGATGAAAGTGATGGATAAGGGTAGCTTGGTGAGCAGGAAGAAGTTGCTGCGTGCAAAGACAGAAAGGGAGATTTTGAGCTGTTTAGATCATCCGTTTCTGCCGACATTGTACTCGCATTTTGAGACGGAGCAGTTTTCTTGCCTGGTGATGGAGTATTGCAGCGGCGGGGACCTCCATACGTTTCGACAGCGTCAGGCTGCCAAATATTTCTCTGAATCTGCAGTGCGGTGAGCATATATATGATAATATTATACATTATTCATATTATAGATTCCAACTTCAGCAATCCATATTAATTAGAAAGAGAGCTCAAGTGAAAAAAATTATGATCAATAGTCATTAGAAGGAGACATTGTTTCAGTAGTAGCTTGCATTCAGAAACGGTGATCCGATAAATTTTTTGAAAAAAGCTTTGTATTTATTGAATTGAAACAGGTTTTTCTCCTTTTTTGTCTAAAATTGAGAAGAAGTTATGCATTTAGTGAAACAGGTTTTTCGGGTAGCAAAAGTTGATTGAAGTCTTACACTTGCTGAGTTAAAAAGATCGTCTGCCAGATTTAATGGAAGCCTTGCATTTCTGTTGTTGAAATAGGATTTTTGGATGTGTTTGTAAGATTCGAAGGTTGGTTTGCACACTTTCTTTTTAGAGAATTTACCACTTTACCATCCCTTGTACATTGAACATATAACGTTAAACAGATTTATGTGTATATATAACAGTTTTATGTGTATGTATATATATGTATGTATATGTATATATACGTAAATATATAGCAATAAGGTAGGCTCAATTTTATGGAAAATGTTTCTGCTGAGCATTTATTCGAATTTTATCTATTGCTTTAATCTGGAAGTTTTTTGACATGATTTTTTACAATTTTATAAATGCATGTATATATTCATAGACCAAGTGAAAGCAGGGAATGGAAAGTTGTCTCTACTTTGTTCCTCACACATATTTATGGTTGGCGAACGTGAATCAAATTTTATACTCGTCAATCGCGAACTTGAATTCAAATCTTGTAACTTGGTGTATATATACATACACATTTAACAAGTTGAAACAGGACACCTTTTTCAGGTGGAAAATTTTAAGGAAGCCAGGCGTTCATCAACAAGAATCGTCTGTAGAAAATTTGAAGGAAGCTTTGCATTAGTAGGTGAAAGCATATTTTTTAGCAAAATTTCAAAGAGCCTTCTGCTTAGTAAGTTGAAAACGGGTTTATTTTCAAATATTTAGGGAAGGCTTGCATTACTTGAACTAAGGATTGCATTAATTTAGCTGAAAGTAAATTTTCTTTGAAGTTGAAGAAAGACTTCATTTATTAAGTTGAAAGAGGAGGATTTTTTTGCGGGGTAGAATTTGACGGAACCGGTTGCATTTACTAAATTGAAACGTGATTTTAACCCCCCAAAAAAAATGAAGAAAGCCTTGCATTTAAAAAGGAGAAACATAGGTGTCCTACATGACGTTTTTGGCAAATTTTTAACAAAAATTGCATTTATTAAGTTGAAGCTTATTATTTTAAAATCTAATTTGATTATCTGATGCAAGCCTTATGATATGGTAGGCATGGAAATCAGATGAGATGAGCTGTACTTGTCCTCCTTTTTGCGTTTTTACTTAAATGTGATACAATATCCAGGTTTTTGAAAGGAAAAGTGAGGGCTTGTATATGGTTGTAATAGGAAATTAGAAACATATACAATGTTGATAAAATAAGGCTGGGACGGTGTCTTCTGTTATCTCTGTTGTGTGACCAGTTATGGGAGCTGGCTCTTGTGGAGATCTAACTCTTGCTACCATGGATCCTCATCCCTTTGATACTGGTCAGATCAGACAAGAGGATGACTCTTTTGAAATGAATGTTGATCAGGGGCACTCAATCTAATGAGGCCATTTAGCTTTCTCTTTTCTGTTAACTTTTTAGTTTGATCTAGGATACATCTCAGTTGTAATGGATTTGACACTTTGATTTTCCTTTTGGGAGCTATACTAGTTTTCGGTTACTCTCGATATTACTGTTGATTGTCATAAGGGACATTGTTTTGTATACACTCTTCAATATAAATAAATATACGGCTCCTTGCAGCCCTCAAGGGATGAAGCTGGGTACAAGTCCCGCGTGAATTTGACAAAAGAGATACCCATCAGTCATGGCAACTAAGCCTAAAGTTACCTCAGAAGACAAATTTACCAAATAAAAACACTCTGCAAAGATTTTACTAAATGCTAAGTTGCTACCTCGGCACACGTCTAAGAAAGACTGCAAGTTTTGGCCTAGTTCTTTTGCAGATCTGAGTTCACTTCCTGAATTGTCTTGCCTAGTCTGAGCTGGGTCCAAAGTCTGGGCACTATGAGTACATCTACCCACAATGAGAGTCATTGCCCACATGTACAGCTTTATGCTCTTAGTTTCTTCCCTTTTCACCTAGAATCAGTCCTCTTGTCCCTTCAAATGAATACATTTTACTAACATCACTTTATTTACAGTCAACCTGGAGCGCCTTTTATTGACACTTACTGAGTGCAATATCAAGGTTTGGCACATCATCATATCTATAATAGTTAGGATTTAACCTGTAGACAACCTACATTCGCCCAGAACCTGGTGATTGTCATTCTTTCATATGTAGTCAAGCCAGGGTATCCTGGTCAAGACCCAGGGGCTGCCTTCTATAATTTTGGTTTAAAGAGTACAAATTTGAGTAATTAGTATGGCAAAGACCCCGGCAGATATACAAAACCCATGCTTGCTCTCACGGCAGCCTGTAAGGTATTCAGAACATTATAATTTCCATTTAGCTGAAACGAGGCATATCTAACAATTAAAATGAGTATGGCAAAGATGGCCATCATTTGAAAATTAACAATAAGCTAGTGTTTATTATCGTTTAAAAATCAATAAAAACAGAGAATCAACTGCCTACAGATTGTTTGACATACCAGTTGAAACACATTTTTGCACAACATGCATTATTTCCTGCCCAAATACCGTAAGAGTACCATACGAAGCACACATCAACAGAAGCATTCATGCCTGCTCAATTGCAAACTTGAGCAGGAGATAATGGCCTTGTCACAAACACGGGGAGTCACTTGGTATAAAATGTTCAAAACAAGTGTGACACCAGATTATGATAACCCCCCAATTTATGAATTTTTCACCCCCTATAAATATTACCCCCTGTATGGTTGCAAGTAGTTTTTACCACCTTGCCAAGGTGACACCTCCGTGGTCAAAATCCGTCTGCTATCCAGCACTAACAAGACCACATGTTGCTTCTATCAGTTACAAACTGGCCACTAGTAAATCTTGAGAATAACCATTTATTCCTAGTAACTGAAACATCTATTAATCTCGGAAGACCTGCTAACCTGTTCATATTCCTAACAACATATCAGGTGCTTTTCAACGAAAATTCAATTTGGATTGTCCAGCAAATATATTTATTAGTTATTTTCCATAAAACATGCATTTTGAACTTTGTTGTCTCGATAGCTCTATTGATTGTGCTGAGCATATGTTGTTTACTCACTGTTTTGCAGGTTCTATGCATCAGAGGTCCTGCTTGCTCTGGAGTACCTACATATGATGGGAGTTGTATATAGAGATTTAAAGCCGGAAAATGTTCTTGTCAGAGAGGACGGTCATATCATGCTTTCAGATTTTGATTTATCTTTAAGATGTGTTGTCAGTCCCACCCTTGTGAAGCCAGTGCCACTTGATCTTGGTACATCATGCAGCATCCCAACATTATGTGTTAAGCCAGCATGTATTGAACCAGCATGTGTGATTCCTGCTTGTATACAACCTTCATGCTTTGGGCCAAACCTCTTTACCCAGCGGTTGAGAAAAGCTAGAAAGTCAAATAATGATATAATAAAGCAGGTAACTTCACTTCCAGAACTAATTGCAGAACCCACTAGTGCTCGGTCGATGTCCTTTGTGGGTACTCATGAATACCTAGCTCCTGAAATCATCAAAGGGGAAGGTCATGGTAGTGCTGTTGACTGGTGGACATTTGGGATATTTTTATATGAGTTGCTTCATGGGAAGACCCCTTTTAAGGGGACAGGCAACCATGCCACATTATCCAATGTAGCTGGACAGGCGCTCAAGTTCCCAGAGATGCCAGCTATTAGTTCTGCTGCAAGGGACTTGATTAAGGGTCTACTTGTAAAAGAACCTCAACACAGGTTGGCTTCTAAAAGGGGGGCTACAGAAATCAAACAACATCCATTCTTTGAAGGTGTAAACTGGGCCCTTATTCGTAGTACAACTCCACCAGAAATCCCCAAACCCGTCAACTTTGGTCCCAATACAAGCAAAGTAGTGCAATCTGCTCCACCAGATGAAAAGAAACTTGTGGATTCAGATGCTGTTTCTTCTGGTACTAATTCGGGCTTTGATTCGTTCTAGTACATCCCAAATACTTTAGATGCATCAAGAATGCATATTACTACTTGGGAATATGGCTATTTTCTAAGAACGCTTTTAGATGGCTTATTGTTGGACACTTTGTAATGCAAATTCAGTTTTTGCTCAAGTCAATTCATATGAGATGCAACTAATGGTTTTTACAGTTTGTAAATTGGTCATCTAGGCTTGCTATCATTGCAAGTGTATCATATTTCTTTAGGGACGAGGCATTTGGCTCCTATCAGAGAGTAAAGTTTCTTATTGCTATCTGTTTCAGCAATTCAAATAAGTTTGCAATCACATCCATGTGTGCACAGATTTTGTCTTCACAGAAGTTTATATACCTTACGGATTTTCTGTCAGCAAGAAATGCATCCTCCAATTTTTGGCCTTGACACGTCTTTTTCCATTGTGTGATTTGGTTATAGCACATAAAAATTTTGAGTACCAAAGCTTGTTCAGGCAATTATGTCAGACATTGTTTCTAGCATTAATCAATGGTCTAAACATTTATTGTGCATCTGTTGTCTTTATTTGTCAGATAACAGTGGAAAAATTAATGTTTCTGTTGTATGTAGGTTGTTTCAAGATTAGTTCTAAGTAGAAATTAACTATGCTGGACAAATTCAAAAGCATGATAGACATAATTACACAATGGGTTTGTTTGTAGTTTTGCATGATTTTTTATACTGCTAAATTTGATGTGAAGGTGGTTGGCCTCCATAAACATCACATAAATTTGATCTAAGTGGATGTACTTGTATACAGTTAATACAGCTGCTAATTATTTGTAGCCTTCTTTTGTACAGGTCAGATATCCATGTTTGGACATGGATGTATCTGTTTAAGGCTAACTTTTGAGTTTGGTTTACATCCGGCTGGACTGTCAATGAACAAGCACAAATAACATTGGCCAAACAGGTTAAAGGTTACACATGAAAATGCCTAAATAAAGCATATGTATGACACACATCCAACTCTACTTTCCTCGAAAGATGCTAGTGTACTATATTCCACTCAAAACCCAAGTAATTCCAATTTGTTAGAATGCATTTGTAGGTACCCTGGTAAATATTTCATTATTTGTGCCATTGAAGTTCCAATTGTTGATGTCATAATTACACTTTTTATTAGTCTATTTACATTTTTTATGAAGCGAAATTATAAAATTTTAACATTATTTTATATTCTCATTGGGGATATAGGTTTAAATATCTACCATCTCTTTCTCGATAGGAGTATAGACCCAATTAAATTAGATCTTATAGTTTACACCCACAGGCCATAACTGCTAACTCCTCCCAAGGTCCTTCAAGCTCTTTTCTTGCTTCATCTGGGTCCTGTTGACCCTGTAAGGTTCTTCCATTTGGCATGTTGTCAAAAAAGAAATCAACTCACTTGTTCTTAAAAAGAAATCGGCTCACTTGTCCTTAACCAATGGATAACTTACTTGAAACTGAATTGTACTTTTTCTATGGATGTTCATTTTTAAGGTTATTCAAAATAATTTATATGGGAAGAATATTTTAATTTCTGTGCAATTAATTGAAGTTTAATATTTATTGCATTAAAGATCCCTACAAGAAATAGCTTTGAAAATAAATTCAAATTATTACATTTTTCATATGCAACACAAATTTTGTTTAATTACCAGGCTACTCAAAAACAACTAAATTAACATTGACTGTAATCCTCTCCTATGACTAAATACCATTACAAACTTCGAAGGCACCAATTTTCATAGAAGATAAAACTTGAGATTTAGTACACACTTCAAAAGTTACAAATTATGATTTATGGCGATCAATATGCCAATGTTTATTTCCCATGCTGGATTATCATAATGCTACAAGAAAAAGCACATCACATTATTTGAGTCACATGCAATTAGCTGCAGAATAACTTGTAAAGAATCGGGGGCAAACTAAATTCTCTTCGCAGGTGTTCCAGAGATAAATAGGATGTTTTAGGAGTAATACAGTCCCATGGATTCCTTAATTTTATCTGCAAAGAAAATTTAAGAAGTTTTAGCTAGGAAAAATTAGCAGGGAAGCTTAAGCAGGTATGCTGTGTGGCAGAAAAAAGCCAAAAAAAAATTAAGTTGGTTGATTTTTTTTTGTGCCTCCCATACTTGCCTGGGCTGGAAAGTCATTCCCTAAGCAGACGCTGATCAGAAATATCAGGACGATGTTTTGGGTATAAGTGGGAATAATACATTTGCATCTCCATAGGACTGCATTTCCAATTATATAGGAGTACTGGCCACAGCACGGGACCACAACATGAAAGTAGCTCTGGATTGCTTTACTTAAAATATAACTTGGTAATTAGAGTACATTCAATATGAGCTGTATTTGGAGTATAGTTGAGAGGTTCTAATAGTTAGGAAATTGAAAATGAAATTAAATAATTCTTTGAGATTTCTACAGGTAGACATTGTAAATAATGTGTTTGGATTAATACATTCAACGTAACTATCATTGAAGAGGGGTTTTGTGGTTAAGTACAAAACATCGGAAATCAAAGGATGCAACACAGTTTAATCAAGATATACTATTTACAATGAAAAATTTACATTTAACAAGGAAATCTCAGAAGACGTGCAAAAACTGCAACCTCAGAAAGAAATATTGCCAAAATGAGGCAACAATTTCTTCATTTATGGTAACTTGCACTAGACTGCCACAAAACAAATATCAATGTTTAGGCCCCCCATTGTGGTAGTCATCATATTCCAATAAAAGTAGAACACAAATCTTGTGCCATTCATAATCGCCACTAGAACCGCGTGGTCTTCCAGTAGTTAATAAAATCCCAAGGCATTCATTTCTAACCAACTCTAGCATGAATTGTACCATCCAAGTGCTTAACTTCCTTGGAAGAATCGATGAATGTGCAAGCATGACATTTCTTCAGGAGCAACCAGAATGTAAAATGTTAGGAAAGATGTGAGCTATGATAGTTTCAAGGAGCTCCATCTTGTGACTGGACTTATAGGCTACACTTATAGTAAATACTTTTAACTTGTACAGGTGCCATCGAGCCATTTGAGTGTCGGAAGCATTTTAACCAACAAGCTTTTACAGTTTTCATCAATAGCAGGATTACCTGCAGTATCAAGTTGTCTAAGATGCAAGCCCTTGAATGTTAATGTGATTCCCCAACGACTTTCGAGATTTTCCTGCTCCATGTCTTCACCGAACTCTTTAGTGCTTGTAGATGAATTATTTAAAATATAAGGAAAAGAATACCTTGTGGTGTCAACAGAATGTGACCCGATTTCATTGTATGCAATATTCAATGCCCTTAATGTCTTTATTAGTCTCAAAGGTGCAAGCACAGTAAAATTGGCAAGAAGATTGTAACTAAGATTCAAGCAAGAGAGCAGTTGCAGAGCTTCCAGTCCTGTTCAGTAAATAAAGTTAGATTATGCAGTGTAACATGTATCACTTAAAATTTTGTTGTTGACTCCAAGCATCTTAGTAACAGAAAAAAAAATTAAAACATGACTCACAAGACATTAGGCCAGAGTCGCTCAATGTTTTGTCCATTTAACGGCATGTGGAAACAACAGTAATATTACCAACTTCAGCAAAATGGACATCTGAAGCAATATGAGCAGATTTGCAGTAAAAACAGGATTTATTGGATGTTCCTAATTTTCTATGAAAGTTTACCTTTATTGTCACTTACTTCAAATTACACCATATATATAGGTTATTAATCTTTGACTGAACTCTATGAAGTACTAAATACATTAAGAACAGGCATGTATCCTATACAGCGGTTTAAAATATCCATCATTGATTTTTGCAATAGAGCCAGTTAATAATGACATGCCAAATTTGGCTTGCACTACAACCATTTTGAAGATTCAACTACCAGCATAGCTTTTTGAGTTTTAATACTTGAAACAGTATCCACAATTCCACGGAATCTTGGAGCAGGGGGGCTAAGGGCCTAAGTTTGGGGACGACGGTGCAAATATATACAACTTGAAAAATCAGTTACAAAAAAATGTTTAAGTTACAAACAAATGAAATTTTGAAATACTAAACACATTATATTGAACAATGAAATTGCCCAAATATCAATATATTAATATTTATATCAAAATTTATATTCAAAATGATGATTACATCCAAATTTCAAATACAATTGGCCAAAGGCCCAATGCCTCTAAATAGATATCACCCCAAAACCTGAATGGTTAATGACTGTGTTGAAACTTAGATGGATGATCCATGAAGACTTGGCACTTGGTCTCCCTTTTCTTGTTTCTCTCCCTCTAATTAATGATCTCAACCTCTCACTCTTGCAGCCTTGCTTGCTCTCAGTCTTGCACTTGTAGCCTTACTCAATGTTTTCAAGCTTTTAGTTTTTTTGAGTGCTTAAAGTGTGGGTGGGTCCCCATAAACTATTAGGGTTAGGGTTGGGGGCACAAACATCTAAAAAAATATGTTTTCAATTTAAAAAAACAGCTTTGGACTGCCACAAGTCTCTGAGATGGTCAAGGGACTTGAGCAAGTATCCCCAAGGTCTCAGCGACGTCCCAAGTCCCCCAAACATTCCCTTTGGGATGGAAATGTCTCCAGTTTAGGGGGACGTCACCCGACTGCTGCTGCTGGTGATGGTGGGACGTCCCCATCCCCAGAAATGGCAAATTTTCGGGCAGGCAGGCGGGCGGGTATGTCCCCGTGGAAACTAAACAGTATCTCTTAGTACACAACAAATACCTTCAGAAAAAGACTACAACTAGTACAGATATTTTGAATACATCCAACTGAATTACATTATTATACCGATGGATATCAATCTCAAGGTTCTGTTCTCAATTTTTTCACATACCAGATTGATTAATAGCTCCGTTAATTTGACTTCCAGTTTCCCATTGACTGGTGACAAATGGCATCCATCTAGCAGCACCAGTGTGCCAGGCTCAAAAAACTCTTTAAGGGGAAAAAAAGGGGCTCCAAACACCACTGTATGGCCTAGATATTATGATTTTTGACTGTCTTCTCCAAGGAAAAAATCTTGTAAGTGACATTAAGTGAATTAAAGGTTGAAATTGCCATGTAAAATGAAGGGTCGATAGATAGGATAGTTATAGTTCAGGGCTCTACCCCATAGTTTCTCTGGGGCAGGTAGGCTATAGAGAAGGGACTTTGCACTTGGATCAGAGGCCTGAACGGGGCTGGTCAAATGGACATCAAAATTAAGGTTGAACAGAAAACTGAACGACTCACTACATAACACTCCACCCCCCACTGCCATTGTATAACACCTATTGGCATAATGATCATTGATAAACATTATTGGTCACTCTGTGGGTTAAAAGCACCCATCTACTTCCACCCATTTTCTGATTTGATTGGATGAAATAATGTTTTGCTTCTTGATGAGATATGGTAGATTAAAAATGGCATGCAAATTGATCCCTTCGTTCCTTCTTAACTTCTGTGTTTTCCTTTAAAAATTATAGTTAAAAAAACAATATTGACAGAAGATATCAATAAGATAGTGTGCGTGGAAATCTTTCAGAGCCTACTTATATACAGAGGTCCATTCAGCAGGGCTGCCCTCTAGCTCCATATTTGTATGTGATTACCGCTGGTCATTTGTTACAGGTGAACATAGTGCAGACAAAAATCAAAGGAATTGCTTTACCGCGAGGTAAACGATAGCTTCTTTATTACTGATGATTCAGTCTTAAGTTCTTAACTCCTGAGCTTATTCAACATTCAGTTAAAGGCACCATGTTTTGTTCAAACACTTTTGCAGAAACTGTCAACATGGTGTTAGAGGAAAATACAAAGGTCTCTTTCATAATGAGCCTCCAATTTTGCTCAGTCAAAAATGGAAGCTTATAATGCCAGGTAAATTCATTTGCTAATTTGGTATCCAGTTCTCCATTGTTGTGAATGGCAATGGATAACGGCTAAATTTGGAGAGAGAAAAGATGCAATCCTAAAGCACTCTTAATCTCCCCCTCACTGGGAAAAATCACAATCGTTGACAAGATTTTAGCAGCAGGGCACATTTACTACCATTCTTGCCTTTTACCCTCCATGATAAATTATAAAATGTTAAAATAATTGCTTAGAAATTACGATTAGGGAAAGCATGGACAGGTAGGTAGCTTCAGACTTCTGCATGCTTCAAAGGGACCACTTCAGACTTCTGCATTCTTCAGAGGGACCAAGGAGGACTCAGAATCCCCAACATTAGACAAACGGAGCTACCCATGAAGGTAAATGGATAGGTAGAGCATTGGAAAGAGACACTCCATGGGAGATCTTACGCTTCCAGAGAATTCAAACCACTCATTGGATCGAGAGAATCTGGGTTCCTCCATTTTTTCATTTTGTGACATAACTGCTAACGCAAGAAATTTATGCTTACCAGGTTAACACCACTCGAGAAAATATCTGTCGCTTGGTGATTAAACTACCTTCACTAGCAAAATCTGTAATGTCCCTCTTTTTCTTGAATAGTTGTTGGTCGAAGACCTTTGGCCCATTTAGTCTACCCGACGGCCAAAGGAGGCGATTAAGGGTGACTTAAGTCATAAAATTATTATAAAGTGCCGATTTAAAAATAATTATTATAAAGCACTTATAATAATATTATTATGACTTAATAAAGTGTCTTTTAAATGGCCAAAGTGATTTTATTTCACTCTAGGCTAAAAGTGCGACTTGACATGGGGGGCCAAAATAGACATTAGGAAAATAATAAAACATTATTTAATGTTTATTTGCCCAAGGAGAAAAGTGCAACTTGGTATGGGCATGCTTTTAGGGTATTTTGGCACTCTTTTCTCATTGGAAGATGAAAGGTGATTTTGTAATATTTCTCCTATAAAAAGGAGAGGGCCGGCTTGGGCAGGTTATCATGTAATCATTTTATCACTTCTGAATCTGATCTTAAGCCTGCTGCTTTTGTATAAAATATTCTAAGGACGAAACCCTTAGCATATTGCCTCTAGAGGACGAAAACCCTCTTAGAGATTAGGAGGAATTTCTACACAGGATTTTCCATAGAGCTTGCAAAGGATTTCTAGCCATTCTCAACTGTTGAGTTTTGCAATAAAGGGTTGAAGAATTTATTGACAGCAGTTGTCATTGCAATTTCTACATGTGGAGCGACCCATGTATGGGCTGATTTGTATTGCACAGGTGATATTGTAGATCTGAACAGCATTGTCATTCATTACTCTGAATTTTGTGGCTTTAAATAATCTATTTTCAGTATTTTTGGTGGAGTTTAGGGTATCATTTCAGTCCTCAATGTTTGCAGATTCCTGCGTAAAATTCCAGCCTGTTTATATGTTCAAAAATATCAACTTTTATTTTATAATAAACTGCTGAAGTTCTGAGCTTTGTTATGGCAAGAATAGATAGTGCTGGTGGTGGTTCTATGTGGATTTTCATCATCTAAACTAGTCGCCATTGATAGAAAACATCTGAAGCAGTTATATTTAATGTTGCACAGTCTTCAAATCAGTTTGGGTTCAGTTTTAGGTTAGTTTCTATTCCAAACCCTAGTCGCACTTCTTCCATAAATTCAGATTTGTATTAGTGTGGTTGCCATAATAGTCATAAATCAGCTTTTGGTGTTTTTAATTGATCTGAAATTATTGGAGAACAAGAGAGATCCATTTGGGGATCTTTCAGTGGTATCAGAGCAGCAATCCTCCCACCTAGAAGGTTTTGTTTGATGCAGCCTAGAAAAGTTGGGCCACACAGGTACCATACACGGAAGCAGGCTCGCATTCTAGCCGATCTGGGTACAGAGAATAGTTCTGAAATCATGGCCAGAAGAGAGGAATCGAACACTCCTCCATGACGTGAGCGAGTTGACCCGGATGTTCTTTTCAGCAGTATGATCGATTCTCATCAGGAAATGATTCAAACCATGAGACAGCTAATGGAGAATTTGACTACGGATAGGACAAGAAATCGGTATGAAAGAAGGCAAAGATCTGCATCCATAGCCAGCAGCCACAGAAGGCACAGCAGGGCACCTACAGAGGTGGGTAGCGTGAGAGGTTCCCCTCCACATGATCGGAGATATACAGAGGAAAGGAGACCTACGAGGACTGCGGATCGACCTATGCAACCTAGATTCCTACAGAGGGAGGAGCCACCATTAGTTGAGGAACCACTTGAAGACGTAGCCTTTCAGGACACTATGATGGCAACGCATAATGAGTGGAGAGCTCCACCACAGGAGGTATGGAATGCCTTTCCCCTCCACCAGTATTGTGTTCGAAGGAGGGAAAGCTTGAGAGCTAGACAGGTACAGAGGCCTAGAGAACAGCAGAATAGGGAGTTGAAGCAGGCCACCAACAAGGTGACCCTTTCCACATTTGATGGTAGTGGAAAGATTAGTGCCAGAGCATGGATTCACAAGCTCGACACATACCTCACTCTCAAACCTATGCAGGAGCAAGAGGCTATCCAATTTGCCACGTTGCACCTTGAGGGAGTAGCGTATGATTGGTGGCACCATGTGCTTATCACACAGAGACATGATCTTCTGCAATCATACAGGGAGTTTAGTGAGAAGCTGATTGCGAGATTTGATCGCAGGGATGTAGAGCTTTACTATAGGGACTTGGCACAACTTTGACAGAGTGGACACGTCGATGCATACATCAACAAATTTCAGCATATCACAGTGATGGTGCCAGAGATGCCTGAGAGGCGAGTGGTGATGTTGTTCATTGAAGGACTTCATGACAGGTTGAGGGGATTGGTCAAAGCTCTTAAGCCTACAACTTTGCATGAGGCTATTCGGACAGCCTTGGACTTAGACACTACTCCAGTGCAGCCTCAAAGGAAGAACATCAAGGAGGAAAAATCAGAACAACAAGAGCAGCTCACTTCTTCGAAGGTTGAGTTTACACCCAAGATGGAGGTTGTTTCAAAGGAGCTTCGCCGGAAAAATTTATGCTTTCATTGCAATGATCCGTGGGAACCAGGGCATAGGTGTCTTGGGAAAGGCAAAATACATCTCATAAAGGTTGAGGATGAAGAGTCCGAGGATGAACAGGAGCAGCCAACACCGGGCATTGCAAATGAGGGTAGACTCAGCTATCTTTCAAGAGCACCCAAGTATAATCCATTCATGTTTGAAGGCACAATGTTCAGGTGTAGGATCATGGCACTTCTGGATAGTGGATCTACACATAACTTCCTAAATGCAGGTTTAGTAGACCAAAAAGGTTTGCAATGTAATAACTTTGAAGGCCTTGATGTGACTATAGCAGGAGGTCTCACTCTCCCGTGCAAGAAGAAGGTCAACCAAGTTAGCATTTTATTTGGTGAGTATACACTTTGTGATGATTTCTATGTCATGGATTTGAAAGATAACAATGTTGTGCTTGGCATGCAATGGCTTCATTCATTGGGAAGAGTCACCCAAGATGTGGAAGCTATGGAGCTGAGTTTCCAACACAAAGGGAACAAGTCATATTGAGAGCACTCAAGTACACGCTGCCCCATCAAATGGCAGCTAAGTCTATGATAGTTTGGGACCAAGAAACATCTCGTGAGGACATCTACAAAGATTTTTTACTGCATATCAGCACGGACCAGCAAGGATATGATGAAGAGTGCGGCAAATTTGAAGCATACATGAGGAGGCTGGTTTCACTAATGACAAGTTGCATAAGATTTTTTTTGCAGAGTTTGAGGAGCTTTGTATAGTGCATATGAAGCTATTAAAAAAGTTTTAGCTGATCTGGGATCCAGGAACTAATAAGAATGCAGAATTGCAGTTTATGATTGCTTGGGGGGCAAGCAATCCCGGGAAGGCAGGACTGTAATGTCCCTCTTTTTCTTGAATAGTTGTTGGTCGAAGACCTTTGGCCCATTTAGTCTACCCGACGGCCAAAGGAGGCGATTAAGGGTGACTTAGGTCATAAAATTATTATAAAGTGTCAATTTAAAAATTATTATTATAAAGCACTTATAATAATATTATTATGACTTAATAAAGTGTCTTTTAAATGGCCAAAGTGATTTTATTTCACTCTAGGCTAAAAGTGTGACTTGACATGGGGGGCCAAAATAGACATTAGGAAAATAATAAAACATTATTTAATGTTTATTTGCCCAAGGAGAAAAGTGCGACTTGGTATGGGCATGCTTTTAGGGTATTTTGGCACTCTTTTCTCATTGGAAGATGAAAAGGTGATTTTGTAATATTTCTCCTATAAAAAGGAGAGGGGCAGCTTGGGCAGGTTATCATATAATCATTTTATCACTTCCGAATCTGATCTTAAGCCTGCTGCTTTTGTATAAAATATTCTAAGGACGAAACCCTTAGCATATTGCCTCTAGAGGACGAAAACCCTCTTAGAGATTAGGAGGAATTTCTACACAGGATTTTCCATAGAGCTTGCAAAGGATTTCTAGCCATTCTCAACTGTTGAGTTTTGCAATAAAGGGTTGAAGAATTTATTAACAGCAGTTGTCATTGCAATTTCTACATGTGGAGTGACCCATGTATGGGCTGATTTGTATTGCACAGGTGATATTGTAGATCTGAACAGCGTTGTGATTCATTACTGAATTTTGTGGCTTTAAATAATCTATTTTCAGTATTTTTGGTGGAGTTTAGGGTATCACTTCAGTCCTCAATGTCTTCAGATTCCTGCGTAAAATTCCCGCCTGTTTATATGTTCAAAAAAATCAAATTTTATTTTATAATAAACTGCTGAAGTTCTGAGCTTTGTTATGGCAAGAATAGATAGTGCTGGTGGTGGTTCTATGTGGATTTTCATCATCTAAACTAGTCGCCATTGATAGAAAACCTCTGCAGCAGTTATATTTAATGTTGCACAGTCTTCAAATCAGTTTGGGTTCAGTTTTAGGCTAGTTTCTATTCCAAACCCTAGTCGCACTTCTTCCATAAATTCAGATCTGTATTAGTGTGGTTGCCATAATAGTCATAAATCAGCTTTTGGTGTTTTTAATTGATCTGAAATTATTGGAGAACAAGAGAGATCCATTTGGGCATCTTTCAAAATCCTTGTGGTCAGCTTGGTATCTTGCCCTCATTTGCTAGCAAAATACCAGCAATGAAAGGAATGTTTTGTTCGGGAAATTTTTGGAACCATTAGTGCAGTAGTGGCACAATTTAAATTGAACTGAAAATTTGAGAAGGGCAGATAAATCAGCTATCAAGAGCTTTGCAAAATGATCCCTAAAAGTTGCATTTTCAAATTGCAACTAGAAGGATCTGGTCCTTTTGAAAGTTGAGAAATGGGAAGGCGTTTTACAGCCATGTAATAACAGACATCTATGATCAAGTGATCACTCTTTGCCAATCTATTTGGAAATCCAGGTTCTCTTTTACAAATCCTGGTGAAAAACTGTGGCTGGTGCTTCACCAAGTATTGGAAGTCAAGTTCTTCCAGGATTGGCATATCAGATTCTTCAAGCATTTTATGCTGGAGAGGAATTTGTTGACTGTCTTTTGGATATGTACCGGTGGAAGGGCTTTCTGGACATGGTTTCCGGCTGAATACAGCTACTTGTTTGTCATCCCCTCTTGGAAAGGTTATATTTTGGGGGAGCACTTGGATGATCAGGGATAGCTGAAAAACTTTATCAAATATAATACAGATGTCTGCAATTAGCTTTTTGTAGAAGACAAGGTGTAGCACATTATTTCTGGACAACACTTTCCCATTCAGCTTAAGACAACACTTCAATGGGTGTAGCTTTTTGTAGAAGACAAGGTGTAGCACATTATTTCAGGACAACACTTTCCCATTCAGCTTAAGACAACACTTCAATGGGTGTAAATTTCTTACCCCTTGATGCAATATAAGGATATAATGTATTGTTTCAGGACGACGCTTCCCCATTCAACTTAGGACAACAATTCAATTGGTGAAGATTTCATATCCCTTGATGCAATATAAGGATGTAATGCATTGTTACAGGATGACACTTTCCCGTTCAGCTTAGGACAGCACTTCAATTGGCGTAAATTTCATGACCTTTGATGTAATATAAGATGCATTTCTTCAAAACAAAACAAAATATTGTTTGCAAATGTTGGTTTTACATTTTTTTGAATCAAGGTATAGACTCTACAGAGAAGTTCTGATCATTAATTATAGCACTCTAAACTAAAGAAGCATTCCTAGACATAATCCCACTCAACAAAATACTGCATGCATTGTTCGATGCTTTATACCTGCTACTACAGGCAAACTGAAATAAAGTCCAAAAATATCCAACTGAGCGCTTGTGAGCAAGAAAATGTCTTAAATAAAATTATAGTAAAACTAAACACTAACCATCTATTGACCGGAGCCTGTTATGACTAATATCCAGATTCTGCACCCATAGTAATCGTTCCATGCAACCAATTCTCGATAGTGATAAGCCATTTAATCGTAACCATCTATGTCGATGTCTGTGTGAAATGCTGTCCATGCCTACTGAATCCCAGACATAACCTTGTAGCTTTTCTTTGCTACCCGTTACCTGCAAATCATAAAAAGAATAAATACAAAATTTGCTATCATTATATTTTACCACTCAGAGGATATTCTTTACAATGTTTCCAAAAAGTATATAGCTGCTACAATTCTTATTAAAGCAATCCAGGAAAACAAACAAGAACTCTAGACAGCACAGCAGCTAAACATTAAAAAAGGTAGTGATGAAGTGAAAAATACCATAAGCAAATTCAAGGTGAGATGCCTAAAAGGTGAATCACTTTGACACAATAAAATAGAAAAACCTGGGGCAGTAAAATCCATAATAAATAGTCAGAACTGTCGTCGACAATGGAATTGATGACAACGACAAAACTGCTGTTGTCAATGATGGAGGTGTCATCAACATTCTATCACTGTAGGCTCACCCATTATGGGTACTCTTGGGGTCCAACTTATTAATAAATGTTACCTTCTGCTTTTTGATACTTTAAATTTTGCAAATGACTGAATCCTCTGTATCCAAGCATATCGAAGCTTCCTCTTCATAATCGATCTCATCTTTCTCACTTGGTATCAATATTAGTATATGGCTTGTAGACAATGAGAGTCATGCTTAATGAATCATTTTTCTACTAATAGATTGATTGTTTACGGTTGTATAACTCTGGCATTTTAGATTGTGTCATTCAAACAACTGGCGTCTTTTCAACCTACTGAGATTAAAATGAACACAATTTTTAAATGTCAAAAAACTCACACACCTATAGAATCTTCTGTCCTTTGGAACTAGGAATAAAACTAATCAATTTACCTGATCGAAGAGAATCAAGCTGAACTGGTCCTTGTAATATTCGCCATGCGAGGGATCAATATCAATCAACTCATTAAACAACTGCAAAACCTCATCTGTATTCATTCTTATATTTCCCAACACTGAACCACTAGAAAATATGTCCCGAGCCCTCAACAACCTTGCAAGTGTAAGCTTTGCCCATTTACTGCAAACACATCACATAAACACATTACAAAAGGTGGAAACTTAAACAGAAGTTTGTAATCAGGTAGAACAAGTCAAAGGCAGGGAAATTGGAACTACATACATTCCACCACCCTCAACTTCGCCTAAATATCCAGAAATAGGAAAACTCAGAGACTTGAAACTACATTAGCAAAAAAACAAGCAGAGTATCTTACGAATCCATCTCAATTTCAAGTAGCTCCCTGAATGCCTTTATTTCCCTTTCCAATGTTTCATGTTGCCATTTGGGTATTTTTTGATTGTAGACATCCTGAAAAAACTGGAACTCTGTGGGGTACTTATCCACATCAATGTCCGTGGGAGAAAAGATTTCATTTTCCCAAGTTCGTTCAACTGTCTCCAATTCCCTTACCATGCAGTCTGTTGTTGCCAGTTGAAAAGCCAAACTAAATTTCAGTGATGCAGGGCTGGCTAGATTGTACCCATTAGAGGCAATTATTCCAATGGAGTCCTGTACAATGACCTCAACCGCGTAAGTTCCACTAGAACTAGAATATGGTGGGAGTCTCAGCATTGCGACCCATGTTTTAGCTTGTAACCCATTGGTAGAAAGTGGTGTCCAATGGAGATGATCACTTTCAGGCAGCAATGAGTCTATCATAATAGTAGAAGAGTTTACCCCTTTCACTGGCTCGCTGAAATGAAGAATTAAAGGAATGCCTTCTGATAAAAAACAATGATCTGTACCAAAGGGATTATCAAAAGCTGCATATATATGTGACTGCTCATGAAATTCCACAATCACTTTTGAGCCATTAGAAGGCCAAGTTGCCTCTACTCTTGGACCATTTGGTGCAATTGTTTGGCCAACAAGCCATAAATGATAAAACCAGCCACTCTGATCATCTGAATCAGTGAATAGAGCTTGTTGAACAAGTTCATATTCCTCCGTTAATTTCTGTTGAGTATTGATTTCTTCAGATTTGTTCTTTAGCATGCGCGATAAGAGTGCACTGCAAAATAGATTTTAATCAGGCTTTAATCCAAAACATTGAACATAAATGCCATTGAATCTACAATGAAACCAACAATTTCCTGACTTCTTGGCAAAAATGAGACTGAGGGAGAGATATTATAAGGATGGACTACGACATAAAATATCCTCCAGATTACATTTTCTGAGATAACTCCCGATGGCATTATACAAAAACCAGTCAGAATACAATAGATCCAAGGAATAGCAAAAATAAATTTGCATAATAAATGTTCTTATCAGACCTGGCACATAACAGACCAGCGAAACCAAAGGGAAAAAGATATTCAAGTACATAATAGAATTTATTTAGTTATTGAAAAAACAATGTCTAAGCAACTCATACATTCACAGTGATTCCTCACTTAACTCTATTGTTTGTATATTCTTTCTACTTTTGGGATGATGCTATACCACATAAGTGTATTAAATTTGTTCTTTTTTGGAGGATGTCTGTACTTTACTCAAGGATTACTTACTGAAAACTACCTTATCTATGGACAGCCCTAATCTCCATCAATCCAGAAAAGCAATGTATGAATTCATGCAGAAGATGATCTAAGGGATTATTATCAGACCTTTCTCTGTATAAGCTTCTCAAACCCCCGATGAACTTTTGTTCTGTGCATTTTGATTTCTGTCCGGATGGCACTTTTGATTTCTCAGTTTATCTGAACCTCCACTACATATAGTTTCAAATTTCCTGATCAGTAATAATTCTGATGCATTGGATCTCAGTAATTTAATTTCCTTAGAACCTTCAAGGACAAGGTGAAATCAATGTAAGCAATATAATCAATTGTATTTAGCATAGGAATGTCAATAAGTGAGAGGAACCAGTCAACTCTGCACCTTAAGTTTACCGGTGCATATAGCCACATAAGCGCCACCTAGTTATTAAAAAAAAAACCTTTAATAGATTATGATCTCATCAATATGCCTAATTTCCTTTTGAGCATTTAGCTTATGTGGAGAGGTACTTTTTTAAGGTAGTTAAATCATGTGATTTTAAATACAAAGAAAATTAAGGTGGATCATTACTTAAGAATTAAGTCATGTATTTGGCATCCACCTGTGTGTCATCACTTGATTGGCTAGTTGTTTGACGTAACTTGTGGTGATGGATACTTTTTATTCAAATTTTAGTTGTATAAGGGACATCTACTCCCTTTTATTTAAACAATTATTATTTTTGTACTTTACATGTACCTTCCCAACTATTTGGTCCACACACAGTGATTGGCTCCTATCTCTTATTTCAGAGCAGCATACATAAATCCTTTCCATGAATAACAATGTAGTGAGTTGTAACACCAACTCCATAATCTAAAGGGTGGAAAAGTACACGAAGAGACACACATGATGGTTTGTTTCCAATGCAAAGTTTGATCAGTCCATTGGTTTGTTTCCAATGCAATGTTTGCTCAGTTCATTACTCTACCATCCGGGCCACCTTCGGAAGAGGAAAAAAACACTTTGTGACCTTTGAGCTACAATCTAACATGCATTGCACATCTTACTAAATAAGCACCAAAACTCAAATGTTGGTAGGCATTCCAAAGTACGTGTTTTAAATAATTCTGCAACTGGGAGAGCTACAGGACATAGTTGGGGAGGCACAAGTAATTCCATGGAGTTACACTTGTATCTCTCTATCTGCTTTGTACTTGGATTGAGCTCAATACCAAACCCACGAGGCACCAAATTCCATGCTGGGGTTTTTCCACAACAGGTTTCCCAAGTGTAAATATTGTGTTCTGAGTTTTTTCGTGCATGTGTGCATTTGAATTTATTTTTTTGTATGTTGTTACAATGATTATCAATGGAATGTATGGACTCTGAAAATGGAACAACACTTTAAACATTCATCCTTGAACTCATTTGTTATGATGAATTATTATGGAATGTATGGGCTCTGGATATGGAGCAACACTATGAGCATTAGTAAGCAATGGCTGTAAATCTAATTCATATGGGTGTGCAAAAGATGTCTGCAAATTCTCACATTCCATTTCAATATAATTGGATGAACAGGAGAGCTAGTTGTTGTATCTCACATCTCAATTTGGGCCTTCTATGTTGAATTTCAGTAACAATTCATTGAATAAGCAAATGGCAACATTTGTTAATTTGTAGTAGCAAAGCCTTCACAAACTTTACATACCGTTTTTGATGTCAAAGCAATAATGTGGCTTGCAGAGGGATTTGCTAACATGTAGGGATTTTGTGTGTAGTAACAATATTGAATGCCAATGTTTTAATAGAACTCCTGCAGTGATTGTATAGAAAAGACATAACCAAGTCTTTGGGAGAGAGACTATTTTGATAGATGAGCTGCAGTTGTATAGACCGGACATGACCAAGTCTTCAGAAGAGAGGCTGATGCAGGAGCATCCAAGAAGCATGCAAAGTCCAGTTTTGAATTTGATGATTGTGAGTAGCTTAGGAGGTTAATTTTAGTATTTTTGTATGGATCCCTCCATGTGTGTGTTAATAAGGTCAATTGGAGTTTCCCTCCAAAATGCCCATTTCAAAATTCAAATATTTGAATTCCAATGTATGTGTTAGGTGGTCTAAGAGTTAGCAATGACATTTTCTCATGTTGTAAAGGTGGTGAGGAGTCAAAGCAATGTAATAAAGTGTCCACACTCACCAAACGAAGTTACTCATGTGGATAGTTATGTAATAGCTCTAGTTAGGTAATTAAGTGATTGTAAACATCCCCATTTGAGGATATGAAAAGAGATATTGGAATGGAACAGACAAAGTTTTTTGGTTGGAGGAAGTTGTTAGAGGTTCCAATTAGGGTTGAAGAGTCATGAAGGCCTAGGGGAACCTGTGATGTATCCATAAAAACTCATGTATGGTAAGGTTTCTTAGAATAAGCCTTTGCATTTCTTGTAAATACAAATGAGGAAGAAAGATGGTCAGCTTTTCCTGTGATTATTTTGAGTATCTATGAGTTTCTAATGATCTATTGGTAGGTTTTGAGCATAGTTTGATCTTGGTATTGATGGTAATGAAATAGTACAAGTTTTGTGCAGAGAATGTCTTTTCTTAAGGCATGATAAATTGTATAGTTGCAAATATTGGTGTGGTTGCAAGTGTGTCTTATCTGTGCAGGGATTGAAAAGTATATGCAAGAGATTTTAAGAGTGAGGAACATCATATAAGTATAGGATCAATCAGGGAGCAGAGGTATTGGAGTTGTGTAAGGTAAGCCTTGTTAAGAGCGTTTCTTACAATCTTGCATTTAAAGTCTTGAGGGAGTTATTAAGATAATGATGGTGGTTATAATTCTAGGATGGCTGTGAGGAAGAGGCCGGGGAGGATTTAGTAATGCAGAGTCTTCATCAAAGAAATTAAGCGTAACAGTCCTCTGGGAGGAGATAAATTGTCAAATCCGGTCTTGGAATAGGTGATATTGAGATGTTTAGGAATAATCATGAATAAATCCATCTTGAAGAGTGTTGAGAAGGTGTAGGGACATCTACAGAAGTCTTGAGAATCATTACAAGGGTTTAAAAATCTTTCCAAATAAAATTAATTGCAAATAAGAGTCTCGACTCTTTTCTGCCCTGAAACCCTTAGTGGGGGTTTTGATCTACCAATGAAGCCATAGAGTGAATTCTCACCATTATACTCTCACAAGAACTTGAAGGACATGTTATAGTGTCTATTAGAAGATACGAATAAAGTTTGAGAAGAAGACATGGAGCTTTGAGCATGAAAATTGTGGAATCTCAGACTTGGAAACCTGTACTTACCAGCCTAAGAGCCACTTTGGGGAATAATTAATTTAAGGAGTCAAATTTGGGAAGAAAGACTCATTTATAAGATGTATCATGTTGCATGACAGATTTCCAAGGTCTTATGGAGGCAAGAATGGGATTTATGGGCTTGGAAGTGAAGTTTATATAAGACGGTGTTGAGTTCCAGTCCTAAGAAACTGAGCGAGTGAAGTAGTAGGGTATGAATTAATATCCTTAAGTGTCATTGGAGTAGAAGGTGTGATATGATGGTTAACAAGCATCGTGAGCGTCAGAGAAGATTGGAGTCTTGTGGAGTTGTTTAGGAGAGCAAAGGAGAAGTTTCTCAGTTAACAATCCTAGTTGACTGTACCTTACTAGTCTTTATATCTCTTTACTCAAGTGGTATGTTGGAGTTGAGTACATAGGTGGGAAATGAGCTTTTGATAGAGATGATATGGTGAGAATAGAGTGGTGGACTTGACAGTTTGGAGAAGCATAACAAAAACTAAATAAACCAGGCATAAGTTGATATTCCCAATCTTGAGGCAGTGAGACAGAGTAAGTCTGAGAGCAGGGTTGTAAGGAGGAGTTTGACTATAGTGAAGGTGATAATTTGTGAGTGGAAATACATCTATTGGAAGGAAAAATCAGTAAGGACATAACCGTTCTTGTAGGGAGTTATAAGTACTAAACCTAGACCTACAAGCTAGTGAAGAAGGCAGAGCAGAGTAAGAACAAGCTGGTATAAGATGTGTGGAAATACAGAAGAAGAGAAGGTAATTGTTTAGTGTTGGGAAAATTGAAAGGTGTTGGATAACTCAATAAGAAATATTGAGGAGTCATTACAGGGTATTTGAGTCTAAGAAGACAAGTGGTGGAGAAAGTTGAAAGGACATACAAGGGAGCAGGGTTCTAATGAGCTTGAATTCAGATATAACCGAGTATTGTGATGTTTAAGGAGTGTAAGTATAGTACAAGAACTTGGTGTTCAATTTAGAGATAAGTATAAGGAAGGAAGCCTAAACAAGTATCATCAAGTAGAGGAGAGAGTTCATGCAAGGTATGAGAATTGAGGATTGGTCTAGTACAAGAAATCGGTCCTAGAAGATAACAGAGTTGTTAGTCCAAGATATTGGAGGGAAGATGACCTTGTAAGGAATAGAAATACTTCTATACAAGTTGAACATAGTAATGCATGAGAGTGAAACCTTTTGAAAGATCTAATCAAGGAGCTAGGGAGTTTTCATAACAAAGAGGCCTGCTTGTGTGTTGGTTAATGGAGAATCACATTGAGAGCTAGTGAAACAAGACCTAAGAGTTCTATCCAAGCAAACTAAGGCCAAGGTGAAACATTGTTTGCATGAATAGCCATATTTTTGAGTTTCTAACCTGTGTTTTATGTTTTTTACATCAGAGGCTTCGGTAGTATGCAGGTACAAGAGGAGAAAAAAGATCCAAGGAGTATGGTCCAAGTCTTGGAAAAGGAAAATGAAGAACTCCAAGGTTGATTGGCCCTTCATACACATTCTTGTGTTGGCATTTTGGGAGGAATGGAAAATTGTAGAACTCAATTCTTTTATGACATGGGCACATAGAGGAAAATAATTTTCAATTCATGCAGAAATCCCAAGAATTGATTTCAAAAGAAGACATTTTCTCCAAGCTCCAAGAAGAATGTGAGGAGATGAAAAGAAAACATAGTTACTCTATTCCAAAGGAAACCACATTCACACAAGACACTATTCATAAATAGGTGTTGTGTTCCAAATACCAATAGAAAACAGAACTGCAAAATGTAAAGTAAAAATGCTGAAAAATTGGAAAGATGGGAGCACCTACTTCCCCAAGGGTGGATTGCACCTACAAATCCGACTGTAACAAAAGAGTTGTCACACGATAGCATTTTCATTTGCATTGAGTTTTGATATTGTAAAAGGATACATGCTTTAGGGTTCACTCCCTTTTATAATCAACTGCTAGAAGCCCTAATTAAACCATGGCTAACAAATGGTTTAAGTTTCTAACCCTTCATTAACTCTAGATTACCAAATATAAAGTAATATAAATAATGCTAAGATGCCTTCCCTTAGCTAGTCAAACTTCAAAAGGTTACATTATGAGAATGGAACTCAAACCTCTACCTACTACAAGAAATCTTTGACCATCCTACCATATACCACTACTTGACACAACACGTAGATGAGAATGAGGACTTTTTTGACTCCTAGGATTCCCTTGCATTTCGGGCACATATTTCAACCCTCTTCCGACCCCTTACATTCCCATTTGCCATTTTCGCTCACCCAGAATTTTTTTCCTTGTCTTGATTTGAAGGTTGGGAAGGTTATCCACCATTTCCAGAAATTTAAGATTGCTTTCAGGCTCAGATGCTTGCCTACAAAATCCTTTGTTTGAAAAGTTGTATCTTCTATGGGTAGCCCTTTCCACTTCAACTTGAACATGCACATATCCCTGTTCCAAAGCTTCTTGAATTCCTCCCCAACAATGCACGCAACCTTACCCTCTTTCATCAATCATTGACAGTTCTGTCTGTGGCACCATTACACCCCTATCTTTTTCTTCAAACATGACACATAAAACGCATCATGCATCCTTCCCTTGATTGGTATGTCTAATGCATAAGCAACTTCCCCCACCTTTTCTTGCACATGTGCATAACCTGTTCCAAAGCTTCTTGGATTCCATCCCAACAATGCACACAAGCTTACCCTCTTCATCAATCATTGATAGTTATGTCTGTGGCACAATTACACCCCTATCTTTTTGTAATGTCCCCTTTTCCAATCGAAGACCTTTGGCCTATTTTGTCAACCCGACGGCCAAAGGAAAAATATAAGGGTGACTTAAGTTTTATTAATTTTATTGTATTGTGCAAATAATTAAAATATAATAGCACATATAATAAATTAATAAACTTAACATTAAAATAGAACCTAGAAGATTTTTGATACTGGTAGGATACGATTATGGGCTCTCCGCATTTTTCTCCCCCGCATTCTTTTGCTGCTAAACCTAGTTTTTGTGAGGCGGCGGCTCCTGAGTGCGGCAGCAAGGATGGTGCTGAGGGCGGCGTTGGATCTGGTGTGGGCGGCAGAGCTGGTGGAGGCCCTCTTCATCCAGACGTTGGTGGTTAGGGAACTCTCGGGCGATCTCTCCTTTGCCTTTGCTTCTTTCTCCAGGCCCCTTTCTGTTGCTAAAACTGCGCCCTCGGTTTCCCTTGGGGATTCTACGCTGAAGGCTGAGGAATTTTTTTCTCCTCCAATGGTCTTATTTGCCGTTTTAATGGTCTCTGGCCTGGTCTTCCGCTCCTTCATTTGTGGATCTCTTCGAGCTAGCGCCCCCCTCATCTCTGGTAGGATTGATATTTATCCCTGTGCAGGGGGTTTTTTCATTGTGGCCTTTAGCTCTGACGATGCTAGAAATGTTGTTCTTTCTAAGCTTTGGGAACTGCAGAATCATCATTTACTGATGAAACCCTGGTTCCCGACTTTTAATCCTCTCTCTGCCTCTTTCAATGTTAAGCCGGTTTGGATCCGTTTGCCCCCCTCTTCCTATACAATTTTGGGGAAATGACAGTTTAGTTGCTATTGGTGATGCTTTGGGCACTTTTTTATCCATTGATTCAAATACAGATACCTTCATTCATACCACCTACGCGAGGATATTGGTGGATCTGGATACTTCAATTAATCTTCCTGCTTCTATCGATCTCAAAGTGCATGATAAGGTTTGGTCTCAACCGCTCGATTACGAAGGACTTGCCCTTTAGATGCAAAAAATGTTTCAACATTGGGCATCTGGCTGCAGCTTGTCACATGGTCAAGCAAAAATCCAAAATCGATAAGGTCTCTTGGTGGAAGGATGCCCACCAAAATCTTCTTTTTGTTGAGAAGGAAACTGTGTCAACTGCTCATACTCTGGTTTGTGAAGACAAGATTTCCAGTCCAATCCCTTCAACTAAACCTTCAATTGTTGAAGCTGTTAAGGTGGATCATGAGCTGACGTTGATTCCAGCTGTAGATACAGAATGCACTCAAACCAGTTTCACTAAGGACATTTCCACTGACAGTGTCTTGGATTCCTCAAAGTCTCCAACTCCCTCAGATGAAAACACAGATCCTAATAGGAGTGACGAATGGACAGTTGTTAAACACACAAAAAATTCCTTTTGTATGCATCTAAGATCCCATGTAAAGGACTGTTCTTGGTAATCTTGTAGTATGTTGGGCTTAGGACGCTTCTACTTGTTGTGTTTTTCTCTTGGACTTCTTCTTCTCTACTTCTCTTCCCCCTTGTTGTTGGGGTTTTCATCTTTGTTATGCTTAAATGTTCTATTCAGCCTTGAGGGCTTGTTGTACCAGGATGTGGGTCCTCCCAAAACCCTCAAACTTTTATCCTATTCCAAAAAAAAAAATAGAACCTAGAAAAGTACATCAAAAGAAAAGCACTTATTTAATTTGTATTTTCTAGGGAAAATGGCAACTTGCCTTAAGGGGAAAATGGGAACTTAGAAAGGATAAAACATTTCTATTGTGTATTCTCTCTAGGGAAAAAGCGACCCGCCTTGGGAGGGAAGAAAATAATTATTAAATACCTTTTGTATTCTCCCTAAGAGAAATGGAGGATGGAAAATGCATCGAAAAGAATCATGCGAGCTGATTGATGGTCTTGAAGGTTGTTTTGGGTCTCTTCTTCCTTTAAAAGGAGAAGTAGACTTGCTTGAGAGGCATTCCATATTCATTTGATATATTCAGAATTGTGTTGAAGCCTGAAGCTTTCACCAAAAATATTCTAAGGACGAAAAACCCTTAGTATATTGCCTCTAGAGGACGAAAACCCTCTTAGAGATTAGGAGAATTCTCTACACTAGATCTTCCATAGAGCTTACAAAGAATTTCAGTATTTCCAGCAGTAGCTGAGGAGTTTTTGCAATAAAGGTTTGAAGAATTTATCGCAGCAGTGTCATTGTATTTTCTTTATGTGGAGCGACCCACTATGTGGCTGGTTTTCAATGTCTTGGACACATCTCAAGTCTGAATTTCATTATCATCATTTGTACTGATTTTTGGAAGTCCAAATAAATATTTTTTCAGGGCTTTTGGAGGGTTTTATAGTGCTGTTTACAGTCACTTATATCTGCAGATTCCTGATGAAAATTACAGCTTAGTTTTGCTTATAAAAACTCAAGTATTTCGTCAATCTATCACTGGTAAAATCAGAACCAGTTTGGGGTAGAAAAGATTCAGATTCCATTGAGTTTGTTGGGCTTTAATCATGAAACCAGTCACATTTTCTAAATGAAATATTTCAAGTCTGTTCTACATCTTAAATCCGCATATTCCTTTCAGATTTGGCTTTGAAAAAATTGTGTTTCAGCTTGGTGTAAAATAGGCCCATTTGGGTTCCTGTCTAATTTTTATGGGATGCTATAATAAACCCTAGTCGCATTTCTCACAAATAATTCTGGGCTGCATTATATTTATTCCCTCTAATCGTATTGCATCTGTATTTGGCATTGGGTTTTGTTGAAAATCCAACTTGAGGTGGAAGAGTCCCATTTGGGGATCTTACACTTTTTCTTCAAACATGACACATAAATAACATCATGCATCCTTCCCTTGATCGGTATGTCTGATGTGTACACAACTTCCCCCACCTTTTTTCACACACGGTACGAGCCATAATACTAGGATTGCAACTTCCACTTCCCTACTTGCTTCAACGTC
This sequence comes from Taxus chinensis, assembly GCA_019776745.2. Classification (NCBI taxonomy): domain Eukaryota; kingdom Viridiplantae; phylum Streptophyta; class Pinopsida; order Cupressales; family Taxaceae; genus Taxus; species Taxus chinensis. The sequence goes on along the minus strand of CM034154.1, from coordinate 173,378,645 downwards.
TTCTTTTAAAATAATTGCAATTGTACAAATGTCGTGTCCCCGGTCTTAAAACTCTTTTTGTCTTGTGTTGAGCCATAGGTTGCTTCATCCTGTTTGCACTCACTGCCAAGTTATCTCTCAAGAGTTGCATAATGTTTTGCATCTCTTGCACTACTTCCTCAACCATTGGGATCTTCCCTTTTTGGATTACCCAATCGAATGGAAATGGTGGCTAATATCCAAGCAACGCCTACAACAGTGTCATTTTCATGGCTAAATGATAAGTTGTTTGTACCAATATTTGACCAAATGTATCCCTTCCACCCACTTGCTCTGCTTATCCCCTACATACATTCTCAAATACCCTTTCAAGCACTCATTCAACCCCTTTGTTTGCCCATCTGTTTGGTGATATTATGTAGTGTTCATGTTTAATGTAGCACCTACATTTCAGAACAACTCCTACCACAAATGACTGAAAAACCCAATACCGATCACAAATGATCAATTTAAGGATTCCACTGTTTAGCTTAAACACATGTTCAAATACAATTTTCAAACATTAGGACCATCTCCCTGTCCCTTTGGTGCAATCATTTGTGATGGGCCTATATTTTGTTGATTAATATCTATCTTCTCCACAAAATGCTAAGTTACCGAAACGTTTTGGATACAGGAGCGGGAGCGGGTTATCCGATACGCGGAAACGGCAAATTTTTTTTTGGACCCCGGGATACGGCGTAGGATACGGCAGTACAAAAACTATATAAAAATTAAAAAATATATAAATCTCAACCTTCTAAATAGGAATTTAATTCTAAACCACATATTATGTATATGAAAAACAAGATAAAAGACAAGTTATACTATTAACTATAAATTTATAATAATGTACAGTATATACAAAACGAATAAAATTAAATTCAGAAGATTCTTTCAGAAGATTGCAAGAAGTTGCTTGGTCCAAAAAGGTGCAAAAATGGATTTTATGAAAAATAAGAAAAATATTGCCTGCGTAGAGCTCGAGAAAATATACACTTTTAGAGAAAACGACACCTAAAACGGAGCCACATAATGAAAGTTATGGCTCATCCAAGTTTTTGATGCTACATCTTCCCGAACCCTTTCCAAAAATGGCAAATTTTTGTCCGTACTTGCATTTTTTCACCGAAAATCCAAAAACAAAAAAAATTGCCAAAAAAGGAAAAAAAACGAAATCGCAGGGCTCTGTCCGCTCCCTCGCCGTCCCCACGCCGCTCCCGTCGCCACTCCCGCTCCCTCGCCTGCTCCCGTACCCGCTCCCGAGGTCTTCTAAGGCGTTTCCGGTAACCTAGACAAAAACATCATCTTTACCCCTCTGATCTGGGAAGACCTGAGTTAAAGTCCACTGACACAATTTCTCACGTTTGTTGTAAAACTAAATTTGGTTGCAAAGGACCTTGTGAAGGGACACTCTCAGCCCTATTTCGATGGCAAATGTCACATTCAGCTACAAATTGTAGAATGTCTTAACTTCATTCCCTTCCAAAAAAAATTATGTTAATGTTTCTATATATTTTCAAGAACCCAACATGACCTGCAAATGGAGACTCATGCTTGTGCTCTGGCACCTTCTACACAAAGGGAGTCACCTCTCAAGTAGATGCGTCCTCAGAGGAAGATAATGTCATTAGGAAATTACCAAGCAATCTCCTTTCCCCCAAGTTCAATTTCTTGCATGAGTTTGGTTGAGGCAAGGTGAATTGAGTAGTCCTATGCAAGGTCATCTATCAAAGTAGGTTGGTTGATGGAAAAGGCCTAAAATATTGGTGCTTCTTCTCGATAGGACAGTGCATTTGTCACCACATTATCCTTCTCTTTCTTGTTAAGGATCTCAAAATCATACAATCAATCCATTTATGTTGTTCGTCCATTAAAGTCCCTTGAGTTAACAAGTGCTTAAAGCTGAGGTGGTTAGTCTTAATAAAGAACCCTGCTCCCTAACAGAAACTGATGTCATTTGGCTACTACAAATATGATGGCTAGCATCTCCTTACTATATGTGAACATCCTTCATTCCCATTCATTCAATTTCCTACTTTCAAATGCAATGGGATGGTCATCCTAAAAAAGAATTGTGCCCAGTCCAAATTCAGAAGCATCGCATTAAATGACAATAGACTTTGAGAAATGAGGGTTTGCTAAGATTGGAGTAGAGACCAAAGCTCGCTTGAGAACCTTGAAGGATTTTTGTGCCTCAATGGACCACTTGAAGGAATCCTTCCCAGTAAGGTCGGTTAGGGAAAATGCTATTGTTGAGAAGTTCCTTCATAATCTTCTGTAAAATCTTGCCAAGCCTAGGAAACCATGAATTTTCTTATGAATCTTTAACACAAGCCAATCACATATGGCCTTGACCTTTGCAGGATCAGTATCAACCCCTTCAACAAAAAATAATGCGACCAAGGATAATTCTGAAGATTCCTTTGTGAATTCCCACTTAAAGGACTTGGCATACAACTTTTCCTTGGACAATATATCCAACACAACATCCAAATGCTCAAGATGGGATGCCAATGAATTACTATAAACAAGGATGTCATCAAAAAATACTAGAACAAATTTATGCAAGAATTTACCAAACACCTTGTTCAAAAATGCCTAGAAAGTGATTGGAGCATTGTTGACACCAAAAGGCATGGCCCTAAATTGATGGTGGCCATGATGCATTCTGAATGCAGTCTTGTCCTGGTCTTGAATCCGAATTGGTATTTCATAGTATCCAAATCTTAGATCTACCTTTGAGAAATACTTCACCACATGCAACTCATCAAGCAGATCATTAATCCTTGAAATAGAGAATTTATTTTTAATCGTGATGTTGTTCAAGGCCATGTAATCAATACATGGTCTATACGACCCATCCTTCTTCTAAGCTAATACCACTAGAGTAACATATGGCCTTTTATTAGGTATGATGATGCTAGCCTCCAAGAGTTCACTTATCAATTTTTCTATCTCTACCTTTTGAAGACCCCCATATCTATAAGGGTGTGCCACTATTGGACCCTTTGTACGTCAAGCTCAATAATGTGCTCCAATTCCCTATCTAGATAGGCTCTTTGGTAAGCCTTGGCAAATTAACTTATACTTGCATAGCAGCTCTGAAATCCCCGGAGCCTATTCAAGTGGGACAAACGATTCTACATCCACACTATAAAGGTGAGATGTAAAGTTGAAATTCCCTTTCTTTTAAATTTTGTTCATCTAGCTAGAATCAATATTTTTTATTTCCTTTGGGTGCAGGGACTTGATAGTATACTCACGATCCCCTTGCTTGAATGTCAATAATCGCTCCTGATGATTGGAGTATGTTCCAAGTGACTATAACCATTCAAACCCTAAAATAAAATCCACGCTCCCAATATCAACCACATAATTTTTTTCTTTGAGGACATAATCTGCCATTGAAAGTTCCATGTTATGGACTACTCTACATTGAATACTTCGGTCACCTGAAACTCGAATTGAAAATATTTCAGGAGTGTCTCAACGGAAACCTAGCATAACTCTAACTCTAGCTCAAACGAATACACATCTGCCATATAAAACATTTTCGTGTTACAATAAGGGCGGACTGACAACCAAGGGTTTTAAACCATGAAAACTTAGATTTTTCTTCATCTTTAGGTTTCGTATCAAAGGTAAACAACTTTCGGAATGTATTTTGTACCGTCTTGTTTTTCGGGCATCAATATGTTTTTTAGCTCTTCTAGCTACAATAGTGACCATTTCAAAAGATTCAAGTTCAAACATCCTTATCTTTGATAGAATATCAGCTTGCACTTTTGAAACATAGATTTTCTGCAGCAGCTTCAGAGAAAGCTTTCCCTTGGATTCCAATACTTGGAATAATTTCATATTTGAATATCACCCTGTAGGTTGGATATATAAATTTTTTGCACCAGCTTCAAATAAAGCTTAGCACTGGACTCCAAAACTTGGAATTTTTTCATGTACGCTCCATAGACATATCTTTATGAAATAAGTGCATCAATTGGGTATCATATGTCTCATCCAAGTTGTGATCAATTCTTTGAGTCAAAGTATAAAGAAAATGAACAAATTCCCCATCGGAATTTTTAAAAAAACATCTCTCTCCCCAAGTGTGGGCAGCACCTTCCAAATGTTGTAGTGACATTCAACTTGTCAGCTTGCCTTCTAATCTTTTGCACCCGAAAAAGCCAGTTTGAGCTTGCTTTGCCATGCGAGGACCACCCTGCCGCCTCCAAAGTCATGTTGTGGGATCTTCATTTGTAGGTTGAAAGGGGGACTGTAATGTCCCCTCTTCCAAATCAAAGACCTCTAGCCCTTTATGTCTACCCGACGGCCAAGAGGGAGTTTTAGGGTGACATAACTTTATTATTTTATTATATTGTGCTATTGTTTCAAAAAATATATATATATAATAATATTATGAAAAGCACATATAATAAGTGATAAAGTTTAAATAAATTAAAATACAATCAAAAGTAAATTGTAAAAGAGAAAGCGTGACTTGCCTTGGGAGGCATTTTTGGGAAAACGTGCCAATTTGCCCAAAGAAGCAAAATGCGACCAGCCTAGGCATTAAAAATGGGACTTATGTTTAGATATAATCACTGATTGTGATTGGTGATTGGGGAGGTTACTTTGGGGCTATTTCTCCTATATAAGGGAGAGGTCGACTTGAAGAGAGATATCACTTACTCATTTTTATCAAACTCTGATTTTTGTCTAAGCTTTGTGCTTGTTGAAAAACTCTAGAAGACGAAAACCCTCTGAGAAAAAGAGAGAGATTTTCACACAGGGAATCTTATTGTGCTTACAAGGGAATTTCAGTATTTTCCAGTTGTTGATATTTAGCTTTGGGCTATAAAGGGACTGAAGAATTATTGCAGCTGTGTCATGACATTTTCTGTATGTGGAACGCCATATAGGGAGGCTGACTGGTATTGTATATGTAATATTTGAGGCCGCATACTACTGTCCTCTGTTCAGCAATACCTCCAAACTTTAAATCACCTACATTCTGTATTTTTGGCGTTGCCTAAGGTACCCTTTTCAATGCTTTAAGTCTGCAGATTTCTGGGTGCTGTTACAGTTTATATATGTACTCACAATTCAGATTTGTTCTCTATAATAAATTCTGAGTTGATATGGCAAGGATAGATACGACTAGGTGTTGTTATTTGAGTTTTCATCATCAAACTTAACCGCCATTATTAGGAAAAATCTACATCAGGGCTTGTTATTATATTCTTACTATTTTGGAATAAGAAATCATCAAATTACTTGCTAGCTGAGTTGGTTCCCATGATATTTTGAGTCACTTTTCAACACTGAAGGTTCTGATTTGCCGTTCTAAAGTCTGTGTATCTTTTATTAATCTGAGCATGAGTGTGGAATTACTTAGAATCCATTAAAGGGTTGAAGTGTCCCATTTAGGGGATATTCCAGTGGTATCAGAGCATCAATCCTCCCACCTGGAGGGTTTGTTTTGGTTTGTTTTATGCAGCCTACAGAAGTTGGGCTACACCGGTATTATACAAGGAGCCAGGCACGTCTGAATATTGAAGCTAGTCCCGCAATCATGGATAGAGGAGAAGGAGCACACACTCCTCCACGACGTGAGCGACTTGATCCGGATGTTCTTTTCAGCGGAATGATCGATTCCCATTAGGAAATGATTCAGACCATGAGGCAGCTGATGGAGAATTTGACTATGGATAGGGCAAGAAATCGGCATGATAGAAGATCTGCATCCATAGCTAGCAGCCACAAAAGGTACAGCCGGGTTCCTACAGAAGTGGGCAGCGTAAGAGGTTCCCCTCCACGAGATAGGAGATATACGGAGGAGAGGAGGCCCACAAGGACTGTGGATCGACCTTTGCAGCCTAGATTCCTACAGAGGGAGGAGCCACCATTGGTTGAAGAGCCACTTGAAGACATAGCCTTTCAAGATACGGTGATGGCAGCGCATGATGAGTGGAGAACTCTACCACAGGAGGTACGTAATGCCTTTCCCCTTCATCAGTATTGTGCTCAAAGGAGGGAAAGCTTGAGAGCTAGACAGGTACAGAGGCCAAGAGAACAACAGAACAGGGAGTTGAAGCAGGCCACCAACAAGGTGACCCTTTCCACATTTGATGGTGGTGGAAAGATTAGTGCCAGAGCATGGATTCACAAGCTCGACACATATCTCACTCTCAAGCCTATGTAGGAGCAGGAGGCTATCCAATTTGCCACGTTGCACCTTGAGGGAGTAGCGTATGATTGGTGGCACCATGGGCTTATCACTCAGAGGTATGATCTTCTACAATCATACAAGGAGTTTAGTGAGAAGTTGATTGCAAGATTTGATCGCAAGGATGTAGAGCTTTACTCTAGGGACTTGGCACAACTTCGACAGAGTGGACACGTTGATGCATACATCAACGAATTTCAGCGTATAGCAGTGATGGTGCCAGAGATGCCTGAAAGGCGAGTGGTGATGTTGTTCATTGAAGGACTTCATGACAGGCTGAGAGGATTGGTCAAGGCTCTTAAGCCTACTACTTTGCATGCGGCCATTCGGACAGCCTTGGACTTAGACACTACTCCAGTGCAGCCCCAAAGGAAGAACATCAAGGAGGAAAAATCAGAACAGCAAGAGCAGCCCACTTCTTCGAAGGTTGCGTTTACACCCAAGAGGGAGACCGTTTCTAAGAGTGAGCTTCGCCGGAAAAATTTATGCTTTCATTGTAATGATCCGTGGGAGCCGGGGCATAGGTGTCTTGGGAAAGGTAAAATCCATCTCATAAAGGTTGAGGAGGAAGAGTCCGAGGATGAACAGGAGTAGCCAACACCAGGTATTACAAATGAAGGTAGACTCACCTATCTTTCAGGAGCACCCAAGTATAATCCATTCATGTTTGAAGGCATAATGTTCGGGTGTAAGATCATGGCACTACTGGATAGTGGATCTACACATAACTTCCTAGATGCAGGTTTGGTAGACCAAAAAGGTTTACAATATGATAACTTTGAAGGCTTTGATGTGGCTATAGCAGGAGGTCTCACTCTTCCATGCAAGAAGAAGGTTAACCAAGTCAGCATTTTATTTGGTGAGTATACACTTTGTGATGATTTCTATGTCATAGATTTAAAAGATAACAATGTTGTGCTTGGCATGCAATGGCTTCATTCGTTGGGAAGAGTCACCCAAGATGTGGAAACTATGGAGCTGAGTTTCTAACACAAAGGGGAACAAGTCACATTGAGAGCACTCAAATACACGCTGCCCCATCAAATGGCAGCTAAGTCTATGATAGTTTGGGACCAGGAACCATCTCGTGAGGACATCTACACAGATTTTTCACTGCATATCAGCATGGACCAGCAAGGAGGTAATGAAGAGTGCGGCAAGTTCGAAGCATACATGAGGACGTTGGTTTAACTAATGACAAGTAAGTTGCGTAAGTTTTTTTCTGCAATGTTTGAACAGCATTGTATAGTGCACATGAAGCTATTAAAAAAGCTTCGGCTGGTCTGGGATCCTGGAACGAGTAGAATGCAGAGTTGCAGTTTATGATTGCTTAGGGGCAAGCAATCTCGGGAAGGGAGGACTGTAATGTCCCCTCTTCCAAATCAAAGACCTCTGGCCCTTTATGTCTACCCGACGGCCAAGAGGGAGTTTTAGGGTGACATAACTTTATTATTTTATTATATTGTGCTATTGTTTCAAAAAATATATATATATATAATAATATTATGAAAAGCACATATAATAAGTGATAAAGTTTAAATAAATTAAAATACAATCAAAAGTAAATTGTAAAAGAGAAAGTGCGACTTGCCTTGGGAGGCATTTTTAGGAAAACGTGCCAATTTGCCCAAAGAAGCAAAATGCGACCAGCCTAGGCATTAAAAATGGGACTTATGTTTAGATATAATCACTGATTGTGATTGGTGATTGGGGAGGTTACTTTGGGGCCATTTCTCCTATATAAGGGAGAGGTCGACTTGAAGAGAGATATCACTTACTCATTTTTATCAAACTCTGATTTTTGTCTAAGCTTTGTGCTTGTTGAAAAACTCTAGAAGACGAAAACCCTCTGAGAAAAAGAGAGAGATTTTCACACAGGGAATCTTATTGTGCTTACAAGGGAATTTCAGTATTTTCCAGTTGTTGATATTGAGCTTTGGGCTATAAAGGGACTGAAGAATTATTGCAGCTGTGTCATGACATTTTCTGTATGTGGAACGCCATATAGGGAGGCTGACTGGTATTGTATATGTAATATTTGAAGCCGCATACTACTGTCCTCTGTTCAGCAGTACCTCCGAACTTTAAATCACCTACATTCCGTATTTTTGGCGTTGCCTAAGGTACCCTTTTCAATGCTTTAAGTCTGCAGATTTCTGAGTGCTGTTACAGTTTATATATGTACTCACAATTCAGATTTGTTCTCTATAATAAATTCTGAGTTGATATGGCAAGGATAGATACGACTAGGTGTTGTTATTTGAGTTTTCATCATCAGACTTGGCCGCCATTATTAGGAAAAATCTACATCAGGGCTTGTTATTATATTCTTACTATTTTGGAATAAGAAATCATCAAATCACTTGCTAGCTGAGTTGGTTCCCATGATATTTTGAGTCACTTTTCAACACTGAAGGTTCTGATCTGCTGTACTAAAGTCTGTGTATCTTTTATTAATCTGAGCATGAGTGTGGAATTACTTAGAATCCATTATAGGGTTGAAGTGTCCCATTTAGGGGATATTCCAGGGACAATTCGAGCTTTTTGTCTCTTCCTCTTCCTCATCCAATGGATCTTGATCAATGTCCCCCAAGGGTTGTTATACTCCTCTTCCTCATCCTCGATGGTTGTGTCCTGGGGGTTTGGTTATCTCGGGTTTGTCTGCTCTACCTATTTTCCAAATGAACAAATCTCCCTACAAACCTCCCCGGCAAAATCAGAAAATAAGTCCATCTCATCCTTTGTAACGAATTTTGAGTTGTTTCTTGAATAAACTCCCCTCGGCATTTTGGCAGTGGATACAAAAATCGATTGAAGCTCTAATACCACTTGTTGCGTTCCAAATACTATCAGAAAACAGAACTGTAAAATATAGAGAAAAAATACTGATAAAACGTAAAGATGGGAGCAACTACTTCCCTGAGGGCAGATTGCACCTACAAATCCTACCGTAGCAAAAGTGCTCTCACACAATGGTGGCTATCTCTTGCTTTAAGTTTTGATATTGTAAAAACTATATAATCTTTAAGGTTTTTACCAATTTTTGTACTCAACCGCTAGAAACCCTAATTAACCCATGGCTAACTCATGGCTTAACCTTTTACTTACTCATGACACCCAAATATATAACATAATAAAAACATTGCTAACTAAACACATAAATAAATGTTGTATTTAGGTACGCAACAAAGAGGAAAGCAAGGTAAGCACCTCACCCAATGTTGATTCTCACTATGAGTTGGCATTTGAATCCCTTGATAATTTTATAATGAAGGAATTGCCAAGGATGGCCAAGGAAATCTCAGTCCTATTGTGGTTGAGAAAAGACCACAATATGCAAGCCTATGATTTGATGGAAGAAAAATGAAGGATGGGGAATGCTATAGCGCAATGTAAGCAAGATTAGCTTCAATGGGGAAGAATGCCAAAATACCTCTACATCAGAATCAGCCCAACGAAGCTAATTGCATCTCTAATCTTGTTTTCATAAAGCAAATGGTTATAGAGAATCACCAAAGAGGGAAGCAAGTTGCCACCTCAAGAGGCCACGGAAGCACTTCTAAAGAGAAGGCAGCCTTCTAGCTATGACGTAGGAGAACATATTGCATCACTACTCCATCCACCAGCAAAAGGGGAAGGAGAACCTACATAAGCACAAGAATCAAGAAGAATAGAAGTCCTTAAAGGTATCTCCATTATCATCACAGTCACTTACTGGCTATGTTGCCGCATTCAAATTTGTGTTCGAATTCACCGAGGATAAAATTCGTTAAAAATTTGCTGCTAAAAAAGTCAAACAATAAAATTCGTGATTAAATTCGGCTATATAAAATTAGTATATATTTTTAATGTTTTATAAACTATAACACTTTATTAAGGTTATTGACGTATAAAACCATTAAATTTAAAAGATTATAAATTATTTTAGAATTTATTGAAATTATTAGAAAAATAAGCTATAACAAATTAACAATTTATTAAATCCGTAAAATTATAAATATATAACTTATTAGAAAAATAAACTATAACAAATTAACAATTTATAAAATTTATAAAATCCGAAAAATAAAGATGTTATTAAAATTATAAATATATAACTTTATAAAATAAACATAAAAACAATAACAAACATTAATAAGAGTTTTAAACATTAATAATTTATTGAAATTATTAGAAAAATAAGCTATAACAAATTAACAATTTATTAAATCCATAAAATTATAAATATACAACTTATTAGAAAAATAAACTATAACAAATTAACAATTAATAAAATTTATAAAATCCGAAAAATAAAGATATTATTAAAATTATAAATATATAACTTTATAAAATAAACATAAAAATATAAAATAAACATAAAAACAATAGCAAACATTAATAAGAGTTTTAAACCCACGCTAGGGCACATTCCTGCACACTGTCACTGTTATTGTCTTTCAAATTGCTTATATGACTCCACAAATCCACATTCACGCACGGGACAGGTCACACGGCACAGGTTTTCAATTTCATTAATGCGCGACACTGGTTTATCTGCATGCAGCCATTGTTTTGCTCTTGGTGACTGTTTTCCACTTTCTGGAGGCTTCACGACTTCAAAAGCTTCCAAGTTCCAGCATTTGATTTTGACAAATTTATTCATGAATTTCAACGATTTTTTTGCTGCAGCTATAGATTCGATAATTTTCGAATTTAATGGATGATATTCGGCAAATGTGGCAACACAGCTTACTGGTGCTAAGGGAATCCTTGTTGATACTTAGATTGAGAATTTGCTTAATTCGCAAAGAAGAAGCTTGTAAGATGTTAATTTGCATTCACACATATGACCGGCACTCTACAAGTATGTTAATTTCTTATTTCCAGTCCTTTCTTGTGTTCTTTTGTTCACAAATACATGGTGCTTACATTGAATGGAGCGTAAAAAACCATATAGCTTGTGTGCAAGTAGTTTGAAATTCCATATTAAGATATGTGTTGGTCAATCATAGTTGGGCTACCTAGTGTGATTATGGATCATATTGTATGAGAACATGTTGCTCACTGTGCTTATAAGTGGTATTTGCAGGTTTATAATAATTATCAAGAAGAAAAATGAACAAGAAGATGGTGATGTATCACCAAGTGAGTCTAGGATTGAGTCAAGTGGAATGCATGAGCTAGATCTCACATTTCACCTATGGCAGCTTCCTGTTTGGATTCCAATAGGCCTGTTTCCTAAGATTGCAAGCAAGAGTTTTAGACTTCATCAATTCCCTTGATAGGTTGGGGAATGCCCTTATCATCGAGCATGGACTTCCAGACCGTGAGGTGAAGGAAAATGACTAGAGGGAAGAACTTCATAAAATGACTGTGAGGATGGCAATCAGAGCTTCATAAAAAAAGAAGCTTTTGATGGGGCAACATCAATACCGTATTCAAGATAGATGACAAGGTTGAAATACAACCATATGAAAGGCAATGTGATGCTGAAAATTTGAAAAGTTAGCTAAATCAAGTGGATGTCAAAGAGAAGGAAACGAGTTATTTTGCTCATTAGAAATTGATTAGACATGCCTTAATTAGGTGGAAGAGTTTTGTCGATAGTTTGTGATAAGCAAGAATTCAATGATGATTCAATGGAAGCCTCTCAAGGAACTGATCAACTCAGAAGTCTGTGCCGCATGTTATGAGGAAGAGCAGCTCATGAGATGGCAATATTACCACCAAGGCAAAGGACAAAATAAGCAAGTCTATACATTTGAAATCCGACAGCAAGCATCTCTCACCTAATGAACCAGGCATAGCAGTACAGTATCTTGGAGGGATTCATAGTCATAATTGAAGGAAATTGCAGCCCATGGGCTTGAAGAGCATTAATGAAGCAGAGCAAGAATGCCCTCTACATCAACTTAGACAGCAAGAAGCAACAAAAGGCCATAAAATTGCAGCAGCTGGCCTTAAGTAAAAAAGCATACAAGCACACCATGTGAATTTGATGGTCATTTGGATGAGAAAAGCTGGAAGTTGCATCGTGAATTGCAGCCAAAGTAACAAAGACTGAAGGGGAGAATATGAAGCTCTTTAACATCAAAATTTAAGTGAAGATCAATTTGATTCCTGTCACAAAGCAATTGGAATGCCGAAAAATTGGTGCATAGGCTTTGATTAGAAACGCAGAAACACCCTCACCCATAACTAGAATGAGGATGCAAATATGAAGCCACTATGCAGTACGACATCACATTTGCTATTTCAGCTCGGTACAATGATGAGATTGAGTGTGATGTTACATGATTGGGCAGATTTTGTGTTTCAAATTCCTTATATGCAGATGAGAGATGACATTTTCAAGAGGAAAACAACCAATATCAATGATCGAAGATATCAATATTTGTTGTCAATGCACAAGGAAAAAAACAAAGGTTTCTGCTCAAAATAAGGCAAAGAATGTGATAATTGTAATCTAACATCAAGTGGCTTCAAGTTCAAAGTAGGAAGAAAAGACAATCCATGGAGGCTATCATGAAAAGCCTAAAGGCCTATGCCTTAACCTCCTCTGTTACAAAGCGTTTGTGGGGCCGAAAGCCTCAAAACAGGAGAGGTGTGATTCATATTTGATGATGTCAGAGATTCATTTGACAATTTGAATAGTTACGGGGTTACAAGTCTATATATATGCCCAGAAATCTGTTTTTATCAAAACCGAATACTTAAGTGAGACCATTTTAGAATATGGAAGGTTTGCAGAGGTTATTAAAAAGGGAAGGAACTAAACGAAGAAGAGCTCTGATTGGGAGCATTGTACTATTGTAAGAAATAATTTTGTCCATAGAGCAATAGCAGGCTTCCGTTTGAACGTTGGAGTTTTCTTGGTTATTGGGTTCCTCTAAGGTACATCTTTAGCGTCTCTGATGGGTTGTTTATTTCTGATTTCTACTCTTCCCTTACATTCATTTTAACGCAATTAGTTCTTGAATCATAATCGTGTTAACTAGAGTGCAATTACAAATCATTTACCTACCTGCAGAGCAAGCAATTGATTCCGTCAGATATTACTCCATGGATGTCCATCGGGGCTAGCATCACTACAAAGGTACATTCCTGCAGAATCTTACCATCGTGATGAATCAAAAATATGTTTATTCATCAATTGCAACAAGTAGCAACCAACAAATAACATGGCATCCATTCTGTTGAATACTTTGCTGTGAAATAAAAATTGTTGATATTACTGGAGATCTGAATCATTGTCTGAGTGAAGTTGAACTGTCCTTTATATCAAACAAATATGTTTTTAGGTTGCATCAAAAAGTATTTTACTCAAAAGGTTCTGGCATGAGATTTCAAAAAAAATTCTGGTGCTAGAGCATTGCTTTGTAAATGATATTTTCAGAGCAGAGATGAGTACATTACAGATTTGCATTCATTTTGAACTTTGAGGGAATAACAGCAGAAACCTTAGCTGCTTCAAACTAAATCAAACATAGGGAAAATGAAACTCAAACTGCTATTGTCCACACCTGCGGTTATGCCAGGCAGAATAGTTGCTGAAATTCTCATTGATCTTCTTTGTTGTAAACTTCAACTCCTCCTCATCAGGGACCTTTTTGACTTCCGCAGCAAATCTAGCAAACACCAAAAAACCAAACAATTTATGAATAAGGTGTACTTCAAAGGCCCTAGAATGCAATCAGGGACTGCTTGAAAAATCATGATACTTTTAGTATTGACAATCACCTGCGGTAATTCCACCCATGAAAATTTCTGTCATCGGCTTTAAGGAACTGATCTAAAAGCTGGAATTCATGATCTAAAGAGGAATAGCCCATGGTTATAACCCATTTTCGGTGATGCCATGCCCCATACGACTTGTAATTCCTTTTCAAAGCTCTCTCCACCTGCTCTTTGCCACATAACCAAGAAAAATCCAGGTTACCATAATTAATCATAAAGCTGCCGATAGAATAAAGATCCACTACGATTGTTACTTCAAAAACTGAATAACCAAACAAATCCCATCCTAAATACTGAGAAAGCATATATATTATTTAAAATTTATCAAGAAACTTGACTAGAAATAACAAAATCATAGATTATTTAAAACACATCCGAATATGTCCATCATGCCAGACAAACTGGTAAGTAAGGGATGATAACTGAATTAAAATCTTAAGTTCACTCGGGAGGCTCACCCTGCAAGCCCCACTGAGGTAAGTCAGGATGGTCTAGGACTCGCCTAAGTTGGAACTGTTGCAAATGAAGTCTCCAGGAACCCTTAGCAAAAAACAACAACCATTCAAATCTTTCAACTACCCAAAAAGCAAATTTCTTATCCAAAACAAACACCAATGCAGTTCTTATCAAGAAAATTTGTAATCAGAAACTATGTAATGCAGAACATCTACCCAGGTTGGGGCAGTAGCGCCACAGGGCTGGAAAGGGTCATATAGATTGGAAGATTAGAATCTTATACAATGGGTATCGAGTATTTAGTATATAGAGTTTGTGTATGGCCACCACACCATAGTCTGTAGGTTTCTAGTATCACAAGGGGCGTGCATCAAACTTGGACTCTCCATGACCCAGAGCCACAACAAAGAATTTTGATCCTAAGAGAAGCCATAAGAGGCGGAAGCTTTGCATATGGTTCTGAAGCCAAGCCTTTCCAGCAATGAAGTTTAGGGATCAAAAAGGAAAAAAAAGGAGATTAAAAGATGAAAATAGCAGTTTATGCCATTAAGAATAAGGCAGAATCGGTAAATCAATGACTAGTTGTAATATGTCAATTGCCCTACCAAGACATGGTGTAAATGTGTTACAAATTGGATAAGATCCCAAACATGTCAGTACTTTTACGCTAACAGGATTTTTGATATTTACAGTTATAGATATTTTGCAGTTCAAAGATTATGTCGTTGTATTGATATTTGGTCCAAAGATGTAATCCACGAGGCCTACGTAGGGGTAGATTGTGTGGAAGCTGGAGTGCTAGCTGCAGGAGCTGGATGTAGAGGATAATTGGAGGATAATTCATATAAAAGACTTATGATCAAACATTTTTCGAAGCCACCAAGTGTATATGTTACCCAAATAACAAGATGTTAAAAACAGGTTTGATCCTTTGTAGGCATATCTCTTAAAGCATAATGACGTGAAAAAATCTAAAATCTTTAATAACACAAATTGCTAATTGTATGACTTATTAACCGTTAATCCAAATATAAAAGACATATGATTGAACATTTTTCAAAGCCATAAGTGTATATGTTACCCAAATAACAATATGTTAAGAACAAGTTTGATCCTATGGAGGCATATCCC
The DNA here is from genome assembly GCA_019776745.2 of Taxus chinensis. Taxonomy (NCBI): domain Eukaryota; kingdom Viridiplantae; phylum Streptophyta; class Pinopsida; order Cupressales; family Taxaceae; genus Taxus; species Taxus chinensis. The sequence goes on along the minus strand of CM034154.1, from coordinate 173,363,095 downwards.
TTAGAACGTAATGATGTTAAAAAGTCTGAAATCTTTACTATCACAAATTGCCAAAACTGCTGATCCAAATATATGCAGAGCTATACAATTCTAAGGAAAACAGTAGCATAAAATTAAGAACTAAAAGTTTCTCCGGTTTTGGTTTAGCTGATAGATAATTATCAGTCTTAGTGACAAGTCCAACTGATCCAACTGATTCCACTTAAGTGACTTCGCACTCAAAGGCACGTGAAAATAAAAGAGTAGAAAACCTAAAAGCTACAAAACCGCAATAAATCCAGCTGAGCAAGCTCGGAAAACTCAGCATTAAATAAAAAACAGAAAAAACTATAGAAGGAAAAAAAACCTAAAAGCTGAAAAACTACCTTCTGTTCTACAGTTTCAACAAGAGATACACGAGATTTGCAGGATGGAGAACTGTTTTTTTGCAATTTTCCTCAATTTTGGGGTGATTTTGATTGTCAAATTTTATGATTTCTGGCTCAATCGTGTTAAATGAATTTATCTGGATACCAATAGATCCCAATTGTTACCTATGTCATCATGAAACCCTACATGATCTGATTTTGAATGCATTTTGAGAGACTAAATCTGCCAAATCTTGCTGAGTTTTTGGTTATGTTCTTCCAAGCCGGAAATAGGCCTATCTAGACTAGGCTGAGTCGGAATCTTAATGCAAAGCTTCAGGCATCACCGTGCAAAGATCCAGGTTCAGACCCCAGCAAGCATAGAACCCTTGTGTTTGCGTGTAGATGATTCGACTTCTAAAGTTTAAACCCCTGGAATTTGCCAAAAATAAATAAATAAATAAATACTAGGTGTCATACCTCCCTCTGCAAAAAGAAATAATATAGCTGCCTCGGTTAAAAGAAATAAATAAAGAGATCGTATTATTCAAAATCAGAGATTAATTTTTTATTAAAAAAACAGTACCACGCGAAGTTCTTCATCAAGGACTCCCTTAACTGCATCACCATCTGCTTCAGATTCCATCATCTTTTTTACAGCAAGCTTGCGGTAATTCCACACGGTTAGAATTTCAGGGTTGATTTCCGCAAGACTGGCACTGATCTGAAGAGCTTCTCTACTATATCTGACAATCAAAATGTTACATATGTCATCGGAATGTTTTTCCCAAACCCTAATTTTTCCCTCATATTTTTCCCCTAAACACTAATTGAGAAGTGCGGATGAAATAAAATGCAGTTTTTTGGACTGAAATTAACATACATTTTGTCGTGATGATTTTTAAAGAATTGAGATTGCAGAGATTGAAGGCGAGCTGCTTTTGCGAGATCTTTTTCTCGATCGCCATCGCCATCGCCTGAGAGCTTTCGAGGCCTTCCGTGCATTTTGAACCGGTGACAAATTTACCGGTGTTTTTTTTCTTCTAACACTGTTAGGAAAAACGCTGAAGCATTTAATGTGGCCTTTGTAAGCTGAATAAAGCTTTCAAATAAGTAGTATGTTATTGCCTTCACAATTAAGGTTTTAGTTGTCAAATACTACGACTTTAGGATACTTGTGTATTTATTTATTTGTTTGTTTTGTAAGTACGTTGGAATCATAACATATTACAAGCTTCATTCAACGAGTTAGCTTGGCGTGAGGGCAAGGACCAACATCCCACTTCAGCAGCACACAGGGACATGCACAGACATGCCAATGGGGGGTTGAACCTTAGACTTCCTCTTAGTAAATGCCCAGACTTCATCAATCAGCCAAGACCCCATACAAATACAAATAGTTAGTTTTATATCTTCCAATTAAAACATGGCATGTCAAATTTTATAACTTTTACCTAAAGTTTATGGTGCAAGAAGATTTAATTTATTTTTTTAAGAGATTTTTCTAAAAACATATTGGTTGAGCCTTTATTCTTCATATAGCAGCGTTTTTCATTAGCAAAAAAATTTATGACCAATAAAATTGTGCCAAATGAAAAATATTTAGTCATACATTATAATCTTCACATAAAATTATCTACGACTTACCAAATAAAAGATAAATATAACTTACTAATAAAAAAATAATAACTAAATAATGAAAATCATTCAAAGACAACTTTTTTGGGTGACAGAAGCTTTTTTATTCTATATATTCTAAATGACACCAACTAAACAATGAGTTGAATAGATCAAGCTAATCCTCAAAAGAAATACCATGTTTCATTTTTTAAATAAACGATTTAACAAAAATATTTTTTTTGTAAAACCCTAGATATTTCAGAGTCACATGCAATAGATAAAACACTAAAGTATAAATCTAACATAAGCAATAAGCTACATAAAATTAAAACCCTAAGTGCAAGAAAAAGGATATAAGACTTAGCTAATTTTGCAATTAATCTTAAAGTGTGAACAGGAGGAGGAAACGGTCGTAATTGTGCTCGAAAAATTGTGCGATTGTCGGATATTCTTGGACTAGGGCGCCTAGACAAGGTTAATGGCGCCTGGTTGTTGGAGACTGCGAAAGACCTCGAAACCTAGTTCTTCTTGTGTGGCAAGATTGTCGTTGGCCTCCGTTGTTTGTCACACGTGTGTTGCACTACGCCCACAGAATTCGCCTGTAACCTACAAAAAGAGAGACAGCATGCAAAACCCCAAAACACATCAAATCCTAAAAAAGAAAAAGATGTAAATGGGGAGTTGGACTGACCCCGACCATCCCCTGACTGAGTGAACTTACGACCGAGCACTGCACTACATTTCAAACTCCGTGTAGTTCTCGCGTGTGTGTGCAAGAATCATGCCCTAGGTGGCTCTTGTGCGAGATGCACTTGATAGGGAGCAATAGCTAGATGTACCGATGTAGATACATGTGTGGATGTTAAAATGAACTTCCCCTCTATGCGTGTATACAGAAAATGCAATCTCTTATCCCTTGAATGAAGCTAAATGGATGTTTTAATGCTCTTGAAATGTCTTTGGATGCAACCTTAGGTGATAGTAATAGATGCTTAGAGTTTGGTCCTTTATTATGGTCACATAGCTTTATATTTATATGATTCGCTTAGTTGAATTTCACAATTGACAACTGGAAGGCCAACCCATAAGAAAATAAGATGCCCAAAAGGAGCGAGTAAAGTACAGAAAGGTCAAGGGCACCCAGAAGGATGGGGGTGCTTGGGCATTGGCATCTTGGCTAGACGTTGGTGTCCAAAGTCATAAAAGATAAAGTAGTAAAGTATCAACTGGGATGTAGGGTGTAAGAGGCCAGAAAGAAGACATGAACCACAAACAAAAGGCCAAAGATAGTTATTAATTGCTAGTTTTCTCACTTGGGAATCATATGAATAGTAGTATGTGATTAGGAACTAGAAATGTACCCAAAGTGTGTGATTTTGTGTGTACATTCGCCCCCACTTTATTTTATTGAGTGAATACTTGATAACATAAAGTAGATAAGAGATGTGTACCAAATAATCATGTAGATCAATGGCAAAAGTGTGCCAAGGAGACAAGAAAAAATGTGGAGTGATAAAATTGAAAAGTGGAAGCTAAGCTAGAAAAGAGGAAGCAACCCTAGGGGTGAAAAGTGTAATGTGTTACGTCATGTTTGTACTTGTTGTCCTTGTCGTGTTTGTGTTGTGCTTGAGACTATTACTTCTTATAAGTACAGACCTACAAAAAAGAAGAGCAAAAGAGTAGTCAAATTCATGTATATGAAAAATTCGATCCAAGTATGTAAATATGTGAAAAAGAAGTAAAAGGAACATGTGCACCTGATCCAGAACGAGTGAAAAGAATAGAAAGTGTTCTGAAATGTTGTCGAAGAACGAGTTTTTTGGGAAATCTCACGCCAAGTGCGAGTTTTTTGGGTGATCTCATGCCACGACAAAAGAAGTGTTGGGGAGAAAGGTCTAGTGTTGTTCTCCAACCTTGACTACTTCCCAACAATTTATACACCACTGCAAATGGTGTGATCTTGTTTTGTTCCAGTTTGATCCATTTCGATCTAGTTTGATCCAAGTAGAAAGAGAAGAAAACAAAGATGGGATGCATTCTAATTATTGGAGGATTGTTCTTGTACTGTGAAACTGCTCTGTGACATGTTGAAAATCGCATTGATCTGAGAAAAACTCTATAATTGCCCCTAGTCATAGGCACCCGGGAAGGGTCAAGAGTGCCCAGCTGCTCATGTCTATATCTGGGCGCTGGCGTCTATGTTGTGCGGAGGACCCAAGTTAGATTTTAAGCCCTTTCTGTAATTGTATATTGTTTTGTTAATAACATGTGTAAGTCTGAATTGTGATTGTGTACTTTTGAATGGGGTGATCGATTCACCCAATGTATGCACCCCCTCATTTGGGGTGCATGTCACTAGGAGGATGCGGCCCAGAGGAGAGGACCAGACGTTGATTTGAAATTGATGCCCTGCAGTGGGGAAGGGAATTTGCATAGTAGAAACCAAGGCACATGTAAACAAAATGGCTAGAAACATGTGTTAGTGCAATTAAGACAAATACGTATATGAAAGAAAAAGTGTAATCTAGCAAGCAAAAAGAAAATGTAGATAGCGAAAAGTGGGTTTCCAACATGGTACATCACTCACAATGTCACAAGACAATCAAGGCCGAAGCGACCAAAAGCATACAAACAATGAACAAGCAAGACATAGGGCATAGCTCGCAAACAATGGCATACACTAGCAAACAAGAGCAAATAACGTATCAGACAACCATGGTGACAAATAGTTCCTGTAAGAAAAATGTTGCATGATGAGATATATTAATTGATTTCATAACAACTCATCTTTTGTATTTTGATAATACCATTACAACCATGTCTATATATTTCCTAAGTACATTGTTGAACATCATTATTACAACCATGAACTTTTGACATAATGACTAATTGATATAATTATATATAATTATCTTTATTTTGTGATATTATGTGTGCATTTATTCTTATTATTCCAATAAATTGTTTGGATGATTATATGTGTTGATGTCACCCTTGGTTGTAAGTAATTTGTCATATGCAGCAAAGGAACATGTCCATTGCAACTCATCTGCAACCAAAAGAACTTGTCTGCAGCAACTCATCTGCAGCATAAGGAAATCATTCACAGCAGAGAGCCTGCATTTATGAAGATATTTTGAAACATAAGTGATGGCACTTAAGTCCTTATGCACCATTGAAGAAGTAGTTACAACAGAAACATGGGAAATTGAGAAACAAATCAATCTTTCATTTGGTCAGTGATTAAGAACTAGTGAATAATTGATTGTTAGTTGAACACTTATTGTTTGTTTCAAACATGTGTTGAATCTCTCACTTTTTCTATTAAAGACTCCTTCTTGTATTCTTCTTCTCACGTGTTGTAAATGATAGGATATAAAGGAAAGGGTTGGTGCCTTGTAACGGAGTCAAGTCAGTAAGTCAAATTTGGAATTAGAAAAAAAGATTACTCTGATCTTTTATTCCTAGATGTAATGTTTTATGCAAATCAATATAGGAATCCGAGTTCTATCATTTAGTTTTTAGTTACAAAGTTAGGAAGGGATTATCACCCAAGTCAGAGCCCACTTAAGGTCTGCTAAATCCCCTCCATTGTGGTGGTTTGGATCCATATTGTGGCTGGTAATGGAAGGCAGATCTTATCTTTCCAATCTAAAATCCAACCCCTGCTAGGAGAAAGGTTGATCAGCTATAGATCAGTTGCAAATTTAAGTTTGAGCTCTATTTTACTTCCTACCATTGTTATGCGATAGGCATTTCCTGGAATTTCATCACCTATTTGAAGGCACTTGAACTAACAATGTAGGCCAATACTAACTAGGCCTCATGATTTTTGTGGTTATTGTTTATAGAGCAAAATGACTGAATTTCCAATCGAGCGTTTTGGAGTGATTTGTTAGCCCATAAGGCTAGATTTACCCTGGTATGCCACCATTGCCTTTGATTTTGCTCAATTTTCCACTTGATGATTATGATCAGGGTCTTTTTTATGGACTCTACGAGTCCATTTCCTCGTAGATGGTAGTTGGAGGAAGTCTTTAGGTATAGACCATACTTGAGAGCACTCTTGGTGATTTTGGCTCCCATGGATGGCTTGGTATTGTGAGAGGTCATTGTATGAGGGATGCCAAACCTTGTGACGATTCCTTGAAGAAAGTCGAAATGAACCCTTGAGTGGCTTCCTTTAATGACACCATTTCGGTCCACATAATGAAGTAGTCAATGGTGTTAGGATCCATTTGTGGCTGGCAATAGAAGGCTAATCGATCATTCCAATAAAATCCAACCCCCATTGGGAGAAAGGTTGATAAGTTGTGATCGGTTGCAAAGGCAGGGGAGTTTGTTTCTTCCTACCATTGAAGAATAGGCATTCTTGGCATTACCTTACCCATTTGAAGGTGTTTGAAAACAATATAGGCTAGTAATAAACAACCCTCATGATCTTTGTGGTTGTTTTCTACAGAGCAAAGTGACCACCAAAAAATCCTTGATGAAACTTTATTAGCACTCTTTTTACATCTTTGGGCTTGATGCGTCTTAGCAAGATGTTGTCTATGTTCTTTTTGAACAGGATTGTGTCAATCGATTCATATGGAATGGTCTAAAGTTTGTAATTTCTTCTTTTGGCATATCCAAACCATTGGGATATTCCCTAGTTTCTAGGTATCTTGTCATTTTTTGTCTTAACTGTGAACGCCACGTCTTTTATTTGGCAGCAGGGCATTATGGACACATACAACTTCTTATGAACTATCCAAGTCTTTGGATAAGGGTTGGCAGAGAGCTTTGCCTCTTACTAGCTTGGTGGATCTTATGTCAACATTAAATCCATGATATTAGGGATCCAATCTCTCTTTTCCCATTGATTTCTCCTCCCATTATGGAGTCTCTGATGCTCGGGTGATCAACAAAAACCATGACTCTATTATTGGACAAGAGGTGCTTGAAAACCTTTAGAACTTTGAGGACATGACCGTGTAGGCTTGTTTTTCAATGAAGCTATATTTGACATCATAATTGTTGAGTGTTTGACTCATAAAAGCAATTGGTTGTTCATGTTCTTTCTCGTTCTTCTGAGTGAGGTCTGCGGTTGTGTTATGCTGACCGCCAAAGGATAAAGAATGAAATTTGCTTAAAGTTTGTGTTTGTTAACAATGGGGCTTGAGAAATGCCTTACTTGATTTGCTCGAAGTTCTCTTCCTTCTTGTGTCCATTTAAAAATCCCTACCTTCTTCAACATGAACATTATTGGTTTAACTATACGTGTGAAGCTTGTTATAAATTTCCTCACAAAATTGATCTTCCCGAGGAAATATTGTAATGCCTTTTTGTGAGGCAGTAGAGATAAGGCGAGGATGGCAGATACTTTGTCTGGATCTATGGCAAGGCAAGGCCCGCCTTTGACACAATGTAACCTAGGAGCTTTCCTTGATGAAACTTGTCTTGTAAGAGGTCTTAGGGTGGGTCGAACTGAGAAACAAAAATTGTGTCATGTCCCCATCTCAAATCTAATCCAGTTAGAGGACTCTTAGTCTATTCTCCATTTCCCGTAGGCTAAAGTGGTGGCGCAAGGGAAATAATTTAATAATTTAAGTTCTCTAAAAAGTAACTTTAAGTTATATTCATAAAAAGGAAACTTATGTTTTATTATTAAAAAGTTGATTATTCATAAAGCAACTCAAAATAAAAATAAAAGGAGAGGACATTGCTTTATGAGTGCTTTTCCTTGAAAAGCCTGAAGGTGAAATTATAAAAGTGGGGCGATTGGGCTCATTTGATCACTTTTCAATCATCTATGTTTACATTGTGAGTTTGAGCTTCTGCTCTAGCTTTCACCATTTGAGGACGAAAACCCTTAGGTGAATAAGACTTGGGGACGAAAACCCACCGGTCTTGTATGGTGGTTCCATTCATGGACTATATTTGTTCTTCAAATCAAGTCTACATCAGAGATCCATAGTGATAAAATAACCAGGGCAACGTTTAGGAAGCTCCAGATTTGCAAGATATCAACTAGGGCATCAAGTTTTGGGTCGACATCATCCTTGGGGGTTGATGTCTTCACTTTGGGGGGTGATGTCCTCATTCTGGGGGCTGGTATCACATCTTTGAGGGTTGACGACACACTTATGGGGGTTGACGTCATCTTTGGGAGCTTTTGCAGTGTGTTATACTTCTACCATTGTCAATTAGGGTTTGCAAACAACCATTTTTTTGCTTGTGAAACCTTTATTTGTCAGTTGGGACATCTTTTCTGACCAAAAATTCCATGCTGCGCCCTTAACCTATTGCTTGTATTAGGATATGAGTAGCCGACTTGTGGCTTACCATATCATTTTATTATATCATTTATACTTTCTCATGCTTAGTAGGTCGGCCTTGGTGATGGCCATAGCATAGGAATAGTATATATAGGGGATTGTAGGTAGTAGATGAATCATCATTGGAGCATTTGAGTCTATTTTATGGTTTGGAGGTTGCCCCCTCAAAGTGGCGAAGCTATTCTAATTGCATATTGAGATTATTATTCTGAAATATTGTGTTATTTGGTGTTCTATTGCTGCTCATAATCTGAATTATACAAGTAATTTCATTACAAGTGGTATCAGAGCTATGATCTGGGCCAAAATTAGGGCAAAAACCCTAATTTTTTGTTTCCGCCATATATTGCAAACCAGAGTGAATTGGTGGGAGATATTTTTACCAGAGTTGTGAAACATTTCAAGTAAGGTTCCCTGAAAATTTCAGACTTTTTTGATTTATTTTGCAAAAGTTATTACAAATTTAGGGTTTTTCATAAAATCGCTACCTAGGGTGCAAATTGTGGAATTTTCTCAAGCTCTTTACATTTTCGGAAAGCTCTCAAAAAAATAGTATTGGTATCTTCTCTGTGTTTTTTCCTATTCGGCCGAATTTGTATCAGAATCCAAAACCCTAAAATTTGACCGTGATCCCTACATCCTACTATTTTGGGGCATCATGGCGGGGCCTTCCACAAGAGCAAAAAAGAATCCGGTTACTCTGGGTAAAACCCCAGATAAAGAGGATGAGATAGTAGATTGAAGAGATGGAGTCAGAAGGGGTATAACTACAGAATTCTTCAGCACTAGGGTTTACCTCGAGTTGATCATAAGGTGAGCCAACTTGAGTATGAGCTGCGAAATGTACGAATCTTGAGATGGCCAACTAAAGGAGACATGGACCAAGGATCAGATCAGCGGTTGGATGATATCATGCAGCAATGTAAAGGGTAAACATATGATGGCCCAAATCCGCCCCATATGTCAACCAAGGAGGATCTTCAATTCAAAATCATGGACAAAATAAGCCAAAGTTGGATCATTCGAGTGTCCAGCCCCATCAAAATCCGAGCACTCTATTCGCAACCACGGAATATGATGCTGAAAGTGGATATGCGCAAATTTGATGGTAAGGATCCCCTGAATTAGATAAATCAAATGGAGAACTTCTTTGAGTTACATCAAACACCATCAGGACAAAAGGTGACCATTGGCAGCTTCCTGTATCTTGAACCTAGACCAATTCGTTTGGTTTCGATGGTTATGTGCTCAGAGGCAGAAGAATGGTCTCAGTGTCACTTGGGACAGTTTTTACCAAGGAGTTGCAATTACACTATAGTTCCAGTGTTTCAGAGAACTACTTTAGTCAATTAGCAAAGTTGACGGCAAACAGGATCAGTCAAAGATTACAGGGCATCAATTCTAGAACCAATCTCTTAAGGGTGGAAAATATTCCAGAAGAGAATCTGAATGACCTGTTTCTTGGGGGTCTTAAGGACCACATCGAGCATGAGGTACGTATGTTTAATCCACTCGTAAGCTTTCTGATTCTATTATCATGGCACGTCAAGGGCAGAGGAGAAAAGTTCTTTGTAGTAGGAGGCTGCCTTTCTTTAACACCAGAGACCGTAGTATCTTTTCCCCTTCATTCGCTAGGCCAATTAGACTGACTCCTCAACAAATGGAAGAAAAGAGAGCAAAAGGATTATGTTTTAACTGTGATAGCAAATATGGACCGGGACACAAATGTGCTGAAAAGAAGTTGTTTTATATTGACGGAGCGTAATGAGGATGAAGTGAAGGAAGCTGAAGATTCATAGTCAGAGGTCTTGAGTTGAATCAGTAGAAGATGAAGTCAAGAGGATCACCAACCTACAATGATCTCATGCCATGCATTGTTCAGGTATTAGTACTCCTCAAACACTCAAGGTTATTGGATGCTTCAAAAAACAGAAGGTGACGGTGTTGATTGACTCGGGGAGCACTCATAACTTCATAAATAGTAAGTTAGCTGCCCGCCTCAATTGTTTTATTTACCTAGCTCCAGAAATGTAAGTTATGATTGCGGATGGTGGGACAGTCAAGTGCTCTAGGGAAGTGCCATAGTATCAAGCTTTCCACGGCAGACTACCTACTAAATAGACTCACCTATGTTTGACATTTCTATGAGAGGGGCAGATATTGTGTTAGGGTGTCCAATGGCTCACAACCTTAGGTACTATAGAGATGAATTTCCAAGAATTGTTCATGCGATTTCATTCAAAATGGAAGGACAATACAATTGAGCTGAGATGGCTTAAGAGTAAAGTCTCTACAGATTATTAAGCTCTCATCAGATGCAGAAGGTTCTCAGAAAAGGGTGTAGATGGATTTATAGCACAAGTTATTTTCCATCGAAGGCTCATCAAAATACAGAGGCATTCAATGCCACCCGATCTTCAAGAAGATTGTTAGATGCACACTCTGTATGTTTTTGATGAAATATACCAAAGGGACTTACCACTAGTTAGGGATATCATGATCACGCCATTCAGTTGATTACCTGGGAGCCAAACACTTAACATCAAACCATACAGATACCCATATTCTGCAGAAAGAGTGAGATCGAGAAAATGGTATAAGAAAATGTTGGAAGGCAGGTATCATTAGGCATAGTCAAGAGTGCATATTCTTCTGCTAGTGGTCGATGGTACGTAAGAAGGATGAAACATGTGAGCGCATGTGTCATAGATTACCGAGAACTCAACAAGTACACCATCAAAAATAAGTTTCCTATTCCAATAATTGATGATTTACTTGATGAATTGCATGGTGCTATTTATTTCACATTATTTCACAAAATTAGATCTTCGTTCGGGGTACCATCAAATTAGAATCAAGAGAGGAAGATGTTCATAAAACGGCCTTTCGGGACTCATGAGGGCCATTATGAGTTTTTAGTTAATGCCTTTTTGGTCTTACAAATGCTCCCTCTATACCTTTCAAAGCTTGATGAATACTGTTTTTAGGCCATTCATAAAGGAAATTTGTATTAGTGTTTCTTTGATGACATATTGATTTATAGTAAGACATGGGAAGAACACTCACAACATGTAAATAAAGTGTTGGAAACCCTTGGAGCACACATGCAACTCTATGCAAAGCCATCCAAATGTTCTTTTGGTGTACAAGGAGGTAGAGTACTTGGGTCACATTGTATCTCGATGAAGGTGTTAAAGTTTATCCTCAGAAGATCAAAGCTATGGTGGAATGGCCAAGGTTCCAGAAACTCTCAAATAATCTTCAAGGCTTCCTAGGACTAACAGGGTACTACAAAAGATTTGTGTGGGGATTATGGTAGAATAGTTGCAACCTCTCGCTCACTGCATTTTTAAAGAAGGATGCCTTCCACTGGACAGATGTAGCCACTAAATCCTTTGAGCAACTAAAGGAAGCCTTGTGCAGCACCCCAGTTTTGGCTACTCCCATCTTCTCAAAAACTTTCATTGTTGAATGTGACGCTTCAGGAGTCAGGTATTGGGAGCAGTTCTAATGCAGGAAGGAAAACCAATTGCATTTTTGAGCCAGTTGCCAATTCAAAGGAAAGAGATCTTTCTCAAACCTGTCTATGAGAAAGAAATGATGGCTATTCTTCACGCGGTCAAGCAATGGAGGCCCTATCTCATGGGTAGACACTTTAAGGTAAAAACTGATCATGATAGTCTCAAATCCTTTTTGGAGCAAAGGTTATCATCTGAGGATCAACAAAAGTGGGCAACAAAAATGTTGGGTTATGATTTTGAGATTATCATATACAAAAAGGGTAAATAAAATGTAGTGGCTAATATGCATCTGTCCATGAAGGGATGACATCCGTTGCATGCCTTACTATGTGGAATGTCCATGTTGATAGGAAGATTGGGTGGATGAAGCTAGATTGGAATGAAGATCAATGACCCAGGACCACACAATCCCTAATACAGAATATCAAGCAAGGCTCTATAACAGGTCTGAACAAATTATGAGTGGAAAGGTAATGCGCTATGGTGTACAAGGACACGATTATACTTGAGTATAAGATCTCTGAGTCTGAAGCATAAGATTCTATGCAGAGCTACACTGCCTCACCTAGTTGGAGGACACTCTGGGTTTTTGAAGACTATATCATAGAATAAAACAGAGAATTCTTCTGGGAAGGACTTAAGGGGGATGTACAAAACTTTGTATCAGAGTGTTTAGTGTGCCAACAAAACCAAGGGGAAACAATTAAGACACCAGGTCTGTTGCAACCCTTACCAATTCCTAGTCAGAGATGGGAGGAAGTCTCAATGGATTTCATCATTGGATTGCCTAAATGTTCAGAGGGTAAGAATGTTATTTTGGTTGATTGTGGATAGGCTCACAAAATATGCCCATTTTTGTGCCCTATCACATCCATTTGCAGCCAGTACAGTCGCAGCTATTTTCATGGGAGACAAAGTTCAGACGGCTACATGGAACCCCAAAGATAATATGTAAGTGATCTATGATCCTATATTTCACAAGTAATTTTTGGACTGGAATTATTCTTCATGTTTGGGTACTCAGCCATAGCTCACAGTTCATCTTATCATCCTCAAACTGATGGGCAAACGGAAGTGGTCAACATAAGTGCTTAGAGGGGTATCTACTATTGTTTTACGTATCAGATAAGCAGGAAAGGTGGATTAAATGGCTACCACTTGCAGAATGGTGGTATAACACATCTTTTCATACCTCAGTTCTCAAATGACCCCTTTTTTAGTATTATATGGTTACCATCCACCATCCATCACTTCTTCCTTGAGGGTGACAAACTAAGGGTTAGAGCATGTTGAGGAACACATTCAACATCAACAACAAGTCCTCTGGCTAGTTTAAAGGGGAATTTAGTCATTGGCACAAAACCGCATGAAACAACAAGCATGATCAACATCGTATGTGAAAGACATTTTGAAATTGGTGACTGGGTTTTTGTACGGTCTCCAACCTTACAAGCAGGTGTCCCTGAAAGCAATAGACAAAATGACAACAAACTTGCTCCTAAATATTATGGCCTTTATCAGGTATCTGCAGAAAATTGGCAGTTTTGCTTATAAACTAGAACTTGCCTCCATCTTCCATGCATACACCCAGTATTCCATGTTTCCTGCCTGAAGAAGGTTATTAGACAGAAGATTATGAAGCCCAGACAGAGTTACCAGAACTTGATGAGGAAGGAAGAATCATTTTGGAGCCAGAGAAGCATTCTGTCAAACACATACTAAGAGGCTGAGGACACTAGAGACATTAAGGAATATTTGATCAAGTGGAAGAATCTGAGCATAATGAAGATGCGACCTGGGAGGATGAAGATTTTCCTGCAGCAACATCTAGAGATCCTTCAATGTTGAGGACAACGTTGGTTTGAAGGGGAAGGGCATGCTATGCCCTTAACCTATTGCTTGTATTAGGATATGAGTAGCCGACTTGTGGCTTACCATATCATTTTATTATATCATTTATACTTTCTCATGCTTAGTAGGTCGGCCTTGATGGCCATAACATATGAATAGTATATATAGGGATTTATAGGTAGTAGTTCATCATCATTTGAGCATTTGAGTCTTATTGTATGGTTTGGAGGTTTCCCCCTCGAAGTGGCGAAGCTATTCTAATTGCATATTGAGATCATTATTCTGGAATATTGTGTTATTTGGTGTTATATTTCAGCTCATGATCTGAATTATACAAGTAATTTCATTACACCAAAAAACTTATACTCTATCCTCCTACCCAACCATTGAATGATGAGGATCAAACAGTTTGGGTTGAAGAACCAAAAATTGATCAATGCTTTGTCTAACAACTAATGATGTTGGAAAATTCTTGCACTATTGAAGATCAGGAGGAAGATTTTGTTCTCTCTAATATTCTGTAGAACAAATATGGAAGAAATGACTGAATTAATGACATATTGAGGTGTTTGAGTTGTCATTTGAATGAAGTCTTACCACAATAGAGCACCACGAGTATTCCAGGTAAAAATTATATTTTTCACCAACTTCTTCCTCACGATTGCATATTAAATTTTGTTAGTAGCAACATGTATTCAATGTTATACCTCTCCAAGCAAGTTGAAACAACATTAGGGAGGCCACTAAATGTAAGAAAGATGTTGAATATACAACATGAGTAATTGTTGATTGTTCTTCTTCAAGAACATAATACAACATTTGCTTGGGATTATAGTGATATGTGTGGGATTCATCCTAGCCTTTGTACTCATCAAATTTATATTAAAGAAGAATCTAAACCAATCAAACAGCCACAGAGGTGCATGAACCCAACAGTAAGATAAATTGTGAATGGTGAACTACACAAGTTGTTAGATGCTAGATTCATATACCCCATATCAGACAGCCGGTGGGTATCACCTCTGGTAATTCTACCAAAGAAGAATGGGAAATGGAGAATCCATGTGGATTATAGAGAACAAAATTAAGCCACAAAGAAAGACCACTTCCCATTTCCCTTCATTGATCAAGTGTTTGATACCCTAGTTGGTAAAAAATACTCCTTTCTTGATGGATATAGTGGTTACAATAAGATCCGGATTGCACTAAAGGACTAAGATAATACTACATTCATATGTGTATGGGGGACATTTTCCTATTCAGTTCTCCCATTTAGGCCGTGTAATGCACCTGCACATTCCAGAGGGCAGTTCTGAGTATCTTCTCCGATTTGACAAATGACTGCATGAAAGTCTATATGGATGACTTCACTATCCATAACACTACTTTTGAGGAGGCTATACAAAATATGGATAAGATCTTAAGAAGATGCAAGGATCAAAATTTTTCCATAAGTAATGAGAAGTGTTAAATGATGATGTCAAAGGGTATAGTGTTGGGGCACTACCTTTTCTCAGCAGGAATTCAAGTAGATCCAACAAAAGTGTCTGTCATAGTTAACTTGCCCACACCAAGAAAACAAAAATATGTTAGAAGCTTTTTAGGCCATGATGGATATTACAGAAGATTTATACAAGACTTCAACAAAATTGCAGTGCCACTTTTTTGCATTGCTAGGAAAAGATGGTGATTTTGTATGGATTGAATGCTGCAAAAGTGCTTTTCAAACTTTAAAAGAGATGTTAACTACTACTCCTATGTTGAGAGGACCTGACTGGAACCTACCTTTTTACATCCACACAGATGCATCATATCGTGTTAGTGGAGTTGTCCTAGTTCAAAAATATGGTAGTTTGAATTATGCAATATACTATGTCAACAAGAATTTGCAACATGCAAAATTGAACTATATAGTAACATAAAAAGAGTTCCTAGCAGTAGTATATTCCATAAACAAATTCAGACATTATATCACAAGATACCCAATGTTTATTCACACTGATAATCCTGTAATCAAGTATCTGGTAAATAAACTAATGATAAGCAACATAATCATAAGGTGGTTGATCCTCTTGCAAGAATTTGATGTCACTATAGTGGACAAGCCTAAAAAAGATAATGTGGTGGCATATTTCCTCTCAAGGATGGAAACCAATAGTGAAGAGCAAGTAGTTGATGATTCATTTCTAGATGAGCACATGTTTGTTATTTCTACAAGAATGCCCTAGTATACATACATAGCCAGCTACTTGGTCTCAAGTAAAACACCTCCACATTTTTCATCCTTTGAGAAAAGATATTTGGTTGAAAAAAATTTACAGTTTTATTGGATAGTCGAACTTATATTTTATACAGGTCAAGATCAAGTAATGAGAAGGTGTATAGATGATGAGGAGATGTCTGATGTCCTCAAAGCCTGCCATAATGAATCTTGTGGAGGACATTTTGTTACAAAGAGAAAAACACAGGTGTTGAATATTGGCTACTATTAGCCAACGTTACATAAGGATGCAACACTATACACTAAGAAATGAGAAAAATTATAGAGAATTTGTAATCCCAGTATGTTTGATGAGATACCATTGTAACCTCAATTGGTTCTAAAACCTTTTGATGAGTGGGGATTATATTTTGTTTTCCCTATAGACCCTCTAAATCAACAAAAAGAGGATATCCTGGTCTGTACAGATTACCTAATCAAGTAGACAAAGGTAAAAGCATTTCCAAACAAAACCAATGAGAAGGTAGCTAAATTATTATATGAGAACATATTTACCATATATGGAGTCCTAAAGGAGATTGTGATAGACCAAGGAACACATTTTACTACCGATGCGATTGCTAATTTGGTCAATGAATATGAAATCATGTATAGAATTTCTACACCATACCATCCCCGGTCTAATGGCCAGGTAAAAGTCAAAAATAGAGAGATAGAGACCATATTGACAAATACTATATCACTTCACATAAGAGACTGAGCAGACATGCTTCTAGAAGTAATCTAGGCATTCAATACAACATGGAAGACCACAACTGGCTTCACACCATTTGAACTATTATACAGTAAGATTTTTCTTTCCCAATAGAATTTGAGCATAAAATGTTGAGAACTATACTTGAGCTAGGAATAGACTTAGTAGAATCTTAGAGATAGATAATTCTCTAACTCAATGAGTTGGATGAATTTAGAAAGCAAACAATTCATAACATATAAGTAGTGCAAAAATAAATAATCAAAAGGCATGACCAATATATTAAAACAAGACAGTTCAAGGAAGGTGACGGGGTACTTTTTTTTGACTCAAAATACAAGTATCACATAGGGAAGCTCAGAACAAGGTGGTTAGGCCACCCCTATGAAATTGAGAATATCTTCCCTAATGGAGTTGTGAAGTTTACTACTATTGATCCCGTGAGATTTAAGTTGTTGGTGAATGGCCACATATTAAGACTACATAAAAATCCAATTGATAAAGGCTCATTTACGGAATTGTTCAGAGGAGATCAGAGAAGAATGGAGAAAGAAACATCATAAATGACCTCAGATATTGAACCTATTGGCTCACCTTCTGGGATTTTAGATAATTGATGAGATTTTAGTAACCTTGGAGCATTTGGCTTGCTAAATACTTCTAGGCTAAATAAAAGTGTTGAGATATACCTTTCTGGGTGATCACCTACACTCTGCTAACACATTTTTTATATAATTTTGTGTTTTATAGGTCTTATTGACAAGTGATTGTAGGCTAACATGATCTCCATCACAAAGAGAGAGTGCAATGACCAATCGTTTAACTTGCAACCACAAGAAATAAGATCCTGTTTGTTTTTAGCGTCTGGCAAAACTCATGGCTACGTAAAGGACATTGAGGAAACATGCATGGGTGGATGATCTATAAGGAATGATTGACACCCCAACCAATTGGAGTTCCCTCTTCGGGAAGCATCTGTTTATAGTAAGGAACAATCAACACAAGTTAAACATGCATCTTCAACATCATAGGGCACTTACATGCAGCCAAGACTCCTGTTCAATAAAACATGCACATCAATCATTGCAAGAAATAATGGGATAAGTGCATACATCTATTACTTTAATAAAGTATTAATAGATTAATTTTATTTAATTATGAGTTATGCCAAGTCATGAAGCATGTGAGACATTAAAAGACCATCGCCTTTCAGTTATGATGTGTCCATTTCAACACTCCACATAAGCAACCATATCACATCATTTTGCTTCATGTTGTCACATTCACTTAATGATTAATCACCCCTACATGTCCCCTTAGTAATAAATTTCAAAGAAATGAAAATCCATCAACAAAAATTCATTTATACAAAGTTTTTTCAAGGGAAGTTTTCTGGTTGCGTATTGCACCTGGGAGAAGATGCGTATTCACCATGGGAGGTGACTTGATTAGATATGAACCTTCTACACATTTTCAACTTCTGAATCATCCTGAGATTGTGCAGTAATTTGAGGATCATCGGTGGATGCAGTACATTAACAAATTTCAAGTCTTTGATGAGGTCAGTTGTGGAAAAGTTTTCAAATACCCTGAACAATGGAGAGGAAAAAGTAAAAGGGTTAACAATTAGGGTAAGTGATGAGATTTCTAACAGAGGTCACTGGTTTACCAGCTCGGGAAGAGCCATTTCCATACAAAGCTAACCCAGAAAATAACAAGAAGAGAATTTTCAGGCAATGATGACGAGTTCATCTCAGACCGTGAAGGTACTTTTAGAACATCTCTAAAACCCTTATGGGCACATGCTTCCAATTTTATTATTCAACACTTTACTTGTGAAGAGAGATATTCAAGGTTAAATACAGTGCATTTCAAATTGTTAAATCATTTGAAAAACATTCATCAAGTGAATGTTCTAAATTTATTTCATGAAATTCTTAATAAAATGAGCAAAGAGGCTCAGAGAGGTAGGGAAACCCTACACATCACTGTCTCATAACCCTAGTGGTCAAGCACACTCTGTAGAGGGATCACCCTCAGATATCATGGGATGACTTTGTGAGAGTAAACAATATTCAAACCTTATTAAGAAAGAGGAGAAAAAGGAGTAACATCACTGAAATTTCTACTTCACATGTGCCAGAAGCTGCACCACCCTCTTCTCCACCTCAAGAACCAATAAATTCTGAAAATATTCCTTCCACAGAAGAAACCCCTGCACCTATTTCACCAGAGAGAATCTTTGTTGTTGAAATTTTATTGGAATTTTCCTACCCTGAAACCTCCACTTCCAAAACCAAAAGGAAATCTACTCATTCTACTAAAAACAAACTAAGCCCTATAATTCCAAAACTAAAAGGAAGTCTACTCATTCTATCCAAAAAAACTAGGCGTTAGGCTTACGATAAAGAGGACAAAAACCTTCATTTCTGGGCAATCTCAACCCATCTCATTGGATAGTGATTTGGAAGCCATAGAAGAAAATTATAGAGCCTGAACCATTGGGAAAAGAGTATAGATATATTGCTCCCATAGTAACTCAAGAGCCAAAAGATCATGAACAACCAATGGAAGAACAAAAAGAACTAAATAAGAATGAGGGAACAATTCATCAAATGGAGAGTCGTGAAGAAAGACAAGTAGAAGATGAATTGGAAGGAGGAAATGAACAAGAGAAATTGACTGTAGATGATGTCAATGAACAAGTCATTGAGAAATTTGTTGAACAATCACAAAATTATATTCTATAAGAAGCTAATGTCGAACCACTGCAGCCCCTAAATATTATTCATGAAATCATAAAGGAACCTGAAAAATACCATCTTGCAGTGAGATGGGAACACAAACTATGGGGCCTCAATATTGAAAATTTGTTGTTTTGGATGATTTACATTAACAGGCTTAAGAAGAAATGGGAAAAGGAGAAGGAAGATCTTATCTCTAAACATAAGATAGGAAATGGAAGCCCCACTAAAGACAAAAGATTAAAAGGTTGAAACAAAAACAAGAGGAAATGATGAAGGTAGCATTTACCACATGTTGAGTTGCAAACCCCCATCAAAAATTTTTGCTTTCTATGCCATATACTCATGGCTAAAGTAAATATGTTAATTGGACCACAAGTTTACTTGCATAATTTCTGATATGATATATGACCCATTTTATCCTCCACCGGCTAACTAGTCTTCTTCTACCTTATTTTGGGTGGCTTTATTCACCAGACTTTATACTCCTTGAACCCCATATGGATTTGGTTTGCAAGCCGGGGTTCGAGGATTATTTAACCTCCTTTTTTGGTACTCTTATTTCGTTGATGCCTCTTTCCATGTGACAAATATTGCAAATGACCAATTTGCATATTCTCCATTGATGTATTCTCATAGTTAGGGCATTGAATGCGTTATAATCCCCAGTTCAAGAAATATTTTTTTGGAAAACCTTCTTAACAATTTCTGCACATAACATTGGCAAATTTACAAAGACCCTCTATCCTTGTCAAGATCCTCTTTCAAGAATTTACCTAAAGAAATTACTTATATACTCAAGGGTTTACCAGAAATGCATTGGAAGGTTTGGAAGGAAAAAATAGGCATTTTAGTAATGGTGAAGGATTTCAAATCAAACTTTAGGGACCAAGGTGATAGGAAAAACCTGCAGTTATCCCGAAACCAGGTCCATTAGCAAAACTTTCTGATAATCCACCGCTATCCTTAAACTACACCACAAAAAAAAAATTACTCCCAGCAGAAATATACTTCACAATTTGCTAGACCAATTTTAGAGATCCAATTGGAGAATTGGAAGAGGATGGCCGGATGAACATCTTTCGATCACCTCGAGCAAATTCCATTCAACCAAACCTAATAAGGTTTTCTACATTCAGCATTTCCAATGTCTAAGTCAACAATATAAGTTATGGAATGTAACATTACAGGGTCCCATCTTCTTTAACAACTTCCTTGAATGAAGCCTTGCTATGTGCAACACCAATTTAAGGGACCGCCCTAACTCCTAGATGCCTATAATATGCAATGCCCCCCCTAAGAATCTCCTTAGACTTCTTTCTCACTTTCAAATGTCGTGTCATCCTAATCTCTGACCTGTGAGCCTCCATTGGATAGGATTTGGATTAAAACCCATAACAGGGTCTGCATGAATTTAAAAAGCATTCCCTTCTCTCCTTTTGACTGGATTTGAGGAATATTTTGATGGCCACCAGATCCCATTCTGGAGATTGGTGTATTTTTTTTGGGCATTTTTTCGTTACCTTGGGGCACCGCCTTTGTTCGAAGCAAGCCTCTCTATTGCCAACCACGATGACGGTTTCTCCCTTCTCACTTCTTCACTCCTCCCAATATTGAAAAGTCTTTTGCTGCAACGGGATGCCCACAACATTAATAGGCTCAAGATAAAATTCCACGTGGAAAAAAATGAGAAGGAATTGACCTTATCTCTAAGCATTTGGGAGGATTTGAAAGTGCGGATAAGGAAATTATTATTCCAGAACATGCAAGAGGAAACAATGAAGGTAGCATCTTTACATATGGAGTTACATCCCCCATAGGCAAATCTATGCTATATCTTAAAGAAGAAGGAAGACCTTATCTCTAAGTGATTCAGGTCCAAATGAAAGACAAAGATAAGGAAATCAAAATGTTGAAACAAAAATAAGAGGAAACAATGAAGGTAGTTTTCACATATTGGTTAAGACTCCCATCATATTCTGCCATGATACCTTAAAGAAAAGATGTTTTATCAAAAGTTCACTTGTAAAATTCTGATATGATATACATTAGATTAGATCACTCAAGAAATTAAGCTTTACCCTATATCAACATAGTATATGTGAACTATCATGTGATTTATTATGTGAGCCTATATTTGCATTATTATGCCCTTCCATACGATAGAAGATTGGATACCAATTATGTATTTAGGGATGTACAGTTAAGACATTATGTTTTATCTTTCAAATGAAATGGATTTTTCAAAGAGAGCTCAGCAAATGGAAGCATATAGACATTTGGAAAAGGTTACAACACTATATATCAGAGCTGAGGTAACAACATCAGATTGAAATTGGAGAAGAATATGACAACTATATGGAAGTGGATGCAATAAAAAATAGAGTGTTGAGCAATGAGAATGGAAGCCCACGCAGAAGTCAAGAACATGATCAAAGAAAATGGTAGTTCAAGTTATGACAACATGTAGAGGATCCAGATGGTCAAATTATCACCTATAATCCAAAGGAAAGAAGTGCATTCATATCCAAACTTACTTCCAATTTTACTGTACAGGGTGAAAAAATATATTGAAATAACAAATGAATGTGAGGATGATTGGTTTCCTATAGCTTATCATCCTCCAGTATTTCACTTCCCAATTACACCTTAGACATGAAATTTACCAATCAATCAGAGGGTGCAAGACAGAGTCTAGGATATACTTAGGAGGAATTATGGATATTTCTTCTCAGAAGAGGAAGGGAACACCCATATATTTTAGGTGAGAATGCAGTTTCCAACAAAGAAGATATGAAGCTCTTGAATGAGGACATTCAAGCGTTTAAGCCTGGGGGTGTGATGAGCTGTATTAATTGCTTTCATAACAACTCATCTTTTGTATTTTGATAAGACCATTGTAGCCATGTCTATGTATTTCCTAAGTACATTTATGAACATCACCATTACAACCATGAACTTTTGGCATAATGACTAATTGATATAGTTATATCTAATTGTCTTTATTTTGTGATATTATGTGTGCATTTATTCTTGTTATTCCAATAAATTGTTTGGATGATTATATGTGTTGATGCCACTCTTGGTTGTAAGCAATTTTTCATATACTGCAAAGGAACTTGTCTGCAGTAACTCATCCACAACCAAAGAACTTGTCCGCAGCAACTCGTCTACAACATAAGGAAATCATTCACAACAATGCATTTATGAAGATATTTTGAAACATGAAGTGATGACACTTAAGTCCTTATGCGCCATTGGAGAAGTAGTCACAACAGAAATGTGGGAAATTGAGAAACAAATCAATCTTTGATTTGGTCATTGATTAAGAACTAATGAAGAACTAATTGTTAGTTAAACACTTATTATTTGTTTCAAACACATGTTAAATCTCTCACTTGTTCTATTAAAGACTCCTTGTTGTATTCTTCTTCTTCTCATGTACTGTAAATGATAGGATATAAAGGAAAGGGTTGGTGCCTTGTAATGAAAGTAGTAAGAAGTTAGTGAGTCATATTTGGAATTAGAAAAAGAGATTACTCTGATCTTTTGTTCCTAGATGTAATGTTTTATGCAAATCAATAAAGAAATATGAGTTCTATCATTTAATTTTTTGTTATAGAGTTAGGAAGGGATTAACACCCAATTTAGGGCCCACTTGAGGTATGCTAAATCCCCTCCATTATTTCATTTCATGCATATTTCCTTAGGAACAATATTTTCTCTGAATCTGTAACTTTGTTTCAGGTAATAACATTTAGCAAAATTTCATTTTCAAGTTTGAGTTTTATTTTACTTTCAACATTGTTATGTGACAGTTATTTCCTCTCCAACCTCTTAGATCAACTATAACTGTGTATACAACACAAGCAGTATTTAAAGTCTATGCTCCATGGTCTGATAACTAAATGTACACCATATTAATTGTTGAAGTTGATTTGCAAAGACCAAAAGTATAAAGATGTGTACCTATATCGATAGGAGTATTCTGACTAGTAACCATTAGGAAGTAGCGTAAAATGAAACAATAAAATTGTAAAGTTTTATTAGTTTTAAATGATAGAATGGTGCATGTGATCCTAGGTGATTTCTTAAGATCAGTTTTTGCTACATGGATCATTGTTGTACCTAAGAGATTTTAGAAATGCTATATGGCCAGACTAAAGAACAATGTTACTGATGCCATGTTACCATAGAATGAAGATAATGGTTGACTGGAACTTACATCATTACTAAGGATAATAAACAAAGATGAATACATGTAACTTGTATAGTATGGTATGTGCATACTAACACATTTTGGCAATCAAGATATTATAGATGTAAAGTGTGTCATCATAGAAGCATGTGCCCCATACTGAATCCTAGGCATTCGATAGGAGGTTCATTTATGATATACCCTCATCATAGTAATAATGATTGGGGGTAATATGGTAGTGTGTCATTGGGATGTATATTTTTTGAATTGGTATGCTGAGAGGAAATGATCTTGGTCTGGCATGGAGCATAGACTTATCTAGTGTAGAGTATGATGATATGTGATGCTACATACTTCTAGATTCTAGTGAAGATTACCATGAACATGT
This sequence comes from Taxus chinensis, assembly GCA_019776745.2. NCBI lineage: Eukaryota > Viridiplantae > Streptophyta > Pinopsida > Cupressales > Taxaceae > Taxus > Taxus chinensis. The sequence goes on along the minus strand of CM034154.1, from coordinate 173,339,131 downwards.
AGCATGAAATACTTTGATATTAATATCATAGTAGGATTTTACATTTGACTCCAATAGTTGATAGAACCATGGATAGAGTGCGTTATCGGGTATGTGACGATTGTAAGAATTAAGGTTCGTTGAATGCTAGGATATCTTGTTAAATTGTTGTGCCTACTGAGGTTCGTGGATGTAGTATCAAGAAGCCTCAACAATCAGGGCTCTGAACCTTAGCACGAGAGTTCGTCATAGGGGATACATTGATGATACAAGTGTTTCAAGATTGTATTTAGATGGTGAGATATGATTTATGAAGATCATAAGCATATGAGTAGAAATGATAGGAGTGGTATTGAGAGCTTGATAAGGAGGTGGAAGGTAAGCTATGATAGGTCACCATATTGATATGTCCAATGATTAGGTCTAGATGCAAGTTACATGGGGAGAGGATACTTTGGGCATTGTGGGACAGGGCATTATCTGAGATGATACAAGAGATAAATATCACAATGGTAGGTACAATTTACATGATTCATGGATATGTAATGGTGGCTGAAACTGACACATGGGGATCCTAGCCAGATTATATGCGAGTAATTTTAACAAAATGAATCGGGAATTTCCTAGTCTTAGGAAGGTGAGGAATCTTGGATGGTGGAAGGAGCTCCATGAAGATGACCATCTAGATGTTCCTTTTGAAGTTGTTTTCTCAGTAAATGGTTGTTTAGTGGCTCTTTAATAGGAGTAGGGCCAAGATCTCAGAGGATGAGGTGTTAGATTGATTTAGGTGGAAGGAGGCAGTTACTTGGTGGAGGAGGGGCTACAAATTTATCCGCTTAAATGTTAGAGTGATGACGACAACCCGATTAGACATAGATGAAGTAGAACTTTAGGAACCTATAGCATTTGCCAAGTAGAGGGATCTGGGCATGTATTAGAAGAGTTTTGCAAAAATGAGAGATCAACCCTGATGATCCAAAGAAGTGTTTAGATTCTTCATTCCCATATTACATAACAATCATTTTCAGAGAGTGGATGCACCCATTGATCACACATGGGATAAAGATTGCAATATGGATGACCTGGGTATTTTTCCTCTGATAAGTACTAATTATTAGCAATGAGTAATATGGCACAAGGTGATTAATTGAGAGTTTGCGGTACGCAAAGATATAACAAACTATTTATGCTTAGCATGGAGCTAGGGGGTTGTAAAACTGGACACCATATGAGGATCAGTACCAGATTTGAGGTTCATTGATATGAGCACATGTAATCAATGGATGAGATGTAGGCCCAAAACAAACATGAGCCCAGGAAGTGTCCCATAAGACAAGACCTTCAATTTTGAGCGATGTAGATCATGGATTCCATAGCCTAAAATTTATCAACTTGAAAATTCTGGACCCTTAATGTAAAGGATGTATAGATGTATTTGGAAATACATTGATTGGAATTAGGATATATAGAGAGTCATCATATATATGATGATATAATATATGATTATATACATGAGTATATATATGGCGTATCAACCATATAGGCATATATATGTGTACGGATATAGATAATCAATATCCAAGATGGGTGCATTTGATCAATTGAATCAATACATTATACAGGAGCTTTAGAAGCCATGAAGGGACATGGATAGAATGATAAATCATTAAAATCCATTAAGCTCTACTTGAAATCAGGTTCTTGTTGGGACAAGTATTGGGCATCTTTGTAAAACCCTATATTTCATATCATATGCCTAATATCTCATCGCAAATGCTAAAGTGCATATCTGACCCAAGCAATAAGCTACATGAAATTAAAACCCTAAGTGCAAGAGAAAGGATATAAGACTTAGCTAGTTTCAAAATTAATCTCGAAGTGTGCTAGACTGAAAAACTAATGAATAAGAGGAGGAAATAATCGCAACAATGCTCATGTTAATTATGTCAATTATATAGATATTCTTGTGATGTGGGTTAGGGGATCCTAGTACATATGGAGACTACTCATGGGCGCTCGTGAATGCGAAAGACTTCGAAACCTAGTTATTTTTGTATCGCAAGATTGTCATTGGACTTTGTTGTTTATCACCTATGTATTGTGCCTGTAGATTTTTCCTGTAACATGTAAAGAGAGACATAGCCTGTAAAACCCCAAAACACATCAAATCTTAAAAAAGAAAAAGATGCAAATGGGGAATTGGACTGACCCCAGTGGTCACCCAACTTAGTAAATTTATGACCAAGCATTGCACTACATTTTTGACTCCATGTAGTTCTTGTGTGTATGTGCAAGAATCGTGACCTAGGTGTCTCTTGTGCAAGATGCACTTGATAACGAGCAATAACTAGATGTACTGATGTAGATAGATGTGTGAATGTCAAAATGAACTTCCCCTCCTATGCATGTATGCAGAAAATGTAGTCCATTTTCCCTTGAATGAAGCTATATGGTGATTAAGCTAAATATGGAAACATATGACCAATTTGATTTTTATTGTAACGGTAAATAACAATGAACACCCAAGAAAGTAAGCAAAAATCATGAAACCCTAATGTAAACTAAGAAGAGGTAATATGAATTAGTTGTTTTGCAATTATTCCTGAATTGTGCTAGAGTTTTGACCGGATGAAAAAAGTGGGAGAAGCATCACACAGAACATCATAAAAGTGTGTGAGTTGACAATCTTCCTAGACTAGGGCACCTGGAGAAGGATAGTGGCATATGTGGGTACCCTAGGCCTGTTTCTGGGCACCTGTGTCTATGGAAATGATAAAAAAACTCCTCTGAGTGGTTGTAATTTGTTCGTTTGGTCGCTATGAGGTCGCACGATGATCGCCGAAGTTGTTAGAAACCTACAATGACATAATGACCTACAAAATCCTCAAAGAGACATCAAATCCTAAAAAAGAAAGATGCAAAATGAGGGGTTAGACTGTCCTCAACTGTCACAATGGTGATCTTACAACTAAGCACTGCACTACATCTCAGACCCAATGTAGTTCTATGTGTGTGTGTGCATAATTGTGCCCTAGGTGGCTCTTGTGCGTGTCACACTTGATAGCGAGAAAAGTAAGCTAGATGTAAAGAAATGTAATAGATGTGTGCATGGAATAAAATGAACTTCCCTCCTATGAAGTGTATGCAAAATAACCAGCCCTTGCATCCCTTAGATGACACTAGATGGATGCAATGGAGCTCTCAGATGCTTGATGGATGCAACCTTAGGTGGTGATAGCTAATGCTTAGTGTTTGGTCCTTTATTATGATCACATAACTTTATATTTATATGATTCCTTTGCTTGAATTTCATAATTAACCCCGAAAAGGTTGACTACCAAAAAGATAAGATGCTCAAATGGATAGAAAGGACCCAAAAGATGTGAATAAAGTACAAAGAGGTCAGGGGCACCTAGAGGGGATGAGGGCACCTAGCGCTGGCATCCTGGTTGGGCACTGGTGTCTAGGATGATAAATGTAGAGGTATAAAAAGGAAGAATGAGAAAGTAAGAGTGCAAGACCAAATGCGGCAATAGAAAGCAAAGAAAGGTGGCCAAATACATGGGTTAATTAGTACTTTTCTTACTTAGGAATCATATGAATAGTAGTATGTAATCAGGACAAGATAATTACCCAAAGTGCATGATTTTGTGTCTACATTTTCCCCCACTTTATGTTGTTGAGTGAAAGCTTGATAACATAAAGTAGATAAGAGATGTGTACCTGATAACCATGTAAATCGATGGTGAGAGAATGTTGATGGACAAGACAAAGTGTGGAGTGATAAAAAGGTGGAGCATGGAGACTAAAGATGAGAAAGTGTAAAAAGTGATGATGAAAATGACCCTAGGGCAGAAACACATGTGTAGATGTTGTGAATGTGCTTATTGTTGATGTCAATGTTGATGTGATTGATTTTGTTGATGTATGATGATGTTTACTACCACTTCCCATACGAACAGACCTGTAGAAGAGAAGAACAAACAAGTATTCAAATACACATGTATATGTGTAAAATAACATGTAAAATGAAAATTTTGAAAAAGAAACATGTGCACCTGATCCATGACAAGGAAAGAGTGTAGAAAGGATCATGTAGATGTTGTAGAAGACTGAGTTTTTTATACGATCTCACGCTAGTTGTGTCAGTCGCCAACTTTTGGGGCGATCTCATGCCAAGTCATGGAAGAAGTGTAGGGAGAAAAGTCTAGTGTTATCCTCTAATCTTTAACTACTTGTTGCAATGTAGAACACCACTATAGATGGTGTGTAAAAATTTGAGCAATTTGATCCAACATGAAAATAAAAATTGTTGTGTAGTGCATGCATGTCAAGTGCTAAGGATTGTGTGCCCTGTAAAATCTGTTGTGTGGAGTTTTGTAGACTGTGATGAACTGCCAAATATTGTGTAACTGCCCCTAATCATAGGCATCCACAAAGGGTCAGAGGTGCCTAGGCACTACCGTCTTGGTCTGGGCACTAATGTCTATGTTGTGTTAAGGACCTAAGTTTGATTTTGTGCCCTGTTTGATACTGACGACTTTGTTGTACTAGTATTGTGTTGTGGTGAATTGTGATTGTATGATGTTGTATGGGGTGATTGATTCACCCAAATGATGCCCCCTCATTTGGGGTGCATGTGACATCATTGAAGGAGTATGTGGCCCAAAGGAGGACCGAACACTGTGCTGAAATGATGCCATGCAGGGGGGAGGGAATGTGCTTGGTAGAAACCAAGGCACACACAAACAAAGTGGCTGGGAGACAAGTGTTAGTTCAAGCAAAGACAAACAAGCATGTATAAGACATATGCAAACAATGTGTAAGCTAGACACAAGAAGATAATGTAAACACACAAGAAGACAATGTAGAACATGACAAGCGGGTTGCAAATATGGACACCACTCATGATGTCGCAAGACAATCAAGGCCGACAAAGCCAAAAGTAGACAATGTGCACACAAGACAAAGGGAAAAGCCCTCAAACAAGAGCATACAAAGAACAATCAATGACAAGTAATGTAATAGATAACCATGGAAGTAAATAAACCTTCATAACAAATGTTTCACATGAAGCACCTGTTAGCATGTTAGAAAGATAAAAAAGTATGTCAAAACATGTATAATCTGATACAAAAAATTGCTATGAAAAAATGAAACTATAACACATGTAGTGTATAAAAGAGGATGCCCTTAGGAGTCGATGTGGTACTGGTAATAGGTATTGCGCCAAGCATCCATGTAATGTGTGTGGATCTATAGAATTTGTGATCACAACTAGAAATGCAAGTGAACGCGCATGTGTGTATGATAAAGATAATGACATACAAGATATCTATCTAGCATGTGTAGTAAAGTGTACATGTAAAAGCATAAGTAAGCAAGAGTAAATGCAACCAAGATATGTAGTATGTTGTGGATGAGACATAATGGAATGCAGAGTGAATGATAGGAGCAGTATGCCCCCCGAGCGGATGTGTCTACATGCAATGAGGTTCATTTGTATATGCCCCTTCAGTAGTCAAGAATGAACCATAAATGAGAGTGCGTCATCGAGAAATGGTTTGACTTGTGTGTAGGAGAAAGTTGTGATCATCAAAGTGAAAACGTAGAGTATAAGTGTGTGAGTGAATGAGTTAATGAGTAAATGCATGAGTGTTATGAGGTCCATTTGAGATATAGACCCTCAAAACTCAAGTATGGACCATGAAACTAGAGTGTGTCATAGGATAGTGAATGCAACATGTAGAAATAGATGTGAGAAATATATGTCGCAAATGTGTAGATTAATGTTGCATAGAAGGAGATGAATGTGTGAAATGTCTAGTGTGTAGTGTGTATGTTAAGAAAGATATGTTAAATGTGTAAAGCATTCTTCTGAAAGGATTGATTGTAGACACGTTGAGTATGTGATGTGTATTTTTGAATGTGTAATGTGTTGTGTTGATTGTGTGCAAGGGAGATATGTTATGTGATGTAGAGGAGATGTGTGTTGTGTTGATTATATCCGAAAAAGATGATGTATGTCACATGATGTAGTATGGATCATGTTGTAAATGTGTCGAATGGCTTGTATGTTGTTTTGAATGTGCGCAAAGAGTATGTTGTGTGATTGTAATGAGGTTGTATTAATAGATGGGCATGAGAAAATTGTATTGTAATATGTCAAGTAAGAATGTGTTGTAAGTGTGTTGGTTCTATAGTAAATAATATGTGTGAGAAATAGGATAGTGTGTAATGTGGTACATAGTGTGTGTGAGGTTCATGTGCATAGGATGCCCTCAATAGTCAAGTGTGAACCAAATCATGAGAGTGCGTCATTGGGTAATGATGATAGTAATGTATGTCGTTTGTGTGAAGTGAGTTGTGAATAAAAGACTTGTCGATGCTAGAATGGGAGGAGAAGATAAGTGTTATGCCCCCCCAAAGTTTTTGATGATGAATGAGCTATCCGATGAAAGTAAAGGATGAAGGTCCTTTACCTGATGCTTACGGTGATGAAGGCATGTGATCATCCTCTAAGAGTGGTAGTATATGATATAGACGTTGCGTATGTGAATGAAGCTTATATGCATGTGATCGATGAGTATAATGTGAAGGTGATGGAAACCTATGTGTAAGAGAAAACGGAGGTGGTGGACACTTATGTGTAATAGAACATGAAGGTGGTGGACACCTATGTATAGGAGAGCGAGGTGGTGAATTATATTGATGCAAAGGAGCGGTGCAAGTAGTGGACCTAAATTGATGTGATAGACTAACAAACCTATGAGACCGAGTAGGCCGAGTGTGAATAGGCAAGCTAGGAGAAAATTGTGCTTTAGTGTGGAGAGGTTGTGGGGACCTAGGTGCTCTAGCTGATGCAATGAACAACCTCAAGAGGAGGTTGCAGCCATGGTGTAGATGGTGGAACACCATTGATAGAGATGAATTGGTTGTTGTGAATGAATTTCAAGCATAAATGATTCATGGAAATGATAGCTTGAGTTTTGTGGAGCCAGGTGAGACCTAAGAACATGTCACACCCTTTGAGTGATGGTGCCACAAGAAAAGGTAGAAGCATGGTGAGAGGACCGATAATGACTAGGAGCTTGACAACACCATATGAGTTGGGAATTGGATATGAAATTTGTGATAGCAGATAGCCAATAGCAACAAGGAGTGCAATGGAACATGCGTTGATGGGCCAAGATGGATCAACTTGAGTGTTATTGATAGCGATGGACTCAATAGAATCAATAATGTGTAAGTGATCAGAAGAAAATGTAGCATGATAATCATAGTTGGAAAAAGTAATGAGCAGTGGGAATGTGTCAGTATGAGCAACTAGAAAATCGAGAGCCCCCGATGCAGGAGGAGGAACTAATATATATATAATATATTATGTATGTATATGTATGATTTTATGAGGAGTCAACTAGATACACTTACATTTTTATGATTTTCCTTTGGAAGAGGATTGTTGAATATTTTGAGCTTATGATTTTCATTGACTAGTGCAGAGGTCGTAGGATCTTGAAGCTCGAGTTTGTTACTATCGATAAGATCTTGGATGATAGTGCGAAGTTTGAAACACCTATCTGTAGAATGTCTGACACATTGATGATAGTTGCATCGAAATTTATCATTGTAATTTCGACCTTTAGGATGAGATGGATCCAAGTTGAGCGGAGGAGGAAGCGTAATAAGATTTCTCTCAAGAAGTTGTTGTAATATAAGATGCAAAGCAATAGTCAACTTTGTATACTTAGGTGGTTGCCATTGGATTTCTTTTGTGTTAGAGACAATATTAATAGTGACCTTAACTTCAGTAGGTTTAGTGGTTGGTTTAAAAGTTGATTTATTTTTAAATCATGTAGAGGATGAAGCTTGCTCCTGATACTTAAGTTTTCCTATAGATAAGAGTTTTGTTTCGTGTAGCTTGAGAGTGTGACACATTGATCAAATGATGGAGATGATTCAAATAGGAACACTCTCCTGGAAGAGGTGGTAATAAAATTTGAATGAATAATTCTTGAAGCTCAGAGTCTACAAGCACATTAGACATCTTAGCTAGGTTGTTTTTGTATCGTAAGACATAATTCACTAGATGTTCGTTAGATCCTTGTTTAAGTTGTGCAAGTTGAGCATATGAGATCTTAGAGCCGATATTGACAAAAAAATGAGAAATAAAAACATCATCTAGATGCGTGAAAGATGTTATTGAGTGGACAGGTAGGTCATAGAATCAATGCATCACATAATCTTGAAGACTTACGAGGAAAGATATTTGCTAGTAAGAATGTGATCATCCATAGTCTAGACATGCCACATGGAAGGCTCGAAGATGCTCTTGTGGGTCACCATGCCCATTGAAAATGGGAATCTTAGGAGGAATGAAGTTAAATTCAGGAGGAAGCGAGTAAGCGGAAATGGAAGGTGTGAAAAGGAGTGTGGAGTAATAAAGTGGAATCAAGAGATGGAGACACACGATAAGTAGTGAATTGGAATTGGATGAATTTGTGCTTCAAGGTCTTGATAAAGGGAGTTAAATCATCTTTGAACAAGAGCCAAGCTGTGTATTAGAAGTATTAGGGTGAATGATGGGAGCAATAGTGGTAGGTATGGAAGCTGAAACACTGGGAGGTTGGGTGGAGACCATGAGGAGTTGAAGAGTGAGAAAAAAGAGGCAAAGCATCACGAGTGTTTCTAACAACAATCAAAGCATGTAAAATATGTGGAAGATGAGTGAGATTATCACGCAAATATTTTTAAAAATTGGTGAGTTTGTCTAATTTTTCTTTGTCGATATTGGTATCCTCATTGTATAATTGTTCACTATCAGATGTTTCTATTTTGTTAAGGGGAAAAAAGAGAGAGTTAGCAAAGGGGTTTTCATTTATAGCCATTGATGTAGAGATGTCAACCATTGATTTGGAAATCCTACGAGAAGATGGAGGAAGCTCGAGATGCTCAAAATACCCAAAGACCACTTGACCATAGTGCATAAGAGGATAAAGTCCTAAGGAGAAGTGGATTCAAAGATCAGGTTCACCAAAATGATTAAGCTAAATATGGAAATATATGTCTAATATGATTGCTATTATAGTAGTAAATGAATAAATAATTAAGTACATAAATTAAGAACAAGAAAACTAAGCTAAAAAATATGAAACCCTAAGTGTAAAGAAGAGGTAAGATGACTTATTTGTTTCACAATTGTTCCTAGACTGTGCCGAAGTGCTGAATCGGATGAATAGAGAATCTAGAGAATGAATGTCACAAAGAGCCTCGAAAAGTGTGAAAGTTGATGATTTGCACTGGACTGGGGCTCCTAGAGAGGAATAGGGGTGTCCTGTGGGCACCCTAGGCCTTTTTATGGGTACCTCGGTCTACGGAAATGCTCAAAAAAGCTCCTCTTAGTGGTCCCTGAAGGTAATTCATTGTTGTTCACCTTTGGTCACTATGATGTCACACAATGATCACCGAAGTTTCTGGAAACCTGCAATGAAATAATGACTTGTAAAACCCTCAAAGAGACATCAAATCCTAAAAAATAAAGATGCAGAATGAGGGGTCAGACTATCCTCAACTATCATAATGGTGATCTTACAATTGAGTGTTGCACTACATCTCAGACCCAATGTAGTTCTATGTGTGTGTGTGTTTGGAATTGTGCCCTAGGTGGCTCTTGTGCGTGTCACACTTGATAGTGAGCAAATAAGCTAGATGTAAAGAAATGTAATAGATGTGTGCATGGAATAGAATGAAATCCCCTCCTATGAAGTGTATGCAGAATAACCAGCCCTTGTATCCCTTGGATGGTGTTAGATGGATGCAATGGATGCTCTTAGGTTTGATGGATGAACCTTAGCTGGTGATATATAGTGCTTAGTGTTTGGATCCTTTATTATGATCACATAACTTTATATTTATATGATTCCTTTACTTGAATTTCGTAATTAACCCCGAAAAGGCCGACTACCAAAAAAGATGCTCAAATAGCTATAAAGGAAACCAAAATATGTGAACAAAGTACAAAGAGGTCAGGGGCACCCAGAGGGGACAAGGGCGCCTGGCATTGGCATCCTAGCTGGGTGCTAGTGTCCAGGATGATAAATGTCAAAGTGTAAAAAGGAAGACTGAGACAAGTAAGGGTGTAAGACCAAATGTGGCAATAGAAGGCAAAGAAAGGTGGCCAAAGACATGGGTTAATTAGTACTTTTCTTACTTAGGAATCATACAAATAGTAGTATGCAATCAGGACTAGATAATTACCCAAAGTGCATGATTTTGTGTCTACAGATGGATGCTTTAATGCTCTTGAAATGACTTTGGATGCAACCTTAGGTGATAGTAATATATGCTTAGAGTTTGGTCCTTTATTATGGTCATATAGTTTTATATTTATATGATTCCCTTGGTTGAATTTCGCAATTGACAACTAGAAGGTCGACCCATAAGAAAATAAGATGCCCAAAAGATAAAAGATGCCCAAAAGGAGAGAATAAAGTACAGAGAGGTCAATGGCACCTGTGCACTGACGTCCTGGCTGGGTGCTAGTGTCCAGAGTCATAAAAGATAAAGTAGTAAAGTATTGACTATGCTATAGATACGAACCATAGACAAAACGCCAAATATAGCTGACAATTGCTAGTTTTCTCACTTAGGAATCATATGAATAGTAATATGTGACCAGGACCTATAAATGTACCCAAAGTGCGTGATTTTGTGTCTACAATAAACTTTGTACAATATTTTGGATATGTTACATTGAATCAAAAGGCTAGCAGAGCTTTGTTCTACTAGCTAACTGAAGCTACAACAAACCCATCTTTGAAACCACTGACTCTGTGGCTTAGTGGAGGTCTTGGATGCTCCTTAGTTGCATATGGAGCTACAAAGGAATTGGATCCTCTTCATATTAGTTCTGATGGAAAAACACTCTTTCTCAATCCTTATTCATGGAATAAGTGTATGTATACAAAATTCCCCCCTGATCTGTGTTTCTCAGATTGTGTTTGCAATTATGTTTATTGGAGCGTTTTCTTTGCAGTGGCCAACATTTTGTTCTTAGAATCACCTGCTGGAGTGGGTTTTTCTTATTCGAACACTTCTTCTGATCTGCATAATTCAGGAGATGCAAGAACAGGTACTTTTCAATTCCTGAATCACATATTTTTCTTTCCGTGCCAAATTCAATTGAAATTGAAACAAACCGTGTTGAATTAATTGTGCATTTGGTTTATATTTGCAGCTGAAGATGCATATGTTTTCTTAATCAATTGGCTTCAAAGATTTCCTCAGTACAAATACAGGGACTTCTTTATTGCTGGCGAGAGCTATGCAGGTCAGTCTCTTTGGTAACCATAGAGTGAGTTCGTTCAATTAATCTTTGAGTGGGGAAAGCAATTGTGTGCTCGGCGGTCCCATAGGCCTTTGGGTCTGGTGGACGTAATTAAAATCATTTTATTTCAATTAATGAATTTACATCATCATTCTTAATTGAATTATCTAGTGTTACTGTCTAGGTAGCAACTTTCCTACCGAGCATTTTATACGGCCGACCTCAAATACTAAAAAGAAATGGTCCATGAAAAATATCAATAAATACAGAAAAATACTGTAAATTACATTTATAAAATACACTATTTTGTCTGAAGACCCGCCACAATATCGAGATCCAGAGTTACCTGTTAAAACATCTAAACATTTCCACCAAAGAGATCACAGTTTCTCTTTATTGTAACAGACTACCAGTGAGCAAATCTAAACATTTCCACCAAAGAAATCACATTTTCGCTTTTCTGTAAGGTGGATTAAAAAACGAAAAATTACAATAAATCTCTCTGAAACCACTGGATTTGGTAACCTTGGTTACCATGTGTACCATAGTTCAATTAACTAGTCCAGTATTTTAAAAGGCCATGTCACCATGCATATCTTGGGAGTTCTTCACATTTTTGATTGCATATGTATATGCAACCTGAATCATTATTTGCTTTTTCAAATTGTGTTACTTCCAAGACCCCGTGATCATGGTGTTCTTCTAGCAATTAGCATGTGGCATTTGCCACATTTCATTGCCACGTATTGTCAATGTCATTCTTGAACATGGGGAATACAGACTTCAATCACAGGCTCCATTGCAGCCAACCCATGTACACACAATAGAATCCCAATTACAATGGCAGACCTTATTCATGGATGGGCATTACCAGTACCTAGATTCAAACAAAAAACTGCTTCAGAATTTCCTTTCTTTAAGTTTAACAAATTAAACTTATAAGGAGCCAACAAAGACAGAATTTTGGAGGTCTAAAATCATAAGGGACAAGCTAGAAAGGATGGAGTCTTCAGCTTCAACAGCGGAGAAGTGAGCAATTAGAGTCTTAAGATGCAACAAAACTATTACGCCAGAAAACTATGTTACCAGACACTTAGTATGCCAGTATACGTCTCTTGGCATCTCCTTTACTATGGTACTCTGATTGGCACTGTAAAAATGGTTCTTTTCTTTCAAAATTATTATGTTTGAAAAGGGTTTTTTAGGAAGACCAAATGGAAAAAGTAGTTAACCACAAAATAAAATCTATTTGGTTCAATTTGGTTGAAACTTGAGCATGGCTTGTGTTTTCGCTCTTGGTTATTTTTGACTTAGGACTGAATTGATTCCACTCATTTTCCTTTCTGCCATCTCGATTAGGATATTATTTTTTTGCTCTACTTGTTTCTTCCTACAGGATTTTGCTCATGAAGTTTCTTTTCAGTCATTGAATTGTCATCTTGTATTCTGTTTGAATACTTCATTTGTTTCTGCAATTTATATGTGTGGAGTCTCAGAGAATGTAACTGTTTAAAATGAAAACTAGATCAATCATGGAATTTCATTTTGTTTTAAATGCTTGGGCATTGAACATTAAACTGAATAAATTAGTACCAACAGTCTTGCTGTTTCCACTTGACTTGGTAAATCAATTGATACGACATTTTAAATTTAGAGTGCAAACACACACTCATATAGAAATAACAAACACACAGCCTCATACCCTGCCACAAGGTTGCCATATACTGTGGTTTCAGAGAGATTTACCATATTTTTCAATTCACCGCATTAAAATGTGACATTGTGATCTTTTTGGTAGAAGCGTTAAGATTTTTTTCCTGGTAGCCCTGGATGTCTTGATTGTGATGGGTATTCAAAAAACAGCATACTTTTATAGATGTAATTTAGTGTATTTGAATCAGTGCTTATCTTTTTTTTAATGAACCATTTTTTTCCATGTTTGAGGTCCACCATATAAAACACTCCGTACTAAAGATGCTACCTTTCCCTCACATATCTGGGTTTTGAAAATGATGTACCAGTATCTACATTGATACCCATACGTGTAATATAATAGACTTCATCATATCTTTGTCCTTAAATTCTTATTAGGTTCTCATATCATAAATGTTTCTTTTTTTATGAACTTGGGTATAGCACCTTAGGGAGTGTTGCTTGCTGTGGTATGTTTTTTGCTTTCAGGGCACTATGTCCCACAGTTGGCACAAGTTGTTTACAGAAACAATAAGGGTCTTCAGAAGCCTATTATCAATTTGAGGGGTTTCATGGTAAGAGCATGAGCTTTGTAGGATTGGATCATCACTCTTTGTATAAAATACAATTTTTGGAAGAAAAAAAAGAATATGAACAGGAAATTAGTCTGATAAGAAACTTATTAGTGCCCGTGGGAAAACCTTGGTTTTTGCAGGTTGGGAATGCAGTTACTGATGCCTACAATGACTATATAGGGACTTTTGAGTATTGGTGGTCTCATGCCTTGATATCCGATTCTACGTATAAGTTGCTCAAAGACACATGCGATTTCACATCATCGCAACATCCTTCTGATCCATGCCAGATAGCCCTGAATCAGGCTGATATGGAACAAGGAAATATTGATGCATACAGCATTTTTACTCCATCCTGTAATATCTCTGGAAGTCAAAGACATAAGCTACAGAGCCGCTATGTATATATCCATGCTCCTCTGTTATCTCTTCATATGCTTTCTTCTTTCTTTTTGGTTTCAAATTCAGTTTTATCTTTTCCGTTTTCTATTCATGCCGTGCTTATGTATTGTTCATTGTTTTTTTTAGAATATATAATCTACAATACAAACATAATACTTCTTGTAGTCAAATTTAATCACAAATTTTATGGCTGATTTTTGTAGAATGGATTTTTTCCTCCATGAATTTGAATGCGGCAACTTAGAGTGCCACCAATGTTACCACATAAGAATTGACATTTTCCTATGTTGAAACAGAATGACAGACAATTTGGGACTGCCATGGAACATTAGAATGGTCAACAACATCAGATGACTTAACTCTGTTTGATTATTGATCTAATTGTTGTTGCTTGTATTTTGTTGTCTTCACTTCACAAGATTAGCTTTTAGGAAATTATTTGCATACATAGTAAAGGATCCCATCCCAAGTGCAAATTGCACTTAGATAAGTACTGGGGTGTTCTACACCCATACATTTCAGTTTGTTATAGTTTAGTCTTGATGCCTTGGTAGATATTGCCAATCATTCCAATCTATAAGGTTTAATAAAAAAATGTGATTTTTTAAATAAAAAGTTTAACAAATTTTCATATTTGTTTACAATAGCATTTACTAATCCTATTCATGATATATATCTCTTCAAATTATTAATTGTTGAGGAACAGTGAAATATTTCTTTGTCATAATAAGACAAAGTGTTTATGATGTGGCATTTATAAATGTATATGAGATTACTCATTGATGTCAAAGAAGGAAAAGTTTTTTTATATTTTCATATCTCCTTCATAAAGTATTGTTTCTATCATTAGATGACATTATTATTGTTAAGCATATGCATATTTCATGAAACAAAATATAAAATAATTTCACCTATTATATTCACTATTTTTTATTTTTTTAATTAAATACATCAACTTCGACATGATTTGCCATATCATTGCCTTATTTATTATTGGTCCAAATCCCACTCTGATGGTATTTATACATTTTTTACTTCCTTATATAAATGTCTCAAAATTTCCTATTTTTTGGTTTCGTTTTCATCCTCTTTCTCATGTCTTTTATGTTATTTAACATTTTGATGTTTCTTTAGGAATCAATATGGTCTTATTTTGAATTTAATTATCTACTAGCAATCATACGTGAAATGTACGATGGAAACGTCGAAGGGATACATCAAAGAAGTTAATGTAGAGGGAGTGAAACATTGGGAGAGGAAGAGGGGTGATGAAGAAGGGGTTTAAGGGAGTAGAAGTGGAAGGTCATGAAAAGTGCAAAGTGAAACCAATGCAAAACTCTACTACTGTACAACCACATGTCGTGTTTGGTAATAATTTAAAGGAAAAAATAATACAGGGCCCAATCAATTTCAATGTACATTCAAGCATTTATCCCAATAGAGACAACTTTATCTATCCATTTTCCTGATTCTAGAATTTGTCTTGTTGGTCTAAATGCTCTAAACATGCAAAACTTGTTTTACCCTTCCTTAAATACCTTGTCCTTTGCTCTACTCTATTTTGATTATGCAATCATTGAAAATCAACCAATGAAATGAATACAACTCAAGATATTCAATCTCTCTTACCATTGTTCTTGCTTGTACTTTCACTATTTATCTTGGCCTGATCATGAAATATCTAGCTTTTTGGTTTCCTACTCACCACTCAGAGTTTGTTGCCTCTTTATCACTTCAAAAATTGTTAGTTTACCCTTAACATGGATTCAATAAGTTTCATTTTACCCAACTTACCTTACTAGGTCACCCTATCCTTAAGACAAGCCCTTAAGACAAATTTCTTGCTCTAACCTTACATGTGAGAGTCTAGCATTAATCACCGTGGTCTATTACCTCTTCTATTTTACTTTACACACCTTAGACATTCCCCAAAAATCTCAGGGTCTACAATGAACTTCTATACTCCACTTTTGCAACTTGGCTTCTATACCCTCAACTAGATCTACTAAGGGCTTATTTCAAGGATAAATTTTCTTTGTGGTGGTTTCAGGGTGCAATACATAGGGTTTTGAATACTCATTATCCCATTTGAGATTCCCTTAAAATTTCAAGAATCAAATATAAGTCTAACTATTACTTGAATTGTAAAAGTGACCTCCATATTAGGCCTCTAACTGTGACTCTTGTCTTAGTCCTAGACTGGTAAAAATAACTCACTATTCTTCAGGTGGATCACCAAGTTTCCTTAAAAATATTTAAATACACCTTTTCACAATGTTTTCTCTCAAATTTCAACCCAACATTTGATGATTTAGGTCCTCTACTATCAAACTCTACCTGAGATGGTTGTAGGTGCCTGATAAGACACAACTAGTTATCATTTTCACTGTAGCTCAATGAAAGGCTTCAAAATGGTTATGGAGGATTGTTTCAATACTAGGAAGATATTTTATTTATCATTAGACCTTGATTATGAGTTTCCACAGTACCATTCCTTATGCATGCATGAGAGAGACATGGTAACTTGTTTCTTGAGGTCACAGTTTGAAGGACATAAGTCTTAAACAAAATAAGGTTCCACTCTCATCTCTTAGAACTACCCATACATCCAACAAACCCTTCTCAACACACACTTACCTTGCATAAAGCCATCATAGTTCAACTTACCATTTCTCTATCTCAGTCCAAGACTTTAAGTGTCTTAACATATATTGAACATGAGTCTATATCATCACCTCTCACTCTTAAATAACTCGACTATCTCCTTTTCAACATGAAAATGGAAAAGAGCACATTTCAATGCCAAATGGTAAGACCATGCATTCCCAACCCTTGACACTTAGGATACCTTATCATAGTTTTTAGACTAATCCTCACAATAAGTACTTAATCATAACCAAACCCTTACCTTCACCGGGTGACTAAAATATTTCACTCATACACTTCTATAAAGGTGATGTCATGTTACAAAGGATTCTTCTCCTTAAGAATACTACTACAATCCCATAAGAGTACTTGTATCAATCTCTAGATACCCTGTCACCAAATTGAAACAAGCATTTTTCAAGCATAAAATATCATCAAGCAAATACTCCTTACCTTCTATACATTAATTAGTCAGATTGAAGTCACATTCAATTCATAGACACATGTCAGGACTGAGATAAAAATGAACATCACATGTCTCTTTAGCATTCCTTGTTGCTGTTAGCAAGAATGCATAAATTTCAACCCAATTATAATTTAGTTTTGAGATCAAGAACTTCTCACATGTGTTATAACAAACATTAAGAACATACAAAGATTATCAGGGTAGAGTTTTTTTCTTCTCCAAGATCAAGCAAGAAATATCACCATCTAAGTGAGTACAAAATCATGTAAAAGACCATCTCTATTTTGCCTCAAGTAGACTCACCTCTCAATCCCATTGTGCACTCTTTATTGCTTATAAACACACAACTTGAAATTATTGGCAACCATGATCTATCCATCATTACAAAGCATCAGATATAAAGATTACAATCTTACAAAATGCATCACACTGTCATTTCAGATTACAAGCCAACATACAAAACTCAGTCTTCTATTAATATTTCTTGAAACCATTACATTTTTGGATTGGTGGAATGAAGAGAAGTAGTTACATTTGGTCTTTTATATCCTCCTAATCACTCCTTGACAATGGTTTATAAGTCTTAGGTCAATTACAACTGTAGTTCATGGACATGAGTTCACCCATAAGAGATTTCCTCACATAAATGTCTTAAGTTATAACATTTGCTAGTATTTTGTATGACTTATGAGCCTAAAAGGACCTAAAAATCCCCTTACAATTCTTCATTTCACCCTTCCATAGTTCATTGCTTCCAAGAACACATAACAACACCAAGTACAAACAAAAAATGGACCCCTAATTCAAATTTTACATTTTGGAGGGAAATTTGAATTTTAAAGAGCCTAGACACCAACTAACAACTCAAAATGACTCAAATGTGTCCCTAGGACCTATTGTCACTCTCAAAATTCCCCTCATTTTTTAAGTCAAGTTTCAAAATTTTTGAGTTGGTGCCTTTGAGAGATGTCTGAGCAGATTGAGAAGTCTGGAGAGATAGGAAAATTTGTGCTTTCAAGAAGTTAGTGCTCATTTGCAATCTCGCCCCGTTAATTTAAAATCTTGTTGTCCACATGGTTTGATAAACTTTATGTCTTCCTGTCTAGATCTTGCCTCAAGGCTGTCAGAGTCTTTCTATGGTTATTGATCTTGCCTCATAAGTCAAAGTGGAGAAAGGCAACCTTCAATCGAGGCCCAAATCGGCTAAGTATAGAAAGACCACAGAAGGTGCCATGTGTCTCTTCGGTGCACTTTTGGTATGATGCACAAACATGGAAACCCTAAACTTGCACCATCCCTCCACGTGTCCAAGGTTCGGAAAAGGGACAGAGCCACCCGTTTAAATCAACTAAGTATAAGAGGGTCAGTGGAACCCTCCACGTGCCTCATCAATGCAAATTTAAGAGTGAGACCTGAGGGATAAACCCCAAATGAGCGCCAACCCTCCATGTGTCTAGGGTCCAACAGAAGTCAAATGGGCAGCAGGCTCGAATTGGCTAAGTATAAAAGAATCAACAGAAGTCTCCACGTGTCTCAACGACACACCTTCAAGGGTCAAGGCCAAAGGTGAAACCCTAAATGAGTGCCAACTTTCCACATGTCCCAGGTCTGAAAAGAAGACAGAGTCAACCGTTGAAAAGTCCAACGTCAATAGGAGCCCCCACGTGTCTTTTCGGCGTAACTTCAAAGGAAGAATCAAGAGTAGGTCCCCAAGTGTGCACGAGATCACCACGTGGTCAGAGTCAAAGAAGGGGTAGAATCGGCTGTTGAATCGACTAAGTATAGAAGGGTTTGTGAGAGCCTCCACATGTCTCTTCAGTGATCTTTCAAGAGGCAAATCCAAAGGCAGGTCCCAAATGTGTGCTAAGCCTCCACGTGTCCCGGGTCAGACATAAAACCTTCGCCAAATAGAGGGATTTAGTCAAAACACAAAAATACAGAACAGGCCCGCAAAAGGACATGTGACCATGTTTCAAGTCAAAAACAGGAAAGCGGCCCGTCGGAGCATTTTGGGAATTTTGGTTTTATTTCCATAAGGGAAAAAGTCAAATGTTAGGCCCGTGTCGAAATTCAAAGCGGGAAGGTGGGTCGGTAGAGAATTTTGAGACTTTGACCCTTGTTTCCATAAAAGGCGTAAAGTGATAAAGTGAACTGTGCCCCCGATCATGCAAAAGGGATAAATTCAAATGTTGAGCCCGCATTGAAAGTCAAAGCGGAGAAGCGGGTCGGCGAAGAACTTTGAGATTTTGATCCTTGTTTCTAAAAGAAGTAAAATTATAAAGTGAGCCGCGACTCTGTTACCACTCAGGAAAAGCCACATGTCAGAACTACATCAAAAGTGAAGTTGTGGGGCTATGGAGCTGCAGGGAACTTTTACACTTTTACATCTTTTGTGCTAAAGGTACAATTTCAATTTCGGGCCCACGGATCCATTTTGTAAAAATTGCATTTTTGCCATTGTTGTACGGATTCGATTCAAATATTCAAATAAGCATAAATTTTGTTCCAGTGCTTGAAATTCGACAAATTTGGTACCATTGAAAAGATATCGACCTCCTCTATGCCATAGAATCATAAAATATTAGTTTCAGCAGGCTTTGATGGGTGAAAATCTGGAACAAGTCTTTCAAGCAATTAATACGGGATCTGATTGCTTCAACTACCTAGATCTGATTTGATCTTCCATCCTTCCTTCTCCAACACGCCAAACAAACATGAAGAACCGACTGGATATCTTTATTTGGGTGAAAATATAGAAAAAATATTTCATGCCATTAATATGTGATTGGACTGCTTCAACTAGATCAAATTTCATTTGATCTTCCATCCTTTCTTCTTCAGCACGCCAAAGACATGCAGAACCAGATTTGACAGATTGGAGGTAGATTTGCAGGGGCATTGATGGTTGGTGGTTGAGCTTCCAAATTAGATTTCTTCCTTCTCTTCTTCTCCTCTTTTCGCTTCATCTATAAATGTAAGAGCTTGGCTCATTGCAAATGTTGGACTCTGATACTTTTGAAGTGTAATTATAGTCGAAAGTAAATCAATATAGAAGGATTTTCCCCTTTTCTCTGTATTCCTCCATTGTCCCCTCTCGCTTACTTGAAATTCGTGGATCATTTATCTTCTGTGATATGAAACTTTGTGTTCTTACTGATATGGTTTCTAGAACTTTCTGTCTGTGGAATGATATCTTATGCTATGAATGTGAATGATTATGTTCTGTATCACTCTTGCTCGGTACATATAGGGTTATACTTTTCTATATATATTTCCTAAAAGTACTGTTATATTCTGCTCTTTTCTTTCTTCAGTTCTTCCATTTGTTTGTATTGATAATCTATTTTGGTATAAAATCATTTCAAGATGTCAGAGGTCCAGCCTTAAGATGAAAGTTGTACATTTGTATATAAGCTTTGCTACTTTCTTTCAATAAGGGAACCTCTCCCCCCCCCCCCCCCCCCCCCCCCCATAAAGAGGAGGGACTTGTTGTCCCCTTACTGTGGTTTTGTTAAAGTACCATTTTAAAACCCAAAAAATTTTGGTGACTCCGTAGAGGATTTCGTTTCAAATGTATCCCTTTCTAAAACAACTTCAAGATCTTTTTTCGGTCTGGAGACTCTATGGTATACACGTGGGAAGAAAAATCTTGGGGTTGAAGATTCTCATTTTCAACTTCTGGAGCAACAAAACTTCTCTCTTCTTCTAGCAAGAAGGAACAGAGGAACTCGTTCTTCAAGCACACCTCCTGTTAAAGATAGAAATTCCAAGAATAGCATTCCTCTAGAACAACTTAGTCCCAATCTTCTTGCTCTGATACTTGCTAGTGTTTTAGTTCCCCTTCAAACAATCTTCCCATAGATGGCAGCACCTTTGCCTTGGGGACAACAGATTGGGACCCTTTCTCTTCCTCATTCATTGGATGAGTTACCCAGGAGTAATAGGAAAGGTTTTCCTAAATTTTGAGGTGATGGGAAAGTACACCCAGATGAACACATTGCAACCTTCATTGTTGCATGTGGGATTATTGGGCTTGAACATGAAGATGTCTCTGTTAAGCTCTTTGTGGAACCATTGCAGGATAATGCTACTGATTGGTTCTATCATCTTCTTGCTGGGTCAATTACTAATTGGACCACCTTGACAACTCAGTTTGAGCAACGTTTGAAATCTGTTGAAGATGTGCATGCCCTCTTGGCTCAAATTTCTCATATCAAGAAGGAACCACATGAACCCATGAGGGAGTTTGTGGCTAATTTCAACAAGCTAGTCCTTAAAATTCCATAGAACACTTGCCCTGTAGATCAAATCCAAAAGTGCTTCTTCCTCAATGCTCAATTACCTAAAGTAAGCTATGCACTAAGGAGAGCTAACCTTGCAACTCTGGATGTTGATTAGCATTTTGCTATTAGTGTTGAGGATGATTTAATCATGTCTGGTAAACCGAAAAGAGAATCCTCCAAATCTAAATCATCTTCTTCTTCCTCTTCCCCTGGAGCCAATTCTGATTAGTTAGTACAGAAGCTTGCAAATGATCTCATTGCTATCAAGAAGCAATTGGCTCAACATACTCATCAAGATATTCCAAGAAGGAATTTTCAGCCCAGGAACCAGTTACCTCCCTCTCAAAATAAGTTGGCTATTGAAGGCCCACCTATCAAGGTTCTAGTCAATGCAACTTTTGAAATTCAAGAACTTGATGATGAAGAGTTTAATGAAGACTTTGAAGACCCAGAGGAAGAGGTTGATGAAGAACAGGAGGAACTTAGTGGATCTCAATTTCATTTCCTTACCATTGAAGGTATGGATGACGAAGATGAATATGATGAAAGAGTGGTAGATATGAATAGTGAGTCATATGCTGTTATGACTTGGGAATAAACAAATAGAAAATAAAAAGTGATGCAGCCTGCTAAGAAATCCAATGAGTTTCCTATAACTATTCTAGTGGTTATAAGAAGAGGAGCTCCTATTCCCACTGCCTCCACGCAAAAGGTGAGTAATGCTAATCCTTTTCCTTCTACTTCTATTTCCAAAAATTCTTTTCCTTCAACTCCTAAAACTAATAAATCAAAAGTTTCTCAAGTTCCCAGTAATGATTCCCCATCCACCTCTGGATATTTTGATATCATTGATCACCTTAAGAAGACAGAGATCCAAATTTTAGAGGTAGAGTTTTACCAAACCCATCCAAAAGCCCTTTCTCAAATGGTAAAATTTGTAAATTTTAAATCCAAAGCCTCATCCAATGCTTCTAAAGGTCTTTTACCCACTCCCTCTTCCTCACCTCAACCAAGCCCTGTGGCTGCAGTCACTTCCCCTAATGAGAAAATTGAACCATTTTATGTGAATCTCCTCATAGCTGGTCATAAACTCAATAATTGTGTTATAGACTCAGAAGCATCAAACAATGTGATGTCCACGAAAGTAGCTCATGCTTTGGGCTTGACTCTAACACGTGCCTTTAGTTCCTGCTATTTCGTGGAGAGTAGGAAAGTGCCTTTCGTTGGAAGGATTAAAGATGCACAAGTAGCCTTTCCTGCTTTTCCAAAGAAAAGGGTCTTAGCCACTATTTTGGTTGCTGATATTCCTCCCTCATATGGTATGTTGTTGAGTAGGAATTTTTGTAAAGAGGTAGGAGGTGAAATTCAAATGGACTAGACACATGCTTTAATCTCAGTCAATGGAAAAATAAGAAAGCTATTACCAGAAAAGCAAACTTAGGATATTGTGCAAAAGACTGATGATCCAAAAGCACAAATACTCTATGAAGATATTGGGCATGGAAACTATATGATCATGTCATTGGATGAGGCAAGTCTTCCTAAGGGAGTGATTCACGATCCCAATGGAATTTGGACTTTGGAGTTTGATGGGAGCTTCTCTTCAGCTAGTTTTGGAGTTGGTGTGGTGTTAATCTCTCCAGCAGACTAGATTCATCCATTCTCTTTCAAGCTTCATTTTGAAAATACAAATAATACAGCTGAGTATGAGGCTCTCATCCTTCGGTTGAGAAAGAAATAGGAGTAAGGAATCTTTGTGCTCGTGGTGATGTAGAGTTGATTGTGAAACAGGTAAGGGATCTTTACCAAGTCGAGAATAGGCAATTGAAACATTATAGAAATCTTGTTTGGGATTCCATTGAATTCCTTGATACCTTCTCAATTGAAGCTATGCCAAGAGAAAAGAATACTAGAGCTGATTCTCTAGCTGTCTCAGGATCTTTGTTGATTCCTCATCCAAATTTCTCTCAAGAGAAATTTACCATTGAAATGATTCATAGGCCTAGTGTGTCGGATAATGCAAGCAACTGGCAGGTTTTTAATGATAATCAACACTTGGTCTCTTTCTTGGAGCTTAAAGATAACTTCAATCAGTTATATTTTGAAGGAAGTGAAACTTTGCCTAGAGAACATGTGCCCTCTAATGAGGAAGATATCAAGGAAGAGATGGATCAAGATGGTTGTATTAAGTTGAAGGGTAACAAGATTCCCAAAGGACTAGTGATTCTAGAAGAACTGTTTGACAAACATGATAGGTTCATCAAATTTGAAGCTTCTCAAGGGAGTCAACAATCTGTTGAGTATGAGAAGGTCAATATTAGAAGCAATGATGAACCCAAGGTGGTGAATATTGGAAAATGTTGAACTCAAGAAGAGAAGAAGAAAGCAGTAAACCTATTAAAGAAGTATGTTGATGTTCTTGCTTATTCATATGATGATCTTAAGGCTTTTCAACCAAAGGAGATGCAACACTATATCCCTCTAAAACCTGGGATCAAACCTTTCAAGTAGAAGCAAAGGTAGTACAATCATAAGGTTGTTGATACTATTCTTCAAGAGATCCAGAAGTTACTAAAAGCAAGATTAGTTTCCTATACATCATTCAACATGGATTGCCAACATTGTGCCTATTAGAAAAAAGAATGGTGAGATCCGCATCTGTGTAGAATTCAGGAATTTGAATCAAGCCTCTCTAAAAGTCAACTATCCACTCCCCATGATGGATCAAGTTTTACAAGCTATCTCAGGCTCTGAGATGTTGTCTATGCTAGATGGATTCTCTGGATACAATCAAGTAGAAGTCACTACCCCAGATCAGCACAAGACTACCTTTACTACCCCTTGGGGCACCCTTGTTAGGTTGTGGAGCTAGATTGCTTCACAGTTAGCATGCAATGGAAAGTGACTGGAAATACAGCAACCCATCATCGGTCAAGGGGGAACCGGCACGGTCACCCAGAACCATCATCGGTCAGACAGGCCCGACTTCGGTCAGAGCAAGTGGGAACCGTGACCCGTCATCGGTCAGACAGGACAGACATCGGTCAGAGCAAGTGGGAACCGGTCGCGGTTAAGGCTAACCGGCACCGGTTACCTGTGTGATGTGTTTTATTTTTAAGTCACGGGCTTTAAATATAGATTTTGTTTTAAAGAAAATCTATTAGATGTAATTGCATAGCTAAGGTGCCCTAAGTTTATATATTTATATATAAGCATGAAAGCTAGGGTTTTTAAAAGTGGGATGAAGAAAAAGAGAAGGATCGGATTAGATCCTTGATTCTCTGAGATTGAGAGGATGAAGACAAAGAAGAAGAAGAGGAAAAAGGAACAGGTTACATGAAGACAGAGACTCCATGGAGAGGAGCTGGACAGAAGGAAATAGCAGGCTACTATATTTCCTTTGTATATTTATAGTCTCATTGTAATGGCTTGCATAGTATGCAAAGCACATAGCGTTTCTTCTTGTAGATCCACATGTTGGTGAGATCTTGTATTATAGATCTATGTAGATCTAGTCTTGTATTGTAGATCCATGAGATCATATTGTATTGTTGATCCATGTAGATCTAGATATTGTAGAGGTCTTGTTTGTAGATTCATTATACAGTGAGAGCTTGGCTGCACAGTGGCAGATGCAGGGTAGCTTCAGGTATGTGAGATCTGGTTATGTTTGAGAGGCATGGTTGTAGTGCACTCAGGCAGATCCAGTTAGAGATCTATAGAGAAGACACAAGTGGTGGTATGGAGGCACGGTTTAGTGTACTCAGACAGATCTGGTTGGAGATCTGGGAGGAGGAGATACTCTTGTAGAGATACATGTACTCTTGTGCAGAAGAGTTGATTTGTAATATCTTGTTATATTATATATATATATATATATATATATATATATATATACACACACACATGAGATCTCTATCTTTGGTGGACGTAGCCCACATTGGGTGAACCACGGTACATGTTTGTTATGTGTGTGTACTTTTGTGTGATTTGGATTATTCTAGTTTATACTTCCACTACTGTAGATTTTGTGGGCAAATTGTTTGGATCCTGTGTGCATGATTTTGTTTGTTATTAAATCATAGCACTATTCTGATATCCCCCAAAATCCCAACAACTGGTATCAGAGTAGCGTTTGTTTTTCCTGATGAGAAGATCACAGGAAGAGATTTAATCTCAAGTGGGAGCTGGAAGAGTAAGGTTGCTGGAAATTACAGTGACCGGCGTCGGTTATGTGGCAACCGGCATTGGCAGGGTGACCGTGGTTAGCTACAGGGTGACCGTGGTCGGTTATAGGGTGACCGTGGTCGATTACTGAGCAGCCTGGTTATAAATAGAAAATCATAGATCTAAAGAAATGGAAAGATGCATAGAATGTATCTTGTTTGCTGAGGTGTCCCTAGTTCTTGGAGGCACAAGCATGTTGGTCAGATTGCAGATCCAGTTATTGAGGTATGGTTTTATCTTGGTATTGCAGTGCTTATATTATTTTGGTTGCACATGCATGTTTGGGACTGTAGATCTAGATCTGAGAATGAGAGAAAAGGAGTAGTTATGCATCCTTTGGTGCAGTTAGATGCACAGGATTTGGTAGAGAGGCAGTAGCATAGAACAAAGATGGGCTTCCATCAGAGAAGCATGTACTTCAGTTGAAGATGCGGTTGAGTATCTTGGTGCTGGTAAGGTGATGTGTTTCATCTTGATGCAATTTATTGCATGGATTTGTTGTATTGTTTTTGTACGAGATTTGGATGCTTCTTGAAATGACTGGCTCAGCTCAACTATTGGCTTCGGTCGAAGTAGGCACCTGGTGTGGTGTGCTATGCCAAATTGTGTGGCGTTGGGTTCATTCCAGCAGCATTGACATCGGTCTGAGAACTGAGGTCGGTCATAGAGGAACCGATACTGGTCAGCTAACCATGGTTGGTTAGGGGATGACCGTGGTTGGTCTTTGTGGCAACTTATATGTACAGGGTTTTTTGTAGCAAGAGAGGGCAGTTGGTTCAGTGTCTTGTTTTGGAGGATCTGGTTTCTGGCACAGTGTGTACAGGCAGAAACAGTGTTGATCACTTCAATGTTTGGATCAGAAAGAGGATGGAGTTGGCTTGGTTTAGTCCATTGAGACTTTGAGTCAAGTATCTCTATATGGTTCATGTTTTATTTCTTTCGTTTGGAGCAACTGATATTATGTTTGGATTGTGTGCACAAATTTACACCATGGTTTCTTGGTGTTGTTTGACTTTTATTTCCCGGTTGTGTGGAATCTTGAGGACAAGGATATCTAGTCTTAAGGATGAGATCCTCAATGAAAAGTCATGGTTAGACACAGTTGCAAGTAACGAAAGATTTTGTGTACACAGGATGAAAAGAAGTTGATTCACCTACTTCACAAGAAGTCCAAACTTCTGTGATGTAGAAGTATTCTTTGATAAGAAGGGAATCATTTTATATTTTCTTTCATCTGGTTTTATTTCTCACTGACATATTAGCTTTTGAGCTTGGTGTTAGAGGTAGTGCAGGGGATTTCGTGTTCAATGGGAGCAAGCCATGGTTGTTGGCATTGCAGGATTGGATACATGATGCACATGCAGAGTGAGAGGAGATTGCTACTATTCAGAGTGGCAGAGGCACTAGTTGGTTTTGGAGGACAGTCACGGATTTGTAGGTATATTGAGTTTATTGCTTTGTGATGTCACTTCTGGTTTATTTTGTGGTGCCTGGATATCCCTATGGGATTACAGTTGATGGTTAGATTCAGCTGGGTGAAGATGATAGAGCAATTTTCAGAGTTTTAAGGGTTAAAAGAGAAAATCTGCTAGTTACAGAGACCTATGTAGGTTAGGATTAACCTTGGTCATCTGGTAACCGTGGTCGGTTAGGCAATGACCGGGGTCAGTTAGGAAACCCTGGTCGGTTTGGTTACAGGTTTGACAACAGTGTTTATTTACCATTTTAAGATGGTGCCCTTGTCTTGCTTTCATCTTGGTTAGTTTGTGCAAAGTATGTTGATGACATGTATGTTGATATTTGCACTTGGTATTAGTGGCATCGTTTAGCATGGATGTTTTTTATTGACATTGATGAGAACAAGGATTCATATTCGGCTTTGGAGTTAGTCAATGGCAGACTTGGAGCTTCTAGAGAGTTGGTGATATGGATGGATGTACATGGTAAGTTTTGTACATGTTGGATAGATTCAGTTTTATGAATCTATGATGATGCAGATGTTTGATTTGCACATGGATGCCTATGAGCACATTTCAGTTGCCTTGAGCATGAGTAGGGGATGTTTGTATTTCCTCTTGATTACTATGTTACTCCTTGAGAGATGTTATCTATAGATGATTGTCTTGGACATGCTAGTTGTTTATGCAGGGTTGGATTTGTAGATTGTAGTGTTTGGATTCTTTGAGTTATGCAGGGTTTGTGGATTGATCACCCACTGTTGCAGGTAGAACTCATTTGGGTTGTCTTTACCCAGGATCTTGTTTTGCTTTTGCATATTCCAGTTTGACTTGTCTTGGTCAGTTGCATTGGTGGTTGCATGGAGACATGGATAGATGGATGGAGAACATGGTTGGTTTTACAGGTATGGCTACAGGATGCGATTGAGGCTCAGAACTTCAGTTTGAGTGGGAGCTCTTACAGGTGTGTTAGTCATGATGGCTTAACTACATGAGAGGCTTGGTGTTACAATTCAGTGGGAGCTTGAGGCTTGGTGTCACGATATCATTGTAGCTTCGTGCAGGTTTGGTAAGTCATGGTTTTATCTTCTTGGTTTGAGAAGATGGTTTGATCTTCCTAGTTTTATTTTTTGAGAGAATTTTTGAAGGAAAGAATAGATTGTCTTCACGGTGTGTAGAGGATGGTGATGTACAGGTACAGGTACAGAGGTTCAGCAATTTATCTCCAAGTGGGAGATTGTTAGGTTGTGGAGCTAGATTGCTTCACAGTTAGCATGCAATGGAAAGTGACTGGAAATATAGCAACCCGTCATCGGTCAAAGCAAGTGGGAACCATGACCCGTCATCGGTCAGACAGGACAGACATTGGTCAGAGAAAGTGGGAACCGTGACCCGTCATCGGTCAGACATGATAGACATCAGTCAGAGCAAGTGGTAACCGGCCGTGGTTAAGGCTAACTGGCGCCGGTTGCCTGTGCAATGTGTTTTATTTTAAGTCACGGGATTTAAATATAGATTTTGTTTTAAAGCAAATCTATTGGATGTAATTGCATAGCTAAGGTGCCCTAAGTTTATATATGCCTATATAAGCATGAAATCTAAGCTTTAGAATAGGGATGAAGAAAAAGAGAAGGATCGGATTAGATCCTTGATTCTCTGATAATGAGAGGATGAAGATGAAGAAGAAGAAGAGGAAAAAGGAACATGTTACATGAAGACAGAGACTCCATGGAGAGGAGCTGGAAAGAAGGAAATAGCAGGCTACTATATTTCCTTTGTATATTTATAGTCTCATTGTAATGGCTTGCATAGTATGCAAAGCACATAGCGTTTCTTCTTGTA